>CM063500.1:107381273-107383773 GCA_032207245.1 Pardosa pseudoannulata | reverse complement strand
ATATATATATATATATAAATATATATATAATATATATTATATATATATATATATATAATTAAGGAATTATACAACTGCTGGACAAGGAGAAGCCTAAATAGCTAGCAATAATAACGTAAGAAGCAGTCTGGCCACCATTGAAGAGAACGGCACAATTATAATTAAAACTATTTTAGAGCTGCTAAAAACGGGCATCTTTACTAGTCAACGACAGACAAAAGAAAGACACAAAAATCACTTGGCTCGAACATAGGTGCACCCAAGAGCGAAAACGGAAAGAATTTTTCCAAGACACAAGAAATTTAGTCAGCGAATTAAACTGTTAAGATCAGGAAAAATGCGGATTCATTTGCCGGCGACAGCTGGAAAAAGTGTTGACAGAATATTTACATCTATAGAACAGAAAGCTTTGGGAAATGTATCAGAAGAATTTTAAGTCGAGGACACTCCTTTGATTAAGATATTTAGAGGCTGAGAAAAAGATTTTAAGGAATTAGAATGGGAGAGAGGAGGTTTTTAAGGAAATATTAAGGCTAAATATGTTTTATATATTACATATATAACACACACAAAAATATATATAATAAACACAAACAATATAAATATATATATATATATATATATATATATTACAGTGGTTCTCAAACTTTCTATTTCACCTTTTCTTATCACATACAAAGCAACATAAGCCTTGAATAAATATTACTTAAGGAGAATTTAAGGCCTGATTGTTTATCACTGATTAAGTATAAACAAAGATAAACAATATAAAGAAACATAAAAATGTATATAGTACTTACAAAAGATAGCATGGAAACATGAATTTTTATTGAAATTATAATAATAAAAATAATATATAGATTCACCCCTTCTTGGGAGGTAATGTCGCTTGTGGTTTGAATGCCTCACTGTCGCATAGCCATTCCGCTGTTGTACTCTTCTGGCGTATTAGTTTCCATTAATCCTATGCAATGGATTAGGAAAAAATTAAATGATAAATTTACTGAATTTCTTTAAAATTTCAAAGATAGTTAAAAATTTATCGGGGAGCTTCTGGAGGGTTGTTGCGAAACCATAGGTTTCGGCGGAACATAATTTGAGAAATACTATGTTATAAATATAAATCACCTTTTCATGCTTTAGGCTTAAATAATAATAATACAAAGTAATGATGAAAATAAAGATATATGTAGTTAAATAATACAGTTTCACTTATCCACAAAAATAGAAGTATATTATATATATACACATATACTTATATATGTGTGTGTGTGCATTGTAGCAAAGAGTTACACTACTGGACAATGCCAGCGCGGGAGACTGACCGAAGGACGAAAGCGATGTCAGTGACCCCTCCCCCTTCGACCCCATTGGACAAGAGGGGTTGCTAACGTGTGTCAGTCGTCTTTGGCCATGGTAACAGTAATCATCATATTTGTTTGGTACATTTGAAGGCCCCTTCAGAGGAAAAGCAGATCAAGACTGAGTGAATAGATGGCATCATCAGAGGCAGGGAATTGCTCCACCATTTTCATCTGAACAGATAGCAATATCAGAGGCAGGGAGTTGCTTCAGCATTTTCTTTAGTATATGGAGACTCCATATTGATACTTAAATTGTTTTATTTGCTTCACCAGATTGTTTTTCATCAAAAATAGTACTGTAAATAAAGATTCGGCAAAAGGATAAGTCTTCGCTCGTTTGGATCTGGTGTCTTATTCTTTACGTTAGCTCAACAGGCCTGGTATAAGTTATTGGTACGTAATATATATGTGTGTGTGTGTGTGTGTGTGAGCAATGACAAAAAGTGCGGGACCTTAATTGTTTAATTGGAGGCCCAATTTTCTCTAAACGGGAGATTAAATTTATTCCTGATGTGAAGTTAGAGCATGGACAATTGCATGCCCGTTGGCTTAATACTGTACTTGTAATACCGAGAAATAAATGTGCCACAACATTACTTTAAATATCTATATAAGGATCCATCATAAGAAATGTTTTATTCCTGTTACTTCTCCGACCGTACTGTGAACATTTAAGCTAGACTACTTCTAAAATAAAAAATGATTGTTTGAAATCTTTACCTCTTCAGCTATACCTTCTGGATTTAACAATGTAAGGGTGAAACGTTAAAAGTTTTGATAATTTACATGCGTATAAATGTCTACAGTTACCCATATGTAAAAAATATATCTGATAAACTAGTCACAACAAAAATTTGAGGATGTTGTAATACAATGTATTGCTGGTTTCTTTCGCCCAGGTCCTATTCCAACAACAGAAGCTACCACTGTGGCAGTGACCACGATGGCTACCCTTCCACCCGTCTGCGACAAAACCGGCTGGACAGCCTGGATGAGCGGGAATGTGCCGAACGAGCAGGGAGAGTTCGAGACCCTGGACAGACTGAGGGTGAACCACTATTTTTGCGAAGAGAGCATGATCGAGAACGTCGAGTGCCGAACTAGATCGTCGTGGCAACTGGTCACTGGGGAAGACG
>CM063500.1:107366273-107371273 GCA_032207245.1 Pardosa pseudoannulata | reverse complement strand
AAATTATACTATTTGAAAACACATTTTAGAAACTATCAGATCCATAAAGTTGCTTAAAATAGTTTAATTATTATAGAACGTAATTATAAGGGAAATATATCAAATGGTACCAGCATACAGTCGCCAAACCCAATTTAGGATAAATGGAATAAGACTGGATAAATAAAAATAGCGAAACAGAATTCAAAAGCAATGCATTTTCTAAATTTTAATTGATAAAATAAATCAAGTAAATAGAGTCAAAAAGTAAGAAAAGTTATATTATCACAAAATATTTTTAAGGACTAACACACGAATTACTTGACTGAAAAGATTTTAGTTATTTTACCGCGTATTTCAAAGAGAAATATAAAAAATGGCACCACAGTAGCGTCACCAAACCCAATTTAGGATAAATGGAATAAGACTGGATAAATAAAAATAGTGCAACAGAATTCAAAAGGAATGTATATTCCAAATTATAATTGATAAAATAAATCAACAATGACAAAAAGAATTAAAAGTGATATTAACAGAAAATATACATTAAACTTTACCAGATAAAGTTACTTAAAACATTTTAATTTTTTAACACTAATTAAAACGGAAATATATCAAGTGGTATCAAAATAGTACCGGCAAAACCAACTAGGTATAAACTTTTTTATCTTCACACTGCTTAACGTTAAAACCACTTGATTTGCCTAAAACTTTTGCGGATTTGTCCCAAAATTTTATCCCAATTGGTCAACTTATTTAGGAATACCATTGAAAAAGATATCATATAGAGCTAAGATATTCTGGATGGCACAGAAAGAATCACCCATGGAAGTTAAGCCTTTTTGAATATAAAATTTTTTAATTTTTATATTCAAAACTTTCTTTTCTTATATTCTACTTTGAATATACATGTACTCATAAGAGACCAGCTGTCATTTTAAACATCGCGAGATACCATTTATGAATTCAGAGAAACTTAGTGATTACAGATTTATTTGTTAATAATCGTAATGTTCCATCAGAGCATTAGGATTATCCTTTGGTATTTTTGGCGATTGTTATTGGCACATTCAGCGCCAATAAAATTTTATTGTATATGCTTTTAATTAAATGAAGATACATACAAAGCAGGTAATAATATTTATGAACAATTCAACAGCTTAATACCCAAAAGCTCCAAATTAATTGAAAAAATAGTAAATTATTGTGGAAGGGAACAGTAAGAAATGACATTCAAAGCAGAAAAGATAGAATACAAACTTATCCGGTTTAAATTTTCTGTATAACTGCAGTTGGTCACTGGAGCCAAATAATTTAATTTCATAAGTTAAAAAATAACAAAAATTAGGCGCTTTTAAGTAACAAAAAAGTTATGCAAATAGCGTAGGATATCAAAATAATATAAATCAAAATATAAACTCAGCGAGATGAAGAGAATAATTCAGTTTGTCTTGTTTAGCGCTTTACCGCCAAGTTGGAGAGAGTACTTTGTTCTAATGTAAAACTAACCGAGAGCATATATTGTGTTTCAAAAATGACCGGTATATTTGAAAAATCAATAAAAAGTAAACTGCCAGCGATTTAAATACACCGTTTATTGCAATATGCTTGAGACAACAGTAAATTTTTAGGCAGACAAACTTTCAAAATTAGTTACAATATTTCACAACAGATGGCTCTGCGAACTGAAAATATCTACTACATTTTCTACATATCCACCATGCTCAGCAATAATATGGCGTAGTCTCAGAACGAAATTATCAGAAACCTGTGTAAACGTCTCAAGCCAGGCAATCTACTGTTCTAAGGAATAAACTATTTTTTTAAAACAGACTTGCAATCTGTGAATAGCATACGCTTACAGAAGAGAGACGACTTATAGATTCGAGAACTTGCAGACTGTGTTTTCTTCTATATCTTTCAAATCGCCATCTGTTGTTGAAAATTGTAACTATTTACGAAAGTTTGTCAGCCTGAAAATTTACTCTTGTCCCAAGTATATTGCAAAAAACGGTGTATTGCTTTCACTGTCCGTTTAGTTTTTATTGATTTTTCAAATACACCGATCATTTTTAAAACATCCTGTAGAAATACAATATTTAAAATTAAAATTTAATAACAGATAAAGCGATTTCGGCCGACATACCTGCCGAAAAATCCAGTTTATGCCAAGAAGTTTAAAAATGTCACCATTTGAGCTATAATGTCGAGTATAACTCGACAATATCTTTTGCCTCAATTATAACATCAAGTAGGGTTTGACATGATTTTCAAATTTAAAAATTACTTTTCACGCTTGTTTAACACATTGTATGCGGGACACGTACTAGTACGTTTTCTGACGATTGATACTTGAGCGCGGGTCACGTACTAGTACGGGTTAGTGTAACAACATGGTATGTTAGTGGGTACAAAAATAACGGTATATACAGGAAAACAATGCTGAATATTCTTGTGTATTACATAGATTCTGGACAAAATGAGACAAATAAAAACTAGTTTTTACATTATTACTTTTATGTTTTTTTTTTCATTTTTTTTATAATGTAAAAATATTTATGTATAACATAATTCGAAAAAATAAAACTATACACTACTGTTTCTATTTCATTTTTCATATTTCATTTTCATATTACTATTATAAATTTATCCACTAAAAATATATTTTTTGTTTACAAATCTTATGGTTGTTATTTATATATTTCTAATTATAGATTTGGTTATATATTTCAATATAAAATATGAAAAGTTTGTTAAAAATTAAATAATTTTCGATCTGTTGAGATTTAACTGAATAACTAAATTTACGCGAAGGACGGCCACTCCCGGTACAATTCCTCTGCGAAATGTGCCCGCACACAATGTGTTAATTTAGTTGTATATTTGTGTAAATGTGCACAAAGAATGCAAACTGAGCATTCAACTTTACAAAAATACTTCGTATCTAGTGCACTTACTTTATCATTAATAAATACTTGTTCTATAAAGTAACAAGAATTATAAAAGCATATATATATTTTGTTTGTTTCAGCAACAACGACACCTGTTCCCACCACAACAACTGCAAGTAAGTTTAAGCAAAATCTTTCATAGTTTATTTTTAATTTCTTTCTTAAAATTTTTATACTTCATATTTCTGAAATATTTCCATGATGGAGATAAATTTGAAGGATTTAATTTTCCTTAACCATTATAGAAATAAAACAAAATAAAAAACCCCCATTTCATTCCGACCTAGATGCAATATTATTATTATCAATTTTTAAAAATTATCCTACGTATATTATTATTATAAACATTATATATATATATATATGTATATATATATATGTATATATATATGTATATATATATATATATATATATATATATATATATATATATATATATATATATATATATAATATATATATATATATACATATGAGATTTTTGTTTAATCACAAAGGAAAGTGCTTGTATCTTGAATTTCATGCAGCAAAAACCTCGCATGGATAAACCTCGTTGAATAAAGACACTTTGGAATTAAAAAGCAAGGAGTTTATTCAGGCAACTTCCCTGACTAACGTCAGTTCTCAAAACTTGTACATCTCGGTCAAATAATGGTCTGGGCCAACCAATCAGAGGTTCATTTAAGTGTTACGAGCTATTTTAAATTAACTATACAATCAGAAATTTAACAGTTGAAAAGTAACCAATTTAATAGAGAAAGCAAGGATATTCACCAAGGTTGCTTGAAAAAATAGCAGAAAAAGATAAAGTAGACATAATTACATTGGTTAATTTTTTAAGATAAAATATCATTACACACACACACACACACACACACACACACACACACATATATATATATATATAATGCAATGATATTTTTAGCCTAAAAATTAATCAATGCAATTATGCTTATCTTAAAATAATTTTCTAGCTATTATTTTCTGGCAACATCCTTTTTGGCGAATATCGTTGTTTTCCCTACCATTTAGTCTGCTTCAAATACACCGAACTTCCTGTTATATAAAAGCTTTATATAACTCGCGACGCTTAAACGACGTCACATGAACGTTCCATCAAACTGGCTATAAGAATTCTGGCTATAAGATTGGTTGGCTCCATACGACTATAAAATCGAGATGTGTTTTTCGGAAAAGTCCGTGAAAGTTGATGCTGAATAAACCACGTTTCTGTTCATTCCAAAATTCTCTGTCTTTTCATTTCGGCTACATCTTTATTGGCTTCACGACTGCATCTTATCCAGCATGGATGCTATTCCTTTTGTTATAGGAAAAATTACCTATTATTTATACATACATGCAACACGTCGAAAATTAATTTTGCCGGTTACAATAAAAATTTTAGCCATTATTTATTTACTTTCTCGGGCTTGCTGAACAAGAAGTCTAAGCAACTACACGATTGAAGTAAAAAGTCGTGGCACATTGAAGAGAACGATGAGTCCGTAAAAGAACTCGGTCAAATGGAAAGAAGTGTATGATACACCTCTTTCACTGGCGATCTCAAAAAAATGAATTAATGAATGATTACAAAAACAATTTTCTATTAAAAAGTCGGTCCCACAGCAAAACACGGACGAAATGCTTCCAAGAGAAAGGAACTTATATATATATATATATATATATATATATATATATATATATATATATATATATATATATATATATATATATATATATATACATATATATATATATATATATATATATATATGCATATATATATATATATATATATATATATATGTATATATATATATATATATATATATATATATGCATATATATATATATATATATATATACATATATATATATATATATATATATATATGCATATATATATATATATATATATATATATGCATATATATATATATATATATATATATATATATATATATATTATAATTTATATGCATATATATGCATATATATATATATATGTATACACATATATATATATATATATAATGCATATATATACATATATATATATATTATATATAA
>CM063500.1:107356273-107361273 GCA_032207245.1 Pardosa pseudoannulata | reverse complement strand
AAAATTTATATCATGTTCTTGAAATGAAATAAACACGGAATAAAATAAGGTTTAAAACATAATATTGATAAATTCAAATACTGGATTAAATGTAGGCATGCCTTGTTTTAAAAAATCGGGAAATTCTGTACTTTTTTTTCATTATACCGGCGCAAATCTCGCCAAGCAGACTTTTTGGCGACAGCATACAGTCACCGGAACGTAGCACACCAAGCAAACTTTAAAGGCCATAACATACAGCATACACATAAAAAACGTTAATAAACGGTTAAAAAATTATCTCAATAAAAAAATAACAATTCAAAAAGTCCAATTTCGATGACTAAAACCATGTGCCTGATACTTCTTTTACAGCGAAAAGATGAAAGGTTGCAAAGCCATTGAATTTCATCTCCGAATACATTTTATTATTTGTAATGGACACTAGAAATGTACAGAAATTGTAATAAGTTTTAAAAGTGTTGTAATAGTTACATTTAAAATATTTCGGGAAGAATCCAGATTCCCAAGAATGACACGCCTGATGACACTTTGTCTGACACTGATATGTCTTCTCCTCAGTTAGCTTGCTAGTTGGGTAATTATCCCCTACAACAGCTAACTTAATGGTCTTCACTGCACCCGCATAAGAGCTAGGTTGGAGATCCTTCCTAGACTTCTTTAGGGGTGCCTTCAGACCAGGAGATGGGGTTGAACTGGACGACAAAAGTAGCTTAGAAACAGCACCACTCCCAGAAGAGACATTGAGCATAGTCGCATTGCCTGCAGACTTCAGCTTCTGCCTCCGATTTCGCTTCTGAGTCTTGGTTAGACCAGAAGATTCAGCACCTCCGCGGTCAACTTGCTTGCCACTAGGGCCCGCATGCTCACCCAGCGGTGGATCTTGGACTTTAGTCCTTCCTTGACTTGAAGCCGAGGGTGTGATACAGCTCAACTCTGCTCTAGAGCTGCCAGGTTGACAAGTGTCACCACAGGCAACATCAGAGGGAAGGCTGGCCTTCTCACTAGGTGTTGCTTTCTCTAACAGAGAGAGCTTAGAGCTGTCAGCGGCTCGCGAAGAACCAGATGACCCTGGAGACTGTAACATACTTTTCGAACAGGATCCTCTACCTAAATCCTGAACGCGTCCCTTTTTTAACTGCGCTACAGACGATGCAGCATCCTTTATATTTTCCTGGAGTTCCATCATGTTTTGTAAGAGTGGGTGTGTTGTAGTTCGTCAGGTGCCTCACAAACAGCCTGTTCGACATGGGTGACCCTACCAGTAGTAAAACTACAGTCGACATAGCCCATCAGGTCATTGGCACAAGCAAGCCCACTCACCACGACAAGGTCACAACACATGAGGGGTCCATCCTCCTAGTTTTCAGTGTAGGTTGTTATGCTCCTCTCCGATTTATTCTAACAGATATGAAAATGATATTGGGCTTTTGTTAAGGTGTTGCTCAGAGAACTGGGATACAGTAGAGATTGGTGTCAATAATATATCCTATTTAAATGTTCATCAAGAGGTTAATGTTGATGGGCAATTAATTATAACGAGTAAGAGATGATAGAAAAGCATGAAGCGATTCAGGTTTAGTACTGAGAGGCATAATGAGAAATTTTCGATTGGGTTTTTCTCCCCCTTTAACTTATAATATCGCAAAACTATTACAGTAGACCATGCATTAGTAATATATGTATACATCAATCCCTCTGAGGGTGTTACAATCTCCCACATTTACACAGTCGCTACTCTACTGTCACGGTTAAATGTTTTTCATAATGGAATGCATGTTTACTTATTAAACTGTTACAACACTGTTAGTACCGACCTGCGGTAGCTCAGTTGACAAAGATATAGATATCGAACATTGAGGCTTGTGAATTCGAGGCACGAGCTAGTCAAAGACGTGCCGTGTTCATTAATGGCGGCTGGGGCATGTAAAATAGGCTTCTGGTCGCAATGTTCTCCAAGTACCTAAACAATACCTTTGGAGGTGGCAGGCCAAACTTTGGGGGTCTTCTCCTTGGTTCCTGCTTCTAAATTACTAGGATCAAGTGGGAGAAATGTTAATTGCGCCCTTACTATTTCTCAAGCTACACATGTTCTTCGGGTTGTGCTAAATGAATAACAGCTTAACAGCCGTTTTTGACATACCTGTCTGTATTGCCAGCTGCATTGGAAAGAAATACACTTTTAGTATTACATATTTTTGTATAGAAGCCACGACCCATATAGCTAACAATCATTTTTTTTGTTAAAATCGCGGTCTGTTTAAGAAGTTTCGATTATTCTGATCGACTGTCTTTACATTTCCTAAGGAACTGAGAATGTCTGCTATAAAGAATCTGAATGAATTCCCACAAAACTCCGAAATGCACTAACTGGGGACTGCCGATGGAAGTACAATGGAAGTTTCAAGGTCATTCATTGGTCATACATAATTGCGTATAAAATTAAGACTATTTGTCGAAACAAAACATTTAAGATTCTTTTTACCCGAAATTGTAAGTAAAGATTCGCATATTTTGGTGAAGCAATTGAATATCCCAGTTTGTTGGAAATAGTAATATACTTGTATTGGTTTTTCATGGACTTATTAGATAACATAAGTAGTCCGTTACACGTATTGAACGAAATCGAATAGTAAGAATGTTTTTTGATTTGATTTAACTGAGTTCAACAGTCTGTCTAGGACAAGAATAAACAGACTTTCGATAGAGAGAAACAAAATTTTTACTTCAACAAGGGAGCAACTGCATCATATAATTTGCTTTATGCACAGTGTCAAAAATCCAAAAGACGTAAAAACTTCTGCATAGCGCCGCATGCTGCTCCAGAGCTTCGAATATATTATGCTTAGGGCTAAAAATTTCAATCTGGGAAACAGAATTCAAGCCAAGCACGTTGCCATTTTGTAAAGCTTATTGCAACTATTAACGATTCTTTTGTAATTTCTTCCAGTGATTCACGACATCGTGCAAGAGGATTGCTGGACCAGCTGGATCAACCTGGACAAGCCGGATAGAGGGGGCGGGGATCTGGAGGTTCCCAGCCGGATTAGAAACGTCTACGAATTCTGCCAAGATCCGATCAAAATAGAGTGCCGGACTGCTATAAGTGAGTTTTTATTTAGAAGAAAGGCAAAAATATGAGACCCTACAGATTTTTGAAAGGAAAGCTGTTATCACATTTCAGCAATTACACACGAGAGTTCCAAAATGGGAGCTCGATATTGGACTAATGTTTTTCACAAGATATAATACAAGCATTTCCTATATAATAATAGCTTAAGTTATCTGTCCGTCTGTCCTCGAATTGATGAAGCGGTTGGACCTGGAATAGATAGATTCAAAATTCAAAGCGAGTAAAGCTTATTTTCTTCTAAACTATCGATCCGATTCAAAAATAAATTGGTTTAAATATGGTTAATATCTCAGCAAAAAATACTGTAGTTTTTAAAACGTTCAAAATCCACCACTTCCTCCCCTTTTCGAGCGTTTAAGACCATTATTCCAAGCCCTATTTTCCCCGGTTAATTGCCGGCAAATAAATTTATCAGTTTATTACATTATAAGTAGGTGAAAATAACCTTTTTTTCTAGCATAATGACGTCATTCCTTTAACCATCTCATTGAATCATTTCTTATTTTAAATTATTTAAATATCGTCTGCATTATTTTCATAAGTTTTATCACTGAACTTAGATATGACGTCAATAATTTTCTTTTATATGTGGCTTAAATAGTAGAATAGGTACATACGTGATAGTTTTAAATTGAATCCTCGATTATTTTTGGTTGCAACGAAAATTTTATCATCGGTATTAAAAACCAATTTTTTTTCTAAAAGTCTAGCAGTCTATTTCACGGACTAATAAATATCTAGAGCGTTGAAGTTATATATCTTTGAAAATTAACAAGTTCGTTTGTGAGTTTGTTTTTTATGCATAACCACACCTTTTCAAACCGGATCGCTCAATTTTAGACATTATTCATATACACTGCAAAATAATCACGGTCAATATTAATACCTCTGCTGTCCATCCTGTCACGTAATATTACAAGATAAATTAAGGTTGGCCACTAACATGCGGTCAGTAAAGATAAACAAATTATTGAGCGTCTACCAGATAATTCTCAGCCAAAAAACAAACCATGTTTTTATCTTTCTCATAAAGTACTTTACAATCCTGGAAAGTTAAAAATTTTACTGATATCTTCATATGACGGGCTATATGCTAGTATTATAGATCAGGTTTTGAAAAATAAATTTAAGTTTTAAGGGCAGTAAAACATTGAGTTCTAAACCCCAACACAAATCATTGATTTTTTGAAATAGCAAAGCTTTAGTACATGAAAATTGTCCTAATATATTCACCCCATCACCCCTTTATTCCGAATCGCTAATATTTTTTAATATTTTCTCCAAAGCGAATGTTTACGGAGTTAACTGTGCAGTTATCGCTGAAAACGAGTAAACATCTGCGTAGGACGAAAAAATGAAGATATACTGGCTTATTTTGCACACTCTACGTACTTTATCATTTAGTTATGACGAATATCAGGATAGTCTACCCCAGGACCTAGTCTACACCAATAATCGACTGCCGAACTGTACTTAACACAAGCCAAAGTTTTGAGACTCTAATCAAAATTGCTAAATTACAAGTTTTCATTATTCTTGAACTTACTACATGACTTTTTCTATAATATTTAGGTACTTCATTATTGAATATATATATATCTTCTTTAGTTTTTCCTGATAATCATATGTACTCTATCGTTATTTACCATGATCCGTTTTTTTTACCACTGGTTTAGTCGTGTTTGGTTTGGAGAGGTATGGTCTACTGTTTTTCAATGTGAGGACTAATGAGACCGGGTTTAGTTTGGGGCGCTACGGTCTACTTTTTCCAACACGAGAGCTAATGAGACCGGGACCTACTGCTTAAAGCCGGCTACTAAGGCTACCGGCTTAAAGCGTAACAAGACTCGAGGGTAATTTCTATCTA
>CM063500.1:107348773-107351273 GCA_032207245.1 Pardosa pseudoannulata | reverse complement strand
TAAATAATTTTCTTTTATATTTGGCGTAAATAATTGATTAGGTACATATGTGATAATTTTAAATTTAATTATCGATTATTTTTTGTTGCAAGATAATTCTCGGCTAAAAAACAAACCATTTTTTTACCTGCTTCATAGTACTTTACAATCCTGGAAATTTAAAAATTTTACTGATCCCGTCATATGACGGGCTATATGCTAGTTTACAATATCCCCCACGACGTATTTTCAGGGAGGAATCTCAAGTCACGGTCCTCTGGCTTGGAGTTCTATCTCGTATGTTTCCATACAACGACCGTCTCTAACGTTGAAATTCACGACATATGTATTTGGATCTGAAATTAGAGTTAAAGAGTATCCACTGGAAATGGATTTTCTAAGCTCGGATCTAGAAGGTGTAGATCAGAGATGGGCAAACTAAGGCCCGTGGGCCAACTCCGGCCCGCCGGAAGGTTTTATCCGGCCCGCGGATAGAATTTTAAGTTGCCAGTCCGAGGCAAATTAAAATAAATATACATTTATACATTATATATCCATCTCCTTTTCTACTTTGCTTAAATTTTATATTCCAAATTTATTATCTCGCGCCCAGAAGATCGGCGGTATATTTGCTTCTTATATGTGAGCAAATGTTTTCAACTTATAACCTTAGAAAGAATAATTTCAGAAGTAGAAGGATAGATGAGCATTTAGCATCGTTCCTTAAAGTCAGTCCATCTCACTTCGAACCTCAGTATAAAGGACTTTTAAAACTGTAATCTCAATTTCATTCATCTCATTAACGTATTTAAACCGTTAGGTACTTGTATATTGTTTTTAAGATTTTAGAAAAGTTTATCTTGGCCCTCCAAACTTATTTTCTTCTTTCAATTTTTGGCCAGCGGCCGAAAAAGTTTTTCCATCCATGATGTAGATACTAGTGATACACCCAAAACGGTCTGAATTTTATTATTGTTATAGTATTGAAAAATAATTAGATATTTACTTTATGCAATTTCATGTCTGGTAAGTCCAAAACCGACATATCAGAATTCCTCCCTCGGTATAATCTGCATCTAATTCTACGCCTCATTTTTTGATTGGAGATGGTACTGCATGATATTTTCTTCCATAATACGTAACACCAGTGTGGGTTTCCCGATTCTTGGATTATCTTATTTTCTTATCAGTTTCGTCATTTGATAATTCCTGAATCCTCGTACTTCCTTATCAATAGCATCATTTGGTAATACTCGATCCTTCCACTTCCTTATTTGAGTCGTTTGAGGATAATTCCCGATTTCTGAATCCTTATATACTTATCAATTTTGTCATTTGATGATAATTCCGGATTCCTCAATTCTCGTATTCACTTATTAACAAAATCCTCATTTGATAATAATTCTTAATCCTTTGATACTCTTACTTCTTTATCCATTGAGTCATATGATGATAGTTCCTGATTGCTGGATCATCATTTCTTTAACAAATGCGTCCTTTGATAATCGAAAAAGGTACTGAATGTTATTTGCTTATATAACACCAGTTTGAGATTCTTGATATTTCAATAGTCTTATTTCATTATTAATTGTGTTATTTGATGATAATTCCCACTTCCTCAATTCTCATTTTCGTATTAATTGTGTCATTTAATAATTCTTTATTCTTGGTTCCTCTTATTTGCTTATTAGTCAATTGACGATAATCTATGATGTTCACTTCATAACGTGTTTATTTCTTAACTCCGCAGAGATGGAAACTTTGCCTCCGATCACCACCCAAGCCCCTGTTCATCTGGCATGCGCCTATTGGTCGGAGTGGATCAACGAGAACCACCCGAGTTCAGGAGGCGGAGGAGTCAAAGGAGGAAAAGGAGTGAAGGGAGGAGCAGGCTCCAGGGGCGACACCGAGAAGGTCATGATTCTCAGGCTCAAGAGGGACTATGACTTTTGCCTAGAAGTGAGTGTCTTTATATTAAATGGGATTCCAAGTTGATTGATTTGAAGCGTTACTGGACTACTGTTTAGTTGCACGATGGGTAATAAAATCGGGAACTACTGCTTAAAGTCGGTTCAGAACAGCTAGGAATATCCGTGGCTTTAGCGAGACTTGGACCCGCGAACTCTGACCACGCAGCACCTTACCCATTTATACATCGTTCGGCATCGGTGATAGCGTAAATGGAAGAGCATAACTGAATTATGCGTAAATAGTCATTACCGGACCAAATATTCACAGCGAAACCTTCGTATTGTAACGTACTGGAAATAAGGTAGGCGACTTCAATGAAACAGGCTCGAATTTTAGGTATTCTGGACTAAATATTTTATTCAATAGAATAAACTATGTACAGCTATGTACAAAATTTAGTATGATAACATTATATTTAAAATTATATTTCACGCTAGCCAAATTGCGTGGGATAGGAACAGTATGGCTAGGGCTTCCAATCACAAGAGTTGGGAACTAATTAGTGCCGGGACTAATGCTGACACGATCACTCCGTCGTCGATTAGCACGG
>CM063500.1:107301273-107333773 GCA_032207245.1 Pardosa pseudoannulata | reverse complement strand
ACTTACCACTGTATTTTATTTTAATTCTTATATTATTAAAAATCCCAATTGAGTAAAATGAATACAAACTGCGATTGATATGAATTCAACTGCTCTCAATAGATGCGAAAATTATACTAACCAACAGCAGCGTCTCCGCATTTTCGGTACAAAACAAGAGAAGCGATATCGCGCTTCTCCGCATTTTTGGCACATAACAAGTGAAGCGCGATAGCGCTTCGCAGCACTCAAACGGTTAAACTTACGCTATAATGAGACAGTTCCAACCATTTACAAGATTACTTGTTGGAGAGGGTTTTGCATATTATATCTCTTTCGTTATCCAACATTAGAGATTTTGGATTAAAATCACAACCGAATAAGGCGATTTCACACAGTAGGGCACATCTCAACTTATGACAATTCTGGCTTTAGTTTCAAACGGAAGGGCAGTTTATTGTTTGTCTATTGGCTGTTGTAAACATGAAAATGAATGGGAAGGGCATTATAGTAGTTCGTGACGTTGAGACAAATTGCTCTATTAGGATGTTTTGAAGCATTTTCCGATATGTTATGACTTAAATACCGTTGGGATGCAAATAAAACTGACCAGGTCAAGATTAACTTGGTTAATTTCTAATCTAAATAGTTTATGTCTCCATTCTGCACTAAATGAAGTTGGTCAATTCTCCCCTGTGTTACTGCCCTTCACTTAGTACCAGAAACGACTTAGTTCCTTTTTCTAGATAAATAAGACTATAAATAAAATAAAACGATATGGCCGGGCATTTCAAAATAAGCAATGTCTGACTCGGTAAGCTTTAGTTCTACGACGACCAGTTATCGACGATTTATTCAGTTGTATAGAGTTTAACCTCCCAGAATTCTGTTGGGACATATTGTATCAACCAAATTATTAAAAACTTGAACCTAGACGATAAGATTCCAATAAAAGGAATCAGTAGAATGATTAAAGGACTTAAATAGATAAAGTGTTAATCTATATATATAAAAATGAATTTGTGTCTGTCTGTCTGTACTCAATAGAATCAAAAACCATTCATCCAATCACCGTAAAAATTTGGGAAATGTTTAGGTACATCCCTGGGAAGGTTTTTGTAAATTTTTAACGTTCGAAATCCATTCCTTTGCCCATTTTCGATCATTTCATGTCACTATTCCAAGCATTATTTTCCCCGGTTAAATGCAAACGATTAAATTTTTAATTTATCGCGTGATAACCAAGTGAAAGAAGCATTATTTCTAGCAATGTGACGTCATCCCAAGTAATTGTTTTAAACGCAGTTTTCCTCGGTTAAGATCAAGAGATTAAAATTTTTAATTTATTACATAATACATAGGTGAAAATGATATTTTTCTATCTTTATGACGTCATTCCTTTATATATTTCATTTATTCATTTCTTATTTTATAATCGTCCGCGTAGTATCAATTCGATTTGACCTGGAAATTGAGATATAAAGTGATTCACTTTCATTTATATGTGGCGCAAATTATAGCATTTTTATATGAGAACTAATTTTAAATTTAATTTTTGGTTAATTTTTCAGTTGCAATGAAATGTTTATCAACAATATTTTAACAACAAAAAGTACAAATTTCAGTGACTCTAACGGGAAAATAAAAACCTATCATTTTATATAGTTATCTTTATATTCATATTGTAAGATCCACTTTATAAATTTCGGTTTATTATGTTAAAAGCAAAACAATTCTTTAAATTTATTATTTTGTTTACGTGAATTTATTTATCATTGTTTAATTTTTGTCACCGTGAACTGAACGATATTGAAAAAGTATTTTATTTTGTACGCTGTGGCAACAAGGAAGTTCTCGTACAACATAAAAGCACAATACGGTATGAGCCGCTGTAGCTCAGTCGTCAAAGGTAGCTGGAGGGTTGTGGGTTCGGAGCTCGAGTGCCTAAAGTTCTCGTACAACATAAAAGCACAATACGGTATGAGCCGCTGTAGCTCAGTCGTCAAAGGTAGCTGGAGGATATTATATCTCTTTCGTTATCCAACATTAGAGATTTTGGATTAAAATCACAACCTTATAAGGCGATTTCACGCAGTAGGGCACATCTCAACTTATGACAATTCTGGCTTTAGTTTCAAACGGAAGGGCAGTTTATTGTTTGTCTATTGGCTGTTGTAAACATGAAAATGAATGGGAAGGGCATTATAGTAGTTCGTGACGTTGAGACAAATTGCTCTATTAGGATGTTTTGAAGCATTTTCCGATATGTTAGACTTATATACCGTTGGGATGCAAATAAAATAGGGGAGAATTGACCAAGTCAAGATTGACTTGGTTAATTTCTAATCTAAAAAGTTTGTCTCCATTCTGCACTAAATGAAGTTGGTCAATTCTCCCCTGTGTTACTGCCCTTCACTTAGTACCAGAAACGACTTAGTTCCTTTTTCTAGATAAATAAGACTATAAATAAAATAAAACGATATGGCCGGGCATTTCAAAATAAGCAATGTCTGACTCGGTAAGCTTTAGTTGTACGACGACCAGTTATCGACGATTTATTCAGTTGTATAGAGTTTAACCTCCCAGAATTCTGTTGGGACATATTGTATCAACCAAATTATTAAAAACTTGAACCTAGACGATAAGATTCCAATAAAAGAAATCAGTAGAATGATTAAAGGACTTAAATAGATAAAGTGTTTGTTGTAATGTACATACAACCTATACACCAGTGTTCGTTACAAGGGGGAAACACAGAATGAATATAATACTTTATATAGATTCAGACATTTATTCTATACATTTATTTACAAATATATCTTTATATCTTCTATTTACACTATAATTATCACACATCTCTTTATAAGGAATTATTATTATTAATAGAGGCCTACGTTAAAAGACTGTAAATATTATTTTATAAATTACCTCCATTAAAGTCACAGGGGAGTAGGCAGGGGCTTTCCGCACAGGCGTACGGGGCGAGTTGGCGATGGTGAGCGGGGCGGTGTCGGTCCGGGCGCACGGGACGAGCAGGTGCTAGTGGATCCTTGTCCCACTTCTCTCGACTGTCCACTTCTTCTTCGACTCCTCGCTCTCACTACTTTTCCAAACTCCTCACCTCGGTCCCAAAGCCCCTTTTTTCTTCTTATCCAATCCCTTGTCTTCGGGAAATTTTCCCACATCAAATGCCCTTCGGGAGTGCAGGTGGGGCTCATTAAAGTAGCCCTTTTTTGTTCAAGCTGACATTACTTTTTATCCCCTGCTGCCCTAACTCAAGCTTACAGCTCTGTGTGAGCTTGACCGTTACGCTGCCATTCCGTGATCTATCTTCTCTGCAGGGATCCCTAAACTTGACGTGAACAATTGGAGTCCTAAATTCCTCTAGCGGCTATGCATGCACATGCAGACCACCGTGGGAAAGTACCTCGGTACAGTGTTATTAGTTAATATAACATAAAAGCACAATACGGTATGAGCCGCTGTAGCTCAGTCGTCAAAGGTAGCTGGAGGGTTGTGGGTTCGGAGCTCGAGGCGGCCTAAGATCTGCCGTGTTCGTTAAAGGTGACTGGGTCACGTAAAATAGGTTCGTGGTCACAATGTCCTCCAAGTTCTCAATCAATACCTCTGGGTCTTCTTCTTGGTCCCTGCTTCAAAATTATGAGGACCCATTAGAGCATAAGTCGTACTTTCACTTTAACGGTGCTCCTTAAAACGAAAGGCGCACTCTTTTGCCTTAATACGAGTCCCGCTCAAATCGCCCTTGGCTTGACCAAGTGGCATGAGATAACAACAACACAATACGGTGAGTTTAAATATAAGTATAAAAACAGAATTTTTAAGTAATCAAACAAATTTAAATTGGGATGGATCGCGAAGCAGGTAGTTGATAGATTTGAAATGAGAATTAAAATATGCAGCTTTATAACAAGTTACAACTTTAAGTAAATACAGAAACACTGTTTTTAGTTTTTGACGTTTAAAAATTAAAATTGTTATTTCTTAGTTGAAATATGAATCTGACAATTTATTTTTTTTATTCAGATATGGAAGAAGTCATCATAACCACGACAGGTAAGACTAACAGAATCTATTCATTGCTTCTAACTTTTTACTTGTTTCCTTATATATCCCATGCGACATCAAGAAGGGGAAATTTTTCTTTTCATTTCCAACAATAAAATAACTAGAAAGTTCAGTATTTCGTGCCACTGATTAATGAAATGAACCCTTAAAAATTATGTCGTCAGGTCCACCCCCGTGCAACGACGAGATGGGAATGTGGAACGGCAACATCCGGGACTACCAGATCTCGACGTCCAGCAACCGGAACTGGAGCACGGACGGACGGTACGCAAGGCTCAACACGCTGCAGACTGAAGACCACAGCGGAGGATGGGTCGCAGACCACCTGGACAACAAACAGTACATACAGGTGAGTGGTATCACATGCAATCGCAGTCATCCTTTCTGCATATAAATTCTATGAATAACTCATTATCATAAATTTAATTATATTGAAGTCTGTCGGAGGGTCACACAAACCGGGCTCTTATACCAGCTTTGGGCTAATAAATACTTTGGTCTGACGTTATGCAACTCTTACAGTTTGCATATTCGGTCAAATTTGATTGATACCAAGACCAAACTAAACCTTCCGACATCTTATACATGCCAATTTCTACCACTGGAGACCGCTTTTTAAACACACGTTATACTCTTCTAGTTGATTATAAATGGTACATAATTTGGCATAGGCAGTTTTTTTATAAAGAGTTCCATCAACTGAAGCTTCAGTATTCTGATCATTCACTTCACAATTGTCTTTTGAATTAGAGAATAATCTCATTCTTTTTTTGTCCTCTACACGTGTTCATGATGTTCTCTTCCTCATTCTGTTGTTATTGTCATATATAACTTGGTCAAACCAAGCACGATTTAGCCGCAGGCTCTCGTATTAAGACGGAGCTGTGCTCTTTTGTTTCAATGAGCAACGTTAATGTGAAATAATGACTTTGCTCATGTGGGCACTCATAATTTTGAAGCAGGAACCAAGCAAAAGACCCATAGACTGGTCTGCCACCAGCAGAGGTATTAATTGAGAACGTGGAAGACATTGTGACCACGAACCTACCTCATTCTTCTTTCGAATAGCTCAGTGTCAGTGTTCAATAGATCATCTATACCTTCCTCGCTCCCAGAATTTTCTTCTTTATTTATTTCAGAGCATAGTTCACTTTTATTATCTATTTCTTCCACCTATTTCCTTTGCATTTATATTTTAGAGATAAGTTTTTGAATTTGTGTTTGAATAATCCACCAATAATAAAACAAAAGAATAGTAATTTTTTATTTATTTGTTACTCAAAGTTTGTAGCCTATTTCATTGTTACAAACAGAAATGATCACGTCGCAAATATTTGTAATGCCGCGTATAGAACCAGTGTTCGAATTGAAATGATTGTAATTTCACGAGCTCTGTACCCAGCATAGAACAAACGGTACACAAGCACACGGCATGTTCCTAAACATAACCGGACGACATTTTTTAGGAAAATTTTAATGGTAAGTTTGAGATTATATACAGATGACTTTATAGAATTTTATATATTTTCCAGCACACAAAAGATTGTTCCCATTAGATAACTGTAGAGAATACATGACTATCAGATTTGGTTTGTTTTGGAGCACTACGGTCTATTCTTTTGAAACACAGCGGATAATGAGACTAGGAATTACTGCTAAAAGTTGATTTTGAACTCCTGCTAACATCCATTCCACAGTGGGATTTGAACCCACCAACTCCGATACCGAAGGTCAGCACTCTAAACCATTCGGCTATCGTTCGGCATATAATTATCAGGAGAAAAAGAAAAAAGATTATGAATATATGATTATGAATTCTAAAATCTAATGTGTTGTGGTATTAGTTTTTGATTTCCAAATTAATTCAATAAAAAAGCAAATTATTGAACAATTTGTATATGATATCGTTTTGTAATTTATAAAGTTTCAGTATCTTATAGTAAACCTATAGAATGCCAAATTCATCTCATAATGACGTAGAAAATGTACCAGGTAGACAGAGCCAGACAGCGTACGTTATCGCAATTATTTCCAAGGGATCAAATATTTTAACAACTTAAATTTGCCCGACTCAAACCTTCAATTCTCAGACTTCCGGTTATTAGATCAATCCTCTGCTGGTTGAGTCTGTGCATGGCCCAAGAATACTGAAATCATAAACAAGATGCTCCCCTGAACCACACCGACATGCAGCAGTACTCTAAAATAATCGAGACTGATGATGTTCTGAACTCTCTCTATAGTTTATATCAGTGGTTCTTAACCTTTTTAAGTCGCGACCCAAATTTGAGAAATATGTTCATGTCGCGACCCCAAAAAAGTCAAAATTTTTTCATTGCTTTATTTTAGAGCGTATTTTTAAAAAATCTTCAATCCTACGATGATGATTTTTTTTAACTTTCAAATTTTTTATTTATTTTTTTAATAATAAAGATAATCAAAAGTACTTTTCGACCCAAGGAAAATTTAATTAATAATCAAGTGTTTTTAATAATTTTTATTGACCAAATTAAAATACATTTATAACTTTTTGAAAATAATTGACATTTTAACTTATTCCTAAAAAAAAGAAATATCAATACATATGTTAAGTTTTTTAAACTTTAAGTGCAAGTCATACAGTTTTAATGAGAACCTTGTGCTTGAATACATTTTGAAAGATCTTCAAACCTCGGTTGAATGCTTGTCAAGGAGCACCTTATATCTATTTCAGGATTTAACTTGTTCTAGGAGGTGTTGGTATTACTTATTATTTGGTGTATTACTAACTTTTTTGGTTCGACACAGAGCGACCCAAGAAGTATGCTTCGCGACCCAATTTTGGGTCGCGACCCATAGGTTAAGAACCGCTGGTTTATACCATTTAAATTTATTTTTTATGTATGCTTTCTAAGGATAGAAACAGAAAAAAATCCACTCCCAATCAACTAAAGGTTTATGACTACAAAAAAGACAAGGAAGGAGAGACAACTTTAAAAAAACAGAATTCCATTACATCCAAATAACCCTTAGGTTATACTTAAATATAGAAAAAAATAGATAAATAACTATATACGATGAAAAACTGCAGGTTATTTTATTACGTGTACAACCAACAGAAATTTTTTTCCTCTTTTTTCCCTTCTTTTCCCTTTTATTACATGAACAATGCAGTCTATTTAAAGTACAATCAATTTATTCGATCTCTATATTAACCCTTTATATCCTGAATTAATTTTCCATCAATTTTCTTACGCCATTTTTGCATCCTTAGATAAGTTTTAATGGAGAATAATCGTAGAAAAAAGAAAATTAAATTTTACTGTATTTTAGTAGTTAATTTTGCATCTGGTACTTATAAGTACTGACAGGAATGTGGATAATATGCAAAGCCAAAAAAGTTGACACATAAATTGTCACTTACACTACATGAAATGATAATCCTGAAAACAGTTCTTTTATATTCATTCCAACAGAGAAATTCTTTGCAAAATGAAAATTTTGAATAATGTTTCGATTGTACTTTTCTAATAGAAGCATAGAAAAATTACTTTTTATTCTCTTCTTTTATTATTTTTGGGTTGTGTTTATCGAAGTACGACCTCTCTTCTTTACTGGAGTTTTTCCTTGGGCTATGTACCCAACTGCCAAATTTCTCCGGAATTCCAATAATGAAATTTCTCCATGAATTTCTTTATAAATGACACAGGCATTGACATATGCCATTTCAAGCATCATTACGAGCAGTCTATGCCAACATTTTTTAGCTTTTCTATCCCTGTCATATAGTCAGCGAAGCATATCCACCTTGTCCACTTTGCCCATTCATGAGTTGCAGTCTTTGACTATATAGGTGCTGCTACGTCTTTCTTTGTCATCTCACCTTGATCTTGTAGACACAAAGTAGTTGCTACCATGGTAATTTGATAACAGATGGACGCAATTCTTGTCCTTTCACTTGAAGAATGAAATTCCTTGGACAGTTAAGCGATAATCAAGGTCATACCTCCGCATTTCCTTATCTTCTTGAAGTTTGTGGAGATACTTCCTATTGGGACGAACAGTTTCACAAGTACATCTGTTGTTTGTCTTCACTTATTCGAATAACTCAACAGAGGTAAAAGACTCAACAGAGGATATCGAAATGAAGTAAAGAATATCGTGTATATATATTTAAAAAAAAAGTTTCAATATTGTACGACCTACTAATGAAATATTACTAACGAAAATCAAAAACAAATAATGATTACCAACAATACGTTTTCTTTCATTTAAAAACCCTTCACTTTGTTTTATCTCCCATTTTTATAAATTTTTATTCATTCAAATACAACTAGATCCAATATTTCCTTTTCCAAAAATAAGGGGAAAAATACTCTTATAAACTAACGGTACTTTCTAGTACCAACATATATTTTTGACTCTATGATAGAAAATAAAACATTAAACTACTAATAAAACAAATGGAATCCTTACCTGCAATGTATAGAAGACAGCAAAAAATAATAGAACCAAATATCCGGGAATAAACTACTAAATTGACTCAACTGAACAACACGCGTATCAACTCTACCACAAAATGATCTTCGAATGCTGCACGCCAATTATAAAATCCCTACTATGCGAATAAAAAGGATTCCTGATTGGTGCTGTCATTTCTTTTCTGATGTAAGAACTGCATCGTTCATCTCTTTGTGAGTACTGTCAGGAAAAATGACTTTATTAGGAATATATACGTGTTTGATTGAAGCGGTACTTATAAGTACCGTCAGGATAAAAGGATTAAATATAATTAGAAAAGTGTCAAAAATTACAATTATTAATTAAAAACAAATCTCAAATTATAAATATTTTTTTAAACTTTATTCTTTTCAAAGACATATGACTCTTACCTTATTATTGGAATCTTTTCAGGTGAATTTCATGGAACCGCGAAATTTGACGGGTGTCAAGACTCAAGGACGCGACATGGTCCCCCAATGGGTGACGGCTTTTTACATCAGCTACAGCCAAGACGGCGAAAAGTGGAACAAAATAAAAGATCAAGATGGAACCACGGTAAGTTCCATTTTCATTCTATCATATATAAAATGGATGATCTAATTGCGTAATCTAGATCTTTTTTGAGCCGCGGTAGCTCAGTCGGCAAAGACAGCAATCTCGTAACCGGTGGACAGCGGGAGCGAGGCTTGAGACGACCAAAGTTCATTAATGGCGGTTAGGGTACGTAAAATAGGTTTGCGACCGCAATGTCCTCCAAGTTTTCAAACAATATCCCTGGAGGTGGCAGGTCAAGCCTGAGGGTGTCTTCCCCTTGCAGTGCTTACCAAACGGAAGGTGCACCCCTTCCTGAGGTTTAACTTATTCTTCAGCTTTCGTGATTCTTTGCTTAAGTGTGGTCGCATATTACCCTTAGACATAAACCAGTTGCAAATTACGTCAGAATCTGTTGCATTTGGTGTAATCTTTCCTATACCAGGGGGAAGATTACAAAACCAGTACGGGATATCGAATAAAAATAATCTGTCAATACACATATCCATGATCTGAGCTAGTGGTTAATCCGAAGAGATGAAATTTCGACCTGAATATCTCGTGCCAGAACTTCACATAAGCCAATTTGCAAAGAGAAGAATTGTTACCTTCAGAGCCCGACTTACAGAAATGGGTGCCCAGGGCAAACCCATTCATCCAGAGGCCCTCATCACTCTTCTGTACACAGGTGGTGACTACGGGGTGATTGTTATATGTAGTGATGCTTAAACTATGGCCCGCAGAGCCTTTAAAGTTGACTCACCAATGTAGTTAGTAAAATAAGATTAGTTTAAAATAAAATGAAAAATTATGAAATAAGTAAAATTATAAAAAAAAGTTTAAAAAATCCTGGAAGGTAAAGGGTATATTAGAATTTTGTAAGTGCTTACCCTGGGAATTTTTCTTCCCAAAACAGAATGTAGCTGCGTGTTCTACATTTGTTTCGCCAGCCCTTACATTTGTGAACAAGCTCTCTAATGATACTGAATAATTCAAAAACTAAAAGAAGAAATTGTCGATAATTTAACTCCTTCCCGGTTTTTCCCGAGCTGAACTCGGGTAGGAGAAATGTACCATCCTGGCTCATCCCGACTGTAGCTCGGTCACTGTGAAATTTTACACTGTGCAATCAGACTTTCCCGAATTATCTCACATGTGCTTTTTTTGGTTTCGATTGATTTTGTTTACTTTTCTGGCTACTAGATTACTTGCTGCTCAAAGGGAGACAGTAGAGGGAAGAAGGTAAGGAGAGAAACAAGGTTCTACTGTCCAGATTGCGATGTTGGACTCTGTGCAGTGTATACGACCAAATTTTGCTTAATAATTTCATAATCATTTATGTAAATTCATAGTATATAAATAAAATTTAATTCAACATAAAAGCTAAGTATTCTAAGCTTTATATTTATAGTTAATGTGAATTGCCTCCGAAGTCTAATCATTTCTGCCTTACAGAAAATTCAACTATACAGGTAAATAACTAATGTCTTAAATTGATATTTTAATATTAATTTTTAGGAAATTTTGTATGCGAATGATGCTAGTAGTTTTAAAAAGCTATGTATGTATGAAAATAAGCATAAAAAATTTAACATTTTTTGACCCATATTCTTGAAATAAAATGAACCTGGAAGGGGTTAAAGTTAATTTTAGACTTACGCATCATATTTTTAACTTGAAATGGCAGTTAATTGGGGAGGGGGGCTTTTGACTGAGGGGAGCTTGTCCCGTTTGCCCTGTCGGAAATCAAACCCTGGTTATCTTTTTTAAACACAGGTAAATAAAACATTTTCTTTCAGATCTTTCCTGGTAATTACGACAGCAGTACCACCGCCATCACGTACTTCCCTCGTCCAATCAGAGCTCGCTTCTTGCGCATCCATCCCGTGTTCTGGGAGAATTGGATAGCTATGAGATTCGAGGTGCTGGGATGTTACGGTAAGTACATCGCTTACATAGTCAGTTTTGGCATTATTTCTTAACCCTTTCGAAGACCGTGGGAAGACTACTTCCTACATGATCTTACAAAATACATCTGTGGAAAGTGCAAAACCCATTATAATATATTGGCCTTGCTATTATATCAATGGGAAGACTGATTCCCGTTTCAGTTTTGCTCTGTCATCTATTGTTTGATCAATTGAATATAAATAGCACATCTGTTTTGAAAGTTTTAAAACGTTGCATGAGAAATAAATGGCCCACGAAAGGGTTAAAGTAGGTCTGTACCTCCCACATTGAAGTCCTCTCGCTAAATATTAACTTATGAAAAAAAATTCATTTTGACCGTTTTGTATTTAAAAAATTCTTTGAGAAAATTATACCACAGCAGATTCTACAGAGTGCTATCTTTTCCCCTTTTTTTACTTTGAATATGTGTCTGTTATAATGTTTTTATTTGCGTCTAAAAAGAGTACGCGAAAATTCTTTAAAAAAATCATACCACGGGATTGATCAACAGATTCTTTAAGATGCTATATTTTCCTTCCTGCCACCTTTTTTAAAATATATGTTATGTTTTTATTTACATTTGCAAAAGACCATGCCAAAATTCTCTACTATCATACCTCCGGATAGATTAACAGATTCTTTAATATGCTATATTTCCCTTTTTTGAATATATCTATGTCTTTGAAAATTATCCTACTTGCGTTTCAAAAGAGTATAACAAAATCTTCCTTAAATTTCTCTCTTCAATCTCTCTTTTCTTCTGTTTTTCCTGATTATCATATGTACTCTACAGTTATCTACCGTGAGCAGTCTTTTGACCGTTGGAAATTATTTGTAACTAGCATATAGCCCATCATATGACGGGATTAGTAAAATTTTTAATATTCCAGAACTATTAAGTACCCAATGAGGCAGGTAAAAAATGGTTTGTTTTTTGGCTGAGAAACTATCTGGTTCGCTCTCAATAATTTATTTATCGTCCTACTCCTGTAGAGCCTCCCGATCCTGTAATGCAGTTTAGAATCACATTGAATTCATTTAGTCAAACCGTGTGGTTATGTATAATAAACAAACACACAAAAGAACAAACTTCTTAATTTCCAAATATATACAAATTAAAAGTTAGATATTTTATAGTCCGTGAAATAGACTCCTAGACTTATATGAAAAGAATTTATTGTAAATACCGTGTAAAAAAAAATAATCGATGATTCAATTTAAAATTATCACGTATGTACCTAATCTATTATTTAAGCCAAATATAAAAGAAAATCATTCAATTAATATCTAAGTTCAGTGATAAAAGATATTAAAATAGTGTAGACGATATTTAAGTAGTTTAAAATATGAAATGATTAAATGAGATGTTTAAAGGAATGACGTCACAATGCTAGAAAAGATTGTTATTTTTACCTCTTTATTAAGTGATAAATGGATAAATTTAATCGCCTGCTCTTAACCGGGGAAAATAGGGCTTGAAATAATGGCATTAAACGTTGAAATTTATAACGTGTTTATGCATAATAAACGATAACACACAAAAGAACAAACTTTTATTTCGAAATATATATAAATTAAAAGTTAGATATTTTTTAGTGTGAAATGATAGACTTATATGAAAAGAATTTATTGTTAATACCGATGATAAAATTTTCATTGCAACAAAAAATAATCGCTGATTCAATTTAAAATTATCACATATGTACCTAATCTATTATTTAAGCCAAATATAAAAGAAAATCATTTACGCAATATCTAAACTCAATGATAAAAGATATTAAAATAGTGTAGACGATATTTAAGTAGTTTAAAATATGAAATGATTAAATGAGATGTTTAAAGGACTGACGTCACAATGCTAGAAAAGATTGTTATTTTTACCTCTTTATTAAGTGATAAATGGATAAATTTAATCGCCTGCTCTTAACCGGGGAAAATAGGGCTTGAAATAATGGCATTAAACTCTCGAAAAATAGGGAAGGGTTGGATTTCGAACGTTTTAAAGACGATAGTATTAAAGACGATAGTAAGCTGTGATATGAAGCATATTTATACAAATTATTTTAGAATCGGATCGATAGTTTAGGAGAAGATAAACTTTATTCGCTTTGAATGGATGCCTCTATCCATTCCAGGTCCAACCGCTTCATAAATTGGAGGACAGACGTACAGATAACTTAGGCCATTATTATATAGGAGATATAGGGGATTGTATACAGTTATCGGTATATGAATCTCAAACTTACTACTACTTTTAAGTTTTCCAAGAAAATGTTATTGAACTGTTTTTAGGATCTTGCTATGTGCTTATGTACAATTTCTTTTATGGTGGATACAGAACGTTGACTGTTGGTAACTCAAAATAACGATCATTCATATTCGAGCACTGGCTCTGAACGCGGCATTAGGAATATGCGATCAGTTATATTTGTAATAATTAAATAGGCTAAACTTTGGGTGGTAAACAAATAAAAATAGTAAGTACTGATTTTTGAATTTTATTAATAATGGATTATTCAAAAATTTAGCTCTAAAATGATAATGCAAAAGAAATTGTTGGACCTTCAGGATGGTAGGTCTACTGGATTGCCTGGGCGGAGCCGTCTAATAGAGAGATTTCTAACAGTAAGCATAAAATGACAACGAGCAGAAAATAAAACAACTAGAAAGAGGAAAGAGGGGATAGGGAGGTGGATTCGTGAGTTCATGACACAAAACTAGAGAGTAGAAAGTTTAGGGATAGAAATAAAACACATTTTTTGCTGCCAGGGACATCCGTACAAAAACCATGAGAGCGAACTCGCTAATCATACTATAGAAATGATCCTATGAAGTATGATCTTGAAATAATTGGAAAATGGAATTGAAATTGTGCATGGTACATGTGATCCTGGTCACCGATTTGGGCTATTCGACACGGAGAACGAGAAAAAATTGTGAACACGCGTAGTGGACGAAGAGGCATGTGACTGTTCTCTAGTTCCGAAGAAGAATGGGAAGAAAACGATCAAAATATTAAAATTTCAATTGATGGAACTGTTTGGCGAAAAACTGCCTAGGCTAAATTCTATAATTATAATCAAGAGGAAAACAATGTTTTTTTAAGCAGGCATTTAACCGCCATCGGTAGAGATATAAAATGTCGGCAGAATTAGTGTTAGTGCGTAATTTTGCTAGTAATTTGCAGTTCATTTCATTTCAGTAAGGGTTTCACGTATTTCTTTTATTTTCTTAAACTTATTATAACAGTTAAATTATGTAATATTTTATAAGCTTGTTGATACATTAAGTTGTTAAAACATGGTAAAATTAGTTTAGTATGCAAACTGATTTCAATATTACTTTGCCATTTGTCGTAAATTAATGTTGCAGATTTTATTGCAAAAGAAACGCCTCTGTTCTTAATTTTGAAATTTTTCTTCTTTTTTAGAACAAATCGAAGAGGAAGTGAAGGATGATCTCCAGAGCACGCCAAAACCGATTATCGTCTCAGGTAATTATCTAATAGATTCAAGGAATATTTAAGGTTTAGAATTATTGTTTTATAAATAAAGCCTTTAATAAATATCCATCAGGTGGTTGAGGAACAGCCCTAATAGATTCTTCCAGATGCATGTTAGTTTGGATGGAAGCACTACGGTCTACTGTTTTGCTACATGAGATAATGAAACCTAATATTCTGGACGGTTACGGAACATCCAAGCCTCAATGGGATTCGAACCCCTGATTTTCACCAAAGAGCATCCAGTCATCGTTCGGCAAAATATTTAAATCCTAACCGTGTCAAGTAGAAAATGTTTTCCCCATAAGTTAACATGCAGTTTATATGAATCCAATGGGACCTGTACCCAACTATTTTACAGCATTTTGCATATTTCCAATATATAAATTCGAGTAAAATTATGAATGGAGCTCTAACTTGTCGTTGTAATTTGTGTTTTAGAAGTGTGCACCGAACCTATGGGCTTCGAGAACTACGCTCTGCCAGACACTCTGATAGCCGTGTCTTCATCGGATGGACCATTCACAGGAGCCTCAAGAATCAGGTACACAAAATCTTCAAATCACGTACGAGAAGTTATTGTAAATTCTAACCTAACTCAAAGTATGTTTCGGAGAACCTAAGGGTTCCGCAATGATCTCCAGGGGTACTCGAGAAATTTTTTTGAAGAAAATCCGTAAATTTATTCTCAAATTTTCCCGCAAATCATTACATGGAATTAATAATTGCAACCAATAAAAGTGCAACAATCGAGAACAAAAAAGGGAAGCAACAGTGAGTCATTCAAACACCATGCAAAAGTGCCGCATTGTGAAGACCCCCCTTTGTCCAGAACTAACGGACGCAATCAACTGATCGGGAACCTCCTGTTTCGACCCGTCGACAATAGCGTGGCGATCTTCTGACACAGATCTTCTCTAATGTATGCAATCCCATATGTAAAATTATTCAATCTCCCCAAATAACACTAAATTAATTTAAACAACAAAGTATGGCAAAATAATCTTTCAAATTTAGTTATAATATGTTGCTAAAACAACTGCATTGCCATTTATTATATTTATACTTAGATGAATTTTTTAATCTGTTTGTAAAAATGGTTCTATGGTTCTGATTCCAAATGGTTTCCAGGCTCAACACGCATCAAGAAGGGCTTCTGTCAGGCGGGTGGATACCTGCAAACTACGATTATATGCCCAGAGTGTACATTGATTTTTACGAAGTCAGAAACCTAACCGGCATCATAACGCAGGGTAAGTAAGCTATTTTCTTTGGCTTTCTATTTGCGGCCATAAAATGCTTATTTTTGATGAACTCTGATTCTAACATAGAAGATTCGAGTAACGTAAGCGTAGAGAGTTACAGATATGTAATTTTTCCTCGAAATAGAACGTTAAATTTATTCCAATAAGTAAATAATAATTTACAGCTTAGTTACTCCCGATCCTTGATATTACTTCAGAATAGGGTAACTCTTGGCGAATTTAGTGAAATTTCAGGCGATGTTTACTAAACACAAATATATAAATTCCCTTTTAGCTCTTGACTGCCGAGCGGGATACAGAAATAGAAAAAGAAGTAAAGTTTTTGAATTTCTAACAGAAAAAGGTATATCTTGGCCTTTTTGGCACCTTTTCTCGGGCCAATATAATACAACTATATTATCTTACTTAATTAACCTAAACCACTTACAATCATGGCACTCATATTTTTTAGTAATTAATCCGTCGACAGTTTAGTCCAATAGCTCTGAGTTATTAAAAGAAAAATTAGTGATAGGGATCTAGTGGAGATTGGAATTACGAACCAGTAAAAAATGACATCTAAAAAATAATGATAGAATACGAGTTTAACCGGTTTAGAATTTCGATAATATCGTCGTTAGCCAAACTGATTAATTCCACAAAATTAATAACAAATAAATATTAAATACGTTTAATATATAACAAAAAGATTGCACATGGATAGCACATGGATATTCGGCACTTAAATAATATAAATAATCAAAATATGGACAAGGATTCTTTGGACACGAAGAAATCAAGAGAAAAAATTTATATTGACATGTTTGGAACTTTATCACCAAGTTGGCAAGAATACCCTGATCTCATATCAAACCCCGAGCCTCAACATCTTTCAATCCTGGAAAAAAAACTAAGAACATTGCAGTGAGTAACTAACACAAATATCATCTAGTTTCAAGAAAATATTTTTAACAGTTACCAACGAAAAAAACACACACAAAAGAAATGTATCATGAATGATGTAATAAAACTAATCATTGGTTAGTCAGAGGTGTAAAATAACATGTAAGAACATTACTTAAAGGAAAATCCCAAGCATCATCTTATTTCAACCAAAGATACTTTTACAGATTCCAGTATTGAAAACGGAAAGAAAAAATGTATTCATCATGAATAACGTAACTTAATTAATCACGAGTTAGTGAGAAGGAAAAAACAGCATGCTAAAAAAGCACTTACAATGAATAACCCAGCAAAAAAATTACAAAATACGTGAAGAAGTAAGTCTTACTTAAACAAATATCAAAGCTTATGACAACGGTTATTCTTAGACGCAAAAATCAAGACTAAAAATGAAATAGATATTCTCATTTAATATTTCCAACAAAATTCTATTTGTTTACATTAAAAAAGACTTTAGTTAGCACATTTTAATTTTATACGTTCTATCGACTGCCCTAAGAATTTGCCCGCCTGTGCGTTTGTACGCACTGTAAGCATACTAGTTAAGCCCTGTTTCATAAATCAAGCATTAATTTGGAGTAGAAATGACTCCAACGGGAGTATTAGTGTTAAGAAATGCAAATATTACACATGCATCTCACACGCATTTTCTCCAAAATCCGAAGTGTAGAAAATTAAGCTGATTTTAAAGATATTTTGTTAACTTTGCGTTATTCCCATTATCCTAGTGTAGTTTTAACAAAGCTGTTAGAGAAAATCTCTGACGGTTGTTATCCTTGTTTGTTGTAGGTCTGGAAGAAGCAGATAGATGGGTCATCAGCTACAAAGTGGCTTACAGCTTGGATAACGTGACCTGGGACTTCGCAACAGAGAAGGAATACGGTGACATAGTAAGACGTTTTTTACAGAAACCATTCATAAATTTTATATTCTTTCGTGGGTGTTTTGTGAGCATTTCAGAGATACATCAAGGGGGAGGGGGTACGAATGGTAATATCCAGTGGCGTGCGGTAGGTTTTTATGGAGGGTGTGCAGAGAACATGGATTTTCCAATAAATCTTTAATTATTGAGACATCCGAGTTCTCCATTCTGAAACGGGTTATTTATTATGAATATAAATTTAAAGATTACAATAGATAAAATATTTACCTACGAGTAGTTGAGTTATAACTCTAAAAACAGCTACACTTATGAGAATTCTATTAGCACTGAAGCAAAAATCATGTCTTTTGTTGTATGGTATCACATCGGCGTCGAAAAAGCAATGCTTCGGGCTTTCACGAAAAACTTGAATGTTCAGCAAACGTAGCACCACATGGCGCCCGAGGCTGTAGTGCCGACAAACCGAACGTCTATTCCACGTGCAGAGGATTTCACTGCACGCTGGCACAATAGAGCGAACTGCTTCTTGTTCGGTCAGTGGATTAAATTTTATTTATTAATTGTTTTTAACATTTGAAAATCATATATTCTGCGAAAATTATCTTGGCAATTTTTAAAAACAAAATCAGGGATATGGTGTTACATAATATAACTTATATATTGTTTGTAAGACACAATGAATGGTAAAATTTGGACTGTTCTGTTAAAGTTTGTTTCTTTAAAACAAAACAACATTGTTTTTCAGTTAATTATTTCAATAAATATAATACATCACTGAAATTAATTTACAACACTAAAACATTTCACTTTATATTGATGAAATACTTCTCTTATATTTCCAATAAAACAAAATCTTACAAGATATAAATTTAAACATTAACCTTCTGCAAAATCAAATGGCCAGTTAATCAGTTTAAAAAAAAAAGTTCCCGTTCTAATACAACGCTTAATAAACCGTACCTTCGGATGATTCTGAATACCAAGTGCAGGAATAATAGCTGCACTTGCCTCAGTGCCATAGTATGCTGTTCTTCTCCAGTAGCTCATACATATAAAGCGTGATTTTCAATTTAGTGCGCAGTGCGTACACATCAGAACTTCCTATGTTCGTTTGCTTTTGAACGCGCTACGTGGTGCAGCACCTAGTACCGCACGCATTGCGGGAATACAAGCAAGGAAATAAACATAATATTTGAATATATTATAAATAATATTTATTATATACCATAAAAAGATAGATAGACATAGGTGCAGAAAATTATTGTCCCTCATAATTTTGCTAGGGTGTGCAGTGCACACCCTGCACATCTGGACCGCACGCCACTGGTAATATCATGTCCGTCCCACCATGATTTTTTTTTTTTAGGGAGGGAACCTAATTTGGCGGTGTTTGTTGGCAGCCAAATGATAAAATGGGTGAAATTACGAAAAAGTGTAATGAATAGATTATGCAGAATGTCATTGATAAAAAGTTTAAATAATTTTAGACCTGAAGTATTTTGTTAACAGTTAAGAGACAAAAAGTATTATAAGTGTCGGATTTTAAACGAACTTCCGAGAAGATAAGAGTGAATCCAGTCTATTAATGAGGCTCGCAGTATATGCTGAATTAATTTGTAGATAAGAGATCTGTGCCGGACCCTGTCAAAAACCACATTTAATTGAAAGAATAGAGGTTTGAACACGTTATTTAAATTTTAGAACTTTCTTTTATTAAACGCAGAGGAAGTTGTATTACCTTTTACAATATTTACTGTTATTAAAAGTAGCACACTGGTTTTATATGTAACGTGCGAATTTTTACTCGCCGGTAATAATGAATTAGCCCCTATTATTCAATTCCTACTACTAGTTCACACTATTTCTATATATATATATATATATATATATATATATATATATATATATATATATATATATATATATGTGTGTGTGTGTGTGTGTGTGTGTGTGTGTGTGTGTGTGTGTGTGTGTGTGTGTGTGTGTGTGTGTGTGTGTGTGTAATCCAAGATTATAAAACTGCTGGAAAATGAGAAAGCTAATCAGCTAGCAGTAATAAAGAACGATGCAGTCTGGTCACATTGAAGAGAACGGCACAAGTCTAATTAAAACATTATTTTAGAGATACTAAAAATGGACATCTTTACTAGTCAACGACAGACAAGAGAAAGACACAAAAATCACTCTGCTCGAACAGAGGTGCATCCAAGAGCGAAGACATATATAACTGTCCCAAGTTCATTACTCAGCTAATGAAACTGTTAAGATCAGGAAATACGCGAACAGGCTGGCGACAGCCGGAAAACGTGTTGAATAGACAGAAAATTTACATCTATAGGAAAAAGCTTTGGGAAATGTATCCAAAGAATTTTAAGTCGAGGACACTCCTTTGATTAAGACATTTAGAGGCTGGGGAAAAGATTTTATTTAATTTGAATGGGAGGAGGTTTTTAAGGAAATATTAAAGTTAAATAATTATATATATATATATATATATATTAATTACACACACACGTCTTGTTCAAATTTTCATCAATTCAAATACGTTTCTTTTAACTTGTAGTAGATGACGATGTTAATACAGTTTTTTAAATATCAATTCATCAATTAAATTTAATTCATTAGTTATAGATTTATCAGAAGACTGGCGCCAAGATTTTGGCGCGAGTCTTCTGATTTCGCCAAAGCATCGCCATTCAGTTTACAGTAAACCTATGAATCGGAATTTGAAATGAATTACACGAGATTAAACGAGAAAATATGATTACACGAGATTTTTTTCTTATTTCATATTTCTTATTTCATATGATCATATTATTTAATAAAAAGTAACTAATCTTTTTCTTCGCTGACCTAAGTAGGAATTGACTTTAAAATTTTTTTATATATTACTTGTTTTTTATTTCCCAGGCTAACTGGGTAATGGTTAGACTTAATTGATTTTTAGAGTTATTTGCAGTTAGGCCATTGAAACAACATCGAAGTTCGTGTTGGAATTTTAACTTTCATTTAAAATTAAAGAATGAAAATCGACACCAGACAAGAAAAGAACATTGAATAATACATGAAAACACTTTACTATTACAAATTTCGCCTCACAGTGAGAAATCAAAGCGAATTATATGTCCATGGGACCAGCAGCTTAGTCAGCGTTATTGACAATCAGAAAGTAACTTAGATCACTGATTAGAGTGAACTCTTTTTTTGAGACAGCTGGAAAATGAGGCCATTGGACAGAAAATTAGCATTTATTTTACAGCTAGCTTTGGGAGACTTCTAAAAAGAATTTTAAATCATTGAATATTCCTTTAAATAAGATTATACGGCTGGGAAAATATATATGAAAAAATGAAAAAGGGAAAAGGAGAATTTTAGATATATTAGGTTTAATAATTTATTATATATATATATATATATATATATATATATATATATATATATATATTATAGAAACATATACGTATATACAAATATACTATATATACATATATAACTCGATAGAACCGACTTTGGTAAGGACCAAGCCTCTTACAAATCTCAGAATTTTTTTTCTATAATCGGTTTAGAAATGAAACTTTAAGTTTACTATATCATTTTATACAAAGTAAAACAATATGAACAGACATCCATAAACAATTATTTTTTACTCCTCTTCTTTCAAATTTCATTTATTCCAACAACAAGAAGCAATTATATCGCCAAATCAGGCGGCTAAATTTTGTCGCCAAATTTCACTACATTACTGACGCCCATTCCAGGTCCCTTTTCTGACACCATTTTCGTAAGCCAGCCTAAGTATGGCACAGACATTAGCATGCATATTTTCCAGTTATAAGCAACAAAATAAAAGGAGTGTTGCTTCATTTCAGGTCTTCAGTGGAAACGTGGACAGAAATGGAGAAGTTTTGCGGCTGTTCGACAGGATGATAACCGCGAGGTTCTTGGAAATCATAATTTTGGACTACCACAACTTGCCAGCTCTCAGAATGGAAGTTCTCGGATGCTTCATACCATACCGTAAGTTGCTGAACTCACCTACTTATCTCAACACCCTTAAACTGTTAAAAATATCCATTTCTCAGAAAAAAATATACATCAGAAGGATTACTTTTGATTCGATGTTGCCGACCGGTAGCATTAATTCTCGTCGAGATTTTTTGTTATATTAAGGTCGAGTTGCAATCAAAAAGGAGGTAACCAGCCGGATGTTATAACTTTCCTACATTAAAAATTTCATCATTTCACAGCTAACCGTTTTTTAGTTGTGCCCGCATGGTTGATATTTGTTATATTCATATTCCTCGTTTTAAAGAATGTTGAATGGAATCAAAAAGGGAGGTGCACAGCTGTTGTTGTTACTCTTTTTTCAGTTGTAGGAAAGTCGACATCAGGTCCTCATCGCAATATGCGATTGGCTCATGACTAAAGGTAATATGCAGATTCACTTCGAGCTAAGAATTTCGAGGCCTCAAGACTGACTAAACCTCAAGAAGGGGGGGGGTGTAACTAGAAGCAGGGACCAAGCAGAAGGACCTCCTCAGACTTGAGTGCTACCTTCAGAGGTTTCGTTTTAGAACTTGGAGGACATTAGGAACACGAATGCATTTTACGTGCTTCCAATCACTATTATGAAGAGGGTGGATATTTGGTTGGCTCGGGCCTCGACTTCGCTACCTAGCACTTACGATATCCCTGCCTTTACCGACTAAACTACCACGGATCAAGTTCAAAACAAACTGCTGTAGCAGTCCGCACTAAAATTTTTCAACATATTAAAAGACTAGCATATAGCCCGTCATATGACGGTATCAGTAAAATTTTTAATTTTCCAGAATCGTAAAGTACCCTATGAGGAAGGTAATAAAATGGTTTGATTTTGGCTGAGAATTACTTGGTCCACGCTCCCTAATTTGATTATCTTTACTGACCGTATGTTAGTTGCCCACTTTAATTTATCTCGTCATATTAGGGACTGCAGAGGTTTTAATATTGACAATGATTATTTCGGGGTATATATGAAGGATGTTCAAAATTTAGAGAATCGATTGCAAACTGTGTGGTTATGTATCAAAAGCAATCATACAAACTTCTTAATTTTTAAAGATATATAACTTAAAAGCTAGATATTTATTAGTCCATGAAATACAATCCTAGACTTTTATGAAAAGAACTTGTTGTTATTACCGGTGATAAAATTTTCATTGCAACCAAAAATAATCGATAATCAAATTTAAAATTATCACATATGTGCCTAATCTATTATTTAATCCAAATATAAAAGAAAATTATTTACGTCATATCTAAGTTCAGGGATAAAACGTATGAAAATAATGCAGACGATATTTAAATAATTTAAAATAAGAAATGATTCAATGAGATGGTTAAAGGAATGACGTCATAATGCTAGAAAAAAATGTTATTTTTATCTACTTATAATGTGATAAATTGATAAAAAATTTAATCGCCTGCTCTTAACCGGGGAAAATAGGGCTTGAAAAAAATGACATTAAACGCTCGAAAAGGAGGGAAGGGGTGAAATTCGAACGTTTTGAAGATTCCAGTATTTTTTGCTGTGATAGGAAGCATATTTATACCAATTTATTTTAGAATCGGATCGATAGTTTAGGAGAAGATAAACTTTATTCGCTTTGAATGGATGCCTCTATCCATTCCAGGTCCAACCACTTCATAAATTCAAGGACAGACGGAGAGATAACTTAGGCTATTATTATATAAGGGATAACGCAAACCAAAGAGAGTTCGGTTGAAATTTATCCTCTATCACACCAGAAATCCTAGGTTCTATTCATCTGGAAAAGGTATCAAACTGAATCCGTTGCATCTTCAACGGGTGATTAAAGCCTCTAAAATCTTCTGAAACATGTGTTTAAAATTGTGTCACCAGTTAATAACTAATTTCTGTCTTTTTTTCCAGCTGTCTATACACCCCCACCTGTTCTTCAGACTACTACTGGTACGTATTACATTCTTCCATATAATACCACATGTAAGTTTTTTCTTTATTCTTATTTTCGAATTCTTCCGAAATTTCCTTCTCTAATGTACGAAGCCAAGAAGGATTGGATCTATGGTCGCAGTAGCAAAAACGGGGCATGACAAAACACGGTTTTCTATGATTTTGGCAATGTACCCGCACACACTGTTTTAATGATTTATGCATCTTATTTAATTCAAAATATTTTTTTATTCATTGATTGCCTTAATAAGATTACGGATTTCTTGAATAAAAAATATATATACAGTTACGTATTTCGGATTTTATAATGTATATTTGTAAATATTTGAATACTTTTGTAATATTTAAATATAATAATACATATGATATGTGTGAGATTGCAAGTAAAGGAATATATAATGTTTAACACTAGATTTACGGATGTTGATCATATACCTATTTTTACTGAAGTGAGCCTATTTGACTCATACAAGAAAATGGAAGTTTTTTGCAAAGAAAATAGTTCCAAATTAATTTAAATGAAATGTTTGTTTTCAGAAAATTCATGGAAAACATTTTTTACATATAAAATCTATTTTTGAAACGTATTTTCTGCAAACATTTTTATTCCATTTAGCACAATGGTTTCTACATCTGTTTCTTTTGCATGATTGTGAATTTGACAATTCTTCCGTGCGTCAATAACCCAGGTTCGTATCCTGGTCACGGCACCAAAATGCTGTGGTGTAGTACATTGCTGTTGTTATTTCAAAGTCATTAAAAACCCAAGTTTGCTTTATATCGTCTTTAATTATAGTAAAATACTACTGATCTATATTACAATGTTCAAATATATGCTAAAAAATATTTAAAAAAAATTAAAAGTAAAAGAAGCACTCCACGTGCTACGCCTGAAAAAAAAATTGCCAATGTCCAAGAGAACGCTGCATTCTTTTCCTCCCTTCTTTCTACTCAGGCAACCCTATACTTTTTCCATTATCCTGTGCTGATGTGTTCGTTGTTCCATCGTCCTTTTTACAATGCGTCCTTTCCCGGCTCTGCCCAGAAGGACCGGGACTCCAAGGATGGTCCTGAATCGCCTCCTGGAGACCAATCACAATTCTCCAAAACTTGGTGAAGTTTAAGTGCAATCGTTTTCACTGGCCACACCACACGCTTCCTGGAGTCGCGAAAAAAACTTGGGCATTCAACCCACAACGTGTGAGTGCGGCGAGCAAATCAGTTTCGCAAACCTTATGTCAAACATTGCTGCACTCTCACAAGTAGCATGAATTTCTGTCATTGGAATGGAAGTGTTCTCGACTTCTTCTCTATATTTACTTTATACTATTTTTTATATTTACTTTATACTATACTTTATATACTTTATACTATTATATTTACTTTATACTATATTTATTACAATATTTATTTATTTTCATATACATTCTATGAGTCAAATTGGCTCACAACCGTGAAAATAGGTATACCCCATTTGATAATACGAAATGAAGGGGTCTGCGGGAAGAGGAATGAAAGTTTACATATATTTTATTATTTCACTAAAAACCAACGTATGTTTATGAAAAGTTATATTAAAGTTTTATATATATATATATATATATATATATATATATATATATAGTGATTATAATAAAGATTTGGAGCATAGGAAGGGAAAATCTCTGTCTGTCTCGCAAAATTATTAAAACTTCTAGGCTGCACTCACACCAAAAGCGCCGAAACACAGCCAGCAAGAGGGTTGCCAGGCGCCAAGAAAACCCCGCTTTCTCAAGGAGAACGTAGTGCTCTCGCGGCTCTGATTAATGAAACGTCAAGACAAGGCGCGGAGAACAAAAAACCCAATCGCAGAGAAGCGCAACTCCCCGCAAAAACCCAAAACCCAAACATCTCAACACCCCACCAAAGCCACCAAAAACGCATCAACCCACAAACCAAATGGAAGCGGATGTCTTATAGATGAAGATGGGCGCAAACTATGACAGGTCAAAGGAGCGGCTGTTAATCTCTGTTTGCCGATGTCAGAATTGGGCTCGAAATTAATGAAAAAAGGCTGCGGAGCATGCCGGACTCGTTTCTTAATCAGAACAGGGCTACGTGGGGCTGAAGACTAGCATGCAATAGTATGCGAAACGAATGTAGGTTAAAATATATATACCCCACAAGGGAAATATGTAATGAAGGGATCTGAAAAATCTTCATTACAGTGATCAATTTTTTAATGAGTCAAATTGGCTCGGTCCGTAAATCTAGTGTTAAAACGCATGATGTCTACGATGCCTTCCCTTCTTCCTATGTCTATATTTTTTGGTTGACTGACGGTATGGATATTTTGTCTGTTGCTTATTTCATCTTTGTATTTGTCAGAAATCTGCGTGGAGTACGGTCCCTGGATCAGCCTGTCGGATCCGGCCTCTTCCGAATACGGGGACGAGGAGCCCGTCGAACAGGTGATCGCCGCTTCGGGGCTCTGCCGCAACCCCTTCGAGATCGAATGCCGGACGCAAGTGACCAAGAAGGACTATTCCGAGACGGGCCAGGTGGTGAGCTGCGACCTCTCCAAGGGTATGTTCTGCAAAAACGCCCACCAGTCGTCCTACCAGTGCTACAACTACGAAGTCAGGATCAAGTGCTGGACTTGTGGTGAGAGAAACTTTTCCTTTTCAATTTGAACAGAGATTTGGTGGCGCTGTTGAACCCTATCTTCATGACTGAAATCTTTATATTATTATTAATATTATTAATTGTTTTATGATAACAGTAATAACATCATCATTATTATTATTATTATTACAATTTCGAATATTCTGTGTCATGTATTTTGTTGTATTAATAATACAGTGGACTCCGCTTAATGTTATCAATCGCTTATTGTTATCGAAATCACTTGGTCCCGATTTTCTCTATTCATTTCTATGTTAAAATTATCGTTTTATGTGAACATTACATCTGTTAAAGTTATCAGTTTCCGAACCTCATTTTAACTGGAAAAAAATCACAATGTATTCAGAAAGAACCCATTCTTTTCTTTTTCGTTCTGTATTAAACCCATATTGGACCGCTGTCCTATAAACAGGACAGCAAATAAAATTCCATTTAATAATAAAGTTATAAATATTTTCTGAGTGGATTTTATTTTAACACCTTTAAAATAGACACACTTTAGCATAGTAACAAAAAAAAAAAACTGAGAAATCAAATTATATTGTATTGTAAAATTGTTTTTCAGCAACCTCTTCAAAATTGACATTTTTTAGCCTTTAATTTTATATTTATTATCATTCTTTTTTCAAACATTGTGGAGGTTACATTTAGTTTAAAAACTGAACTAATAGTGTAGCTGAAAGTTTTTGTTGAAAAATATATTTTACACGTGTATTTTGTAAGTATAAAAAGGTGGCCTACAATTAAAATGACGGTTCAATCCCGATTATTTTTCCACGAATTCGATATTGCATTGATAGCGCAATTCTTTTATTATCTTCAAATGAAAACCACTTCAAACACCTGTTCACACACCTGGACACAAGTAGCAGCAAATAGATGTTTATTCCATTCAGAAAAACTGGAGATTGCAAGATAAATTACTCTTTACTGCCAGTTCAACAACTGCAAGAGAAAACAAACCACAGTATGCTTAAAATGTAATGTTGGACTTTGTTTTGACTGTTTCCTCAAATTTTAATATGATAGCCTACTGCAATGTAAATGATATTTGTTAAGTTTTAGTAGTGTATTGGACCGTTGTCCTATTTATAGGACAGCCAATTACATAAAAAATTAAAAAAAGTTTTTCAAACTTTTAGTGTCATATACTTAGTTACACCATATTAATGATATGGATTAAGTTTTAATAACTTACAGAAATATTTAGTTGATGTGGTACAATATGGGTTAATTTCCGATAATTTTCCTCTTCCACCTAGGAAAAAGGAAAACACAAAGAGTGGGGCATTAGACGTTCCTGTAATTTTTCAGAAATACGCACACCTTCTGTGGTCAATAGTTGTCAGATAAGCAGAAGGCAATACATTCTATTCGGAACTTAGAAGGAGCGTATTCTCATTATCTTGCTCGCTTACATGCAGTTTGTCGATATGGAAGCCAGAAAGCGAAATGATTTAACATTAAAACAAAAGATCGAAATTTTAAATCGTTATGACAGGTTACCAAATATGAGTCAATGATGCAGCGCAGTTAAACAGTTCTCAGCCTAGGAACTGCATTGAAAGTGTTGAAACGTGTACTACAACACCGCTCCGTTGACTTTAAAAAACATAATGATTACGAACAATTTATCAATGAGCTTCTTAGAAAAAATTGTAGACAGTCAACAATTGAATCAATTATTTTTAATTTTGTATACAATTCTTATGTCTTAAAGGATAATACAGTATATAAATAATATGAGTTTTTTCATTTTATTGAAATGTAGTACGCGGAATTAAAGGTTGGGGGGAATTTATCTAATTTTGTATATCGTTTATTTTTATCAATCGGTTATTGTTATCAAAATCATTCATCACTTTGCCAAACTGATCCCATTTAGCACCCACTCTAATATTAATAACATTAATAATATATTAATAGTAATAATAAGAACAATAACAATTTATAAATTGCTATTAATGTTAATATTCATGTTAATTAATAATATAATAATGAAGCAATAATGTTTAATATTAATATTAATTTTTATAAATAAAAATCAGGTAATTTAATAATTTTTAATAATTATTATTATATCATTATTAATTGATGTAAATGCTCATTAATGCATCATTATTATATTATAATTTCGAATATTTTGTGTCACGTATTTTGTTGTATTAATAATATTATTATTATTAACATTAATAAAAAAATTAATATAATAGTAATAATAAGAACAATAACAATTTATAAATTGCTATATGTTAATATTCATGTTAATTTAAAAATTTATAATGAGAGCTAATTTAATAATTAATTTTTATAAATAAAAATCATAATTTAATAATTTAATAATTTCCTTTAATTGATTGATAAATGCTCATTAAATAACATCATTATTAATATTATAATTTCGAATATTCTGTGTCGTATTTTGTTGTATTAATAATATTATTATAACATTAATAAAAATAATATAATATTAATAGTAATAATAAAAACAATAACAATTTATAAATTGCTATTAATGTTAATATTCATGTTATTTAAAATTATAATAATGAGAGCTAATTTAATAAAGTTAATTTTTATAAATAAAAATAGTAATATTTTAATAATTTTAATTATTATCATTATTAATATAAATGCTCATTAATAACAACATCATTATTAATATTAGTTTCGAATATTCTGTGTATGTATTATTTTGTTGTATAATATATTAATAACATTATAATAAAAATTTAATAATAATAGTAATAATAAAAAAACACAATTATAAATTGCTATTAATGTTAATATTCATGTTTATTTAATATAATATAATGAGAATATAATTTAATAATAAATTATAAAAATTTAAAATTTAATAATTAATTATTATCATTATTAATTGATATAAATGCTCATTAATAACAACAACTCATTATTTATTATTATTCGAATATTCGTGTCATGTATTTGTTGTATTATAAATAATAAAAATAAAAAATAATGTATTATAAATATATTAATATTAATATAGTAATAATAAAAAACAATAACATTTTATTAATTGCTATTAATGTTTAATTCATGTTATTTAATAATATAATGAGAGCTAATTTAATAATTAATTTTAATTAAAATATAATAAAAATATTAAAAAAATAAAATAAAAATAAAAAAAAATAAAAAAATAAAATAAAAAAATATAATAAAAAAATAAATATAAAAAAAATTTATATATAAAAAATATAAAAATAAATAAAAAATAAAAAAATAAAAAATAAATAAAAATAAAAAAAAAAAATTAATAAAAAAAAATAAAATTTAATAAAATATTTATAAAACTATTCACACAAACAAACAAAAAAAAAAAAATAAAAAACAACATTTAAATAAAAAAAAATAATCATCTTTTCAAAAAATATATATTTCTTACATAAGCCATAAAATTACAAATAAAATCATATTTTCACATAAAATAAATCAAAACTAATTTTTTAATCAATCACCAACATCAAACATCCTCTTAATATAATTTTTTATATTATATACATAATATAACAATAAAACATATTATATTTAATAATCAATATTAAATTAATAAAAATATTTTTATTAATTTATACAAAAACAAAAAAAAGAAATTAATATAAAAATTAATAATTTAAAATAAAAAATAAATTATTAAAATAATAATCAATTTAATATTAATTATAAATATTCAGTAAAAAATTGTTTTATAATAAAAATATATTTCAATATAATAAAAAATTAAATATAAATTAAGTATTATAAAATAAAATAAATAAATATCAAAAAAATTTAAAATAAAATAATTTTCAATAAAAAATAAATTTATTTAAATATTACTAAACAAACAAAATAAAAAAACAATTAATTCAATTAATATCTAACTAAAAAAAATATTTACACTATTCATAAAACTTTATAATTAACCATATCTTTAATAACAAATTGGTAAAATATTACACAACAAAAATACTGTTGTATTTATCCACCCTTTCTCCTTTTACGAGAGTTTAATGTCATTATTTCAAGATCTATTTGTCCCCGGTTAAGAGCAGGCGATTAAATTTCTCAATTTATCACATAATAAATAGGTAAAAATAACATTTTTTCTAGCATTATGACTTTATTCCTTTAACCTTCTCATTGAATCCTTTCTTATTTTACATTATTTAAATATCGTCTGCATTATTTTCATACGTTTTATCACTGAACTTAGTTATTACGTCAATAATTTTCTTTTATTTTTGGTTTAAATAATAGATTAGGTACATATGGGATGATTTTAAATTTAATCATCAATTATTTTTGTTGCAATGATAATTTTATCACAGGTATTAACAACGAATTCTATCGACCTACAGGGTGTAGTGGAAATGACAGTTTCATTCCTTTACTTCCATTAATGACTGTGGCAAAAAAAATATATATATTGGGAAGAACTTAACGATAATTTCGATGTAGCTAAAAAAACTTTGAATTATCTTCCTAAATGAATTCAATGTGATTCTAAACTGCATTCATCGGGATACTTTAGAAGAGCGTGGAAATAAATAAATTATTGAGCGTGTACCAGATGATTCTCAGTCAAAAAACAGACCATTTTTATTTTAGTACTTTACAATTCTGGAAAATTAAAAATTTTACTGATCCCGTCATATGATGGGCTATATGCTAGTTTTGAATATGTGTTCATGAAATTTTTTGTTCCGAATTTATCGTTCGATGTACTTTTAACTAAAGGCCTTATCAAACGTAAACAAGTATGTTATTGCGAAGAGCGGTTGCGATATTTTTGTTTCTGATAGTTCGTCACATCCTAGTCATTTTGGATATGATTTAGCATGGGTCCCGTACAATGAAGCAGGCATGGAGACGAAATAACCAGAGCCTTAGATAATTAAAACTTAACAACGGTTGATTTATTTAAACAAATAGAAACGTTTAAAGCACAATCAAACGCAATGCGGATGCAACGTATCAGCCAGAGAGGAGATCACTCTAGATCAACCTGCTCATCTCAAAGTTCAACCGGAAGTCGTCCCCTGCTTCTTTCTTTCCCAAACAGGAAACCTCGGATTTATGGGAGATGGACACCTCCTTCCTCTTTGACTCTTGTCCTTGGGGTAGCTGAAACGCCTGGTCGACGGGATCAAAGCAAAACTCCTTTTCTCTGTCGGTGCGTTGACAAACGACACGCTTGACACCTCCGTGCGTCAAGAAAACTATTACGGGGACAATACTGTCATTTTCAATTGTTAAAATGAACAAAAGTTCGCTTGACCACAGAGACGGACGCGACTCTTCCAATGTATGTGTTAGTTTATGATTCCTTTAACAGGGGAAGTATGTACAGATTTCTTGTGTTACAGTTTAAGCTTTTTCTACTGATTTATTTTAGTACTAGTTGACTTGTAATAAGGCTTTTAGTGGTTTGAAAATGTTTTTCTATCACACAAGAATTCCACGTAGTCTCCAACGGGAAAAGAAATCCTAGACTGAATCTGCTTCAACACTTACATTGTAAGGAATTTGATCCACGACTCATGTGTGCCTTTCACGATATCTACAAAATAGCCCCGTTGACCACTTCCACCTGGCATTCCTTAGGGGAAATAAGAAGCCGGCCGGCAAAGGGGGGCTGATAAGGTTTTTCGGAGGCGCTTGTTTGTGTTTTTGCAGGCCTGCGGTACAACTGGAATGTAGACTTCTCTTTTTAGCAGGGATCAAGTTTCGAGAATGCTGAACCCCCCCCCCCCCGAAGGAGGAAGAGAAGATCTGTAAGAGAGCAGTTAGATTCGGTCCTGCGACTTGGAGACATCTCTCTGTTCAATGTGAGAGAACAAGACGACGATTTTATGTTTGCACTTAAAGGAATGCTCGGTTTTATCCTTTCTGACTCCTGCAGGCTCCGAAGTTCTAAATGTGACATTTTGTTTTACTCTAATATTTCATAAATCTTGTAAATAAAATTTGTGTTGTCGGTCTAAAACTTTAGAGGATTTATTTAGCCCATACATCCCAGTGGTAATCTACGAACATACCTACGAACCATAAGTAGGCGGGCAGGTCCCACGCAAGTACAACGCCCCAGAACAGGGTGTTTTTACATCGTGGCCCCCGGAGGGGAGGGTGCCGTTACATACATGTTGATGGGTGACAAGGCATACAAGGTGATAGTGCAACTGGATTGCCTGGGTTGAGCCCTCTAATCCAGAGATTTCTAACAGTAAGCA
>CM063500.1:107273773-107296273 GCA_032207245.1 Pardosa pseudoannulata | reverse complement strand
AAAAATAACTATATTTTATCAGTTTTTTAAAAAAATAGGGGTACAGGTAACCATTAAATTTACGGCAATGAAATCGGTTTATTTTCAAAGTACAAACAATATTCAGAAAAAAAAAATAACTATAAATTTTTATTAGTTTTTAAAAAAATATACGTACCATTTTAAATCCTTACTCTGGCAATGTGCTAAAATTGGGTTCCATTTTCAAAGTACAAACAATGTTCAAGAAAAAAATAACTATACATTTTTATCAGTTAAAAAAAAAATAAGGTGTACAGGTACAGCTATTTTCAATCAGTGTCCTGCCAAAGAATGTGTTGAAAATATGTTCCGCTTTCAAAGTACAAAAATTCTCCGATAAAATTAAGTAAAATATTTTGTTTACTTTTGAAAAAATAGGGAATACAGGTACAGCCATTTTAAATCCATGCCCTCATAATGTGCTAAAATTGGGTTCCGTTTTCAAAGTACAAACAGTCCTCAGGAAAAAAAATATTGTAATTTTTCATTTGTTTTTAAAAGAATAAGGGTCACAGATACATCCGTTTTAAATCCGTGTCCTCAAAAACATTGTGTTAAAAACTGGTTGCGTTTTTTATGCACAAATAATGCCCAGGAAAAAAAGAACTAATTTTTTTTGTTCCAGCACTTCCGCCTACCACGACTGTACTCCCTACCACGACGACTGAAGCACCCATCATCTGCTCGACAGACTTTGTTCCAGGTATGCATAAAATAGTTTCACTTTTAAAAAATGGGTATAGCACTCCAATATATTTATTGTTTCAAATGATAACCTTACATATCAAATCAGTATCTTCAATGTTTCAAAAAATTTCATCTCATTGATGAAATTATTAAATACAAGACTAGAACAAAAGCTGATGTCCAAAATGCATTATATTACTTCATTTGGTACTCACTTTATACTCGGATTTAATTTCCTCATCACTTGTTTTTCCCTCCAACTTTTTTTTTTTATTTGTGGCATTAAAACTTCCTCCCCCCCACAAAAAAAGTTTTTAAAAATAACTGATTAAATACCCATCAAATAAATAAATACTAAAGAAGTTGGACTTTATAGTGTACATTGTACACTATAAATATAACTGTACAAAAGTTTGAAGCAAAATTTCGTTTCCTAGCTTAGCATCTTTTGAGGAATGACAAAAATACGCCTTTAAAGATTTTAATGCATCTCAAAAAAAGCTTAAATAAAACAATAAAATATAAATAAAAGAGTGACGTGTAATGTTTTATTAATGTATGTTTTTTCAATTGCAGACACCTCGACCTGTGAAATGCTCTCCAACGTGTTCGAGACATTCGACGGTGTAACCTATCAGTACGACATCTGCGATCATGTGCTCATGAAAGAAACCAGTTCTGGACTCTACTCTGTATCAGGTGAGGAGAAAATAAAAGGGACAACGATTATACTTAAAGATTTCAGGGGAAAAATTACTTAGTTCACTAGCGCCATCTATTAACTAATATATAAACTAAAACTATTCAATTAATCGTGTATGAGCTTGAAATGCATGCTGTATTCCTGTATCGTGCTGTGTAGTTGAGCAGCTCTAGCACGATTTCTTATATAATTTTATTTACGTTTTGGATATTTTTTTAATTAATTTTTCTTTTGGTTTTTTTGTTATTTTATCTGTCAATTCTTTATTATCATCTTTGTTAGTCTTTTTTCATACCTTATTAAACATTAAATAACTGTTTCGCTCTGTAAACTAAGTATTAAATAAAAGTTTATTATATCTAAGGACAAATATTCTATTTCAAATTTTAGTCTGCCTTTTACTGTGTGAGGTAGTATTTTTATACATCAAATTAAACTTACTGATTGAGATAGTTATTTCATACTGCTCAATACTTTTTGGGGTAATAGTAAAATTTAAGATTATGAGTATTCTTTGATAGAAAAATATAAATTCCTAAATTAAATTCAATACTGTTTTTCCTCAACATTTTTTTTAAAATCAGGGTATTTATTGTCCACAGTGGACAGTATAAGTATGAAGCGAACTGATAATGTAAAAATTAATATAAAAAACTTAAAACAACTAAAACTGTAAAAGATGATAGTAAAAAATTGACATTTAAGGAGACAAAAAATAACAAGAAACAAAAAGAAAATTCATTTTTAAAAAAATGTGAATAAAATTATTTAAGAAATAATGCAAGAATTGCCTAAACTCATACACGATTACTGAAAATTAAATTAAATTTAAAAAACTAATTTAAAATTTAATAAATAGTAAATGAAATGGTGCAAAATTGCCCGAGCTTTTATAGGATTAACTGAATAGTTTTAATTTATGTAATATTTAGTAGATAGCCCCAGTGTACTAAGTAATTTTGCTCCTGAAACCTTTTTGTTTCTTGTTATTTTTTGTCACTTTAAATGTCAATTTTTTACTACCCTCTTTGATAGTTTTTGTTTTTTTAAATTTTTATATTAATTTTTTGCATTATCAGATCGCTTCATACTCATACTGTCCATAGTGAACAATAAATACCTTATTTAAAAGAAGAATGTTGAGGAAAAACATTATTGAATATAATTTAGGAGCTTATATTTTTCTATCAATATTATAAAATGAACCAAAGAAGTCTTTTGAGCAATGGATCGAGACAGCTTTCATGTTGATACGTTCCAGGAAATAAATTACTACATTGGCGCCCTCTATTAAATAATATACAAACTAAAACTGTTCAGTTAATCGTGTCTGAGTTCGAGCAGATTCGACTTGAAGATATGCAAAATATTAAAGAAGGTTTACTCTTAGAATAAAGCTGATATTACTTAAATAAATCTATTTTGACTGCACTGATTAGAGTTCTAATAAATAAGATTGATTTTTTCCCAATTTCTATAGACTTTTATATTTTTCAAACCACTTAAAGTTATTTGCTGGAAAAAATATGCAATATTCAAGCAATTATGTTTGATATTAATTTACTTTAATGTACAGTAAATAGCCTAATTAAAAAAGTACTCAAATAAAATGATACTGAATTTAATAAATGAGAACGTCTAACTTGGGCAATGAGTATCTCAAATGCATGTGGGTTGATGTAGTGCTTTCTTTTGCTTGCAGTGCACAAATCATGCGTTCCCTTCTGCCAGCGCCACCTAGTGATCGAAGTGGACGGCATCGTGGTGAAGATAGGTCCAGGAGTGGAAGACGTCACCGTTCAAGACACCCGGGTGCCCCCTGCTAACCTATATCTGGTATCCCGAAGATTCCCGGATTTTGAAATCAAGAAGAATGGAAACACCATTGTCTTCCGGTCTTTTAAGCACAACTTCGACGTCACGTGGGATAGCGTTCAAGACGCAAAAATTACGGTAAAATGCAACGCACTATTAGATTTCTTTATTTTTCCAATTTCTTATGACCAGATAATGGCTATCTTTCTAATAAAAAAATAGTTTTCTTAATAACATTGAAAGACCTAAACATTTGGAACAGTGAAAGACGCCGACAGTTTCGTGAGTAATACACACACACACACACACACACACACAGTACAACACACACAACACACACACACACACACACACACACACACACACACACACACACACACACACACACACACACACACACACACACACACACACACACACACACACACACACACACACGTGTGTGTGTGTGTGACTGTAATTTGTGTTTAGACACACCACAAATGAAAAGTGATATCCAGGCTGGATTGTTTCACTCGTAGGCATCGAAAGGAAACATTAAAATTCGAAATTAAAAATAATACAGTTTATTGAGACATTTCGTCTTTGGCCCTTCTGTCGCCAAAGTTTGTAACATAGGGTTTTTATAGTGGTGTGGGAAGCTAGTGAGCCAGGTAATGAGAATGTTAAGAATTAATCCCATGATGATGCGTAATAAGCGAAATTAAGTTACATAAAGGAGTTCTATAAGAATACTTGAGCTGAGTTAGAATAATTTTGGTGCATGCGAAGTCGCCAAGCTTACGACTGTCAGAAGGAAAGCAAAGATATCTCGTCAAAGATTGTAACTTTAGGGACAGAATCGCCAGAAATTTGTCTTAGAATACAAGTCTAATTAAATTAGTTTTAGTTGAGTTAAAATATAACTTCATTATATACATACATACATACATACCCCCCCACACACACATGTATATCTGTAATGTAAAAATTTAAATATTTTAATCTTAAAATTAAAAACTCCTATATTAAAAAACCACCAAGTCCGCGATTTCCCTGTCTTTCTAGTAGCCTCTTGCGTTAAACTCTTTGTAACAGATAAAATCTCCTTTCTCTTGGCGACACGAACTCGCCAACCTACTTTCGCTGAACTAAGATTTCTAAATTTTTCAACAATATTCTTAAAGCCACACCTGAAATTACTTCCTCACGCTGGTGGCACCCCTAATATTATCAGAGGCCTCATGGCTAATTTTAGTGAGAGTTGACTGTTCGAAAGGACCAAATCAAGATTTTGCTATCCTTTAAAACAACATCAATTTTCCACAACATCAATTCGGTCCCGACTACTGAAGCCCATGGCTGACGCATAGCATATTCACTGCTATGTTTCATATATATAAATATATATCGTTTTAAAGTACGGCTTTAGATATTTAACTTTACAGTTTTAAGTATTTTACATGCTTGTGAAGTTAATGTAACTCAAAAGAGGTTCAATATTGTATAACATAGCGTGAGATTATGACTGAAATGGAATTAAAATATTAAATTTCCCTGCAATGGTATATAAGTGTTCATGCAAGAAAATTTTTATTTTTAAGCTAATATCTTAGGAATGAATCCTTTTTGTTATCTCACCAAGATCAACTTTCACGATTTTATCAGTCTTAACTTTTCCAGTACTTATAACACATCATAATCTTGAGTGGGTCATAGTAATGAATATAATTCTCAAGATACTACATTTTGGAGGCGGGTCACTCTTAAGCAATTATAACAAAGATACATAGATAATTTATTATTCTAAGGTCCAACTCGATCTCATTCCTAAATTCCTTTCCGTCTTTTCCCTCAGGTGTCGAAATGCTTGCTCTATAGCTTGTCGGGTTTGTGTGGTCTGTACAATAAGCGCTCTGAGGACGACCTGACCAAGCCAAATGGCGCCATAGCCTCCAGCAGCCAAGAATTCGGAGACAGCTGGGCCATAGGATCCCTAGAAAAGTGCGTCCCCTCAAAGTGCCCGCCTGACGTCATGAGGACTGCCATAGAAGTCTGCAGTAAGCTCAGGTAAGACAAGCTTACTCTGCTTTTGAAGTCATACCTTAAGAACTGTTTCCTTTTTATATTTGCCTTTTTTATATTTGTATATCACCATATACTCGCCTCAATACACTTTACAGTTGCGCTCGTATGTCATCATACAGTCGCCAAAATAAGTTTGTCGCCACTGTAACTGTCCCCTTTGTTATCTTCCGGGACCATCTTCGTCGGCTACTTTGAGAACAATTATTATTTACTCCACTTCTGTTATTCCATTACAATATAAGGCAAGCTATTCAACAATAACAAATAACTTTAATAGTTAAATAATAACAACAAGGGGAGGTACACGACATTTCTGATTTTTATTCCTAATTTAATGGCAAGCGGCTCGTGTTTCGTACTAAACTTAGCCCTCGCTCGTTATACAAATGTAAACACTCTTACGCCTACATGGTTACACTCTCTTCTTCGACAAGAATAAAAAAAACTCAGATAATTCACACCTTACGGTTACTTTCTGTGCATGGCCCCAAAAATAACTTTACAGAAGTGATCTTTGGGTGATCATCAGTCGCCACTTTCCTAGTGTGTGGCCACCTCGACTCCAGACCTCAACTCAAAAAACTTTTGGCATCGGGGCATTTGCAACATCTAGTCAGTTCTTATAAACCAAGAACTATATCTGATCTGACAGCTTTTCACAACGTGTTCTCAGAATTTCCTATGACAAACTGAGGTCAACTGTAGAACATGCTACCTTACGATTTCAAAAGGTAGTTGAAAATGATAGCCATGTTTTGAACTTGTCTTGTAATATGTATTTTTAAACCTGAGTAAATGTTGGCTAAATATGTAATTCATCAAAAGCACTCTTTGGGGGTAAAATTCTGAACTAATATTTTATTTGCCCAATCTTATGTTTTTCTAGATGTGCCACAAATAATTTCAAATATTTGCACTGTGTTAACAACCAAAACAGATGTAGAAACACGGTTGTAAAAGAAAGAACTCCCATTTACTATTTTACCACTGGTTTGTGTTAAATCTTTAATGTTAAGCTTAAAATATCTTTGTAGTGCTTCCTTCAAGTTAAATTTAATTTGAAGCGACAATGCAGTCTTGCAACCTACGACATGGTCATTTGCTCTCACAAAACAAATGATGTCTGCCAGGTTGGCTTTCCATTTTTCACCTCTTAGCCAAAATCTCTTATGATTGCCAGATTTGATTTCTATAACAACATTTCTATGACAACCTGTTTTCGAGTACTCAATATCGGGTGATAATAATTACAACAATGAGAGAACGGCCATTGATGGATGCATACTTGGTAATGGAAACGGACGGGCAACATAATTAAGTGGTTTTTTGACCGTTTTTTTCTCAATATCTTTAAAACGACTGCTCAAACTCAAAATTCGATGACGTACTGAACGAAACAAAGCTATCGTATGTCAAATTTCAATCAGTAGGTAAAAGTATACAGATTTTACGCTTAAGATAGACTAGTACTCTTAAAAACGACTACTCAAACTCAAATTTGAAGATTTACTCAACAAGATGAAGCAATTCCTTATCAAATTTGGTACCGACGGGGACAAGTATTTGGATTCCGCACCCGAAATATATTAGTACTCTTAAAAACAACTGCTCAAACTCAAATTCAACAAAATTCGACGACGTACTTGACCACACGAAGAATCGTATATCGAATATTGCTGCCGATGGGTGCAATACCGATATGTAAGTGGATATTGTGACCAAGATAGGCTAGTACTCGTAGTGCTGGACAAGAATCCCGGGGTGCTAATTTCGAGGCTGGTAGGGCACTAAGCATCTTCCTGTATACACTGAAAAGATGCAGGTAAAATCTATGGGATATCATCTCACTGCGAGGTTAGCGGAAGAGAAGTACGGAATGAAAATCAACTCCTACCTTCCTGGAGATGGTAAGAATTGATAATATTATCCGGCTTGTTATGAGTCCGTCAGAGTAGGTCACACTCTGGGGGTATGGAATATGTGGATTATGTATATATGTAGTATGTGGATTTGTATGGAGGACAAACGTTTCCTTGAGACTCTGTCAAAATTCTGCCCGTGCATGCAAGAAACGCCTTATCTATTTAGTAAAATATAGGTCATGCTTGCAAGAAACGCCTTGTCCGTTTAGTAATGCACATCAGGCTTGCAAGAAACGCCTTGTCCGTTTAGTAATGTAGGTCATGCTTGCGTTTTCTATTCAGGGAGGATCCTTTCAACTACTCGTGCTCGAGTTACATGAAAATGGATAACCGCATCGAGGCGTGCACGACGTTCATGTGCGAGTGCATGCAGCAAGACCAGCAGTATGGGAAATCGTCGACAGCGGACGTGACGCCATCGAAGGACGTGTTATACGACTTCCTAGGGGCACAGACTTGCAAGTGTCGCGCCTACGAGAGCTTCGTCGAAGCCTGCGAGGCTGTCAGGCAGAGGCCCGTACAGGAATGGAGAATAAATCATGACTGCTGTAAGTGCTCTATTCATTAATTTCCACAGAGCTATAAACATAGCACGTTCTTTTTTAAAATTTCTTTTTGCTACATTGTTTTGCATAGTACTTCCCTCTGTGGGTATATAAAACCATTGACATTGTACATATTTTGAGCATATTTCAATTCTAGAAGCATATAGCTTGTCTGGGGCATCTGAGATCTACGCCAAATTCCCAATTTTAAATGGTAAAGATCTCATCAAGGGAAAAGTGCTTTATCTAGTGATTAATCCTTGAAATTGGCTAACGAAAAAGTACTCTATTTTTTCCTCCAATAAAAGCTCCCTATTGAATACTATCATTAACCCTTTCTAAGACAGAAGTCAATATACTTCCCACTGTAGGCAGAAGAAAATTCGAGCTTTCTGCCCCTAAATTCTGTTTATTCTATTGCATGTTAATAACGTAATAAAAGTAAATTTTCAAATTCACAAAAAATCCCACTAATGTTGCATAGTTAATCAAATTTTAATTTTAAAATAAAAATTTCAAATTTTTAAATTTCTGTGGACTTTTGAAATTTTAACTTTTTCTTCTAAAAATGTTTCATACATTTAATGTATAACATTATGCAATATTGTACATCAGCTTTTAAGAGGTGTGTGTGTGTGTGTGTGTGTGTGTTATAATCCTACAAATGCCAATATTACTAAATTCTGAACTATTAAACCCTAGTTTAAAATAATATACCAGCATCTAAGAATAATTAATAAATATAATACTAAACACTTTATTTTTAATTTGTAAAATTGTATCTAGCAAGTTCATTCCAACTAAAAAAAGTTAGCCGCTGCAGGAGCTATAACTTAAATTTTTAGACACTACTGTAAGCATCAATAGCACTGAAGCAAGATCAGGTGAAAAAATATCGAGGGATTCGTTTTTAACTCTTCCGGACTAATAACGACAAAGCCTGTAACAGGCTAGCGAATAGAAAATGTATCGCTCTTTGGTGACTATATTAAGAACCTGCCGAAACCGTAAGCAACAATATTGTAAGAAAATCACTTTTGATTTGGTTTAGAGCGCTACGGTCTACTTTTTTGAAAGACGAGGGATAATGAGACCGGGACCTACTCCTTAAAGCCGATTCCGAACGGCTACGAACATTCGTGCTACATTTTTATTCGAACCCACAAATTCCGGTACCGAAGATCAGCTTCGTAAACATCCGGACATCGTTCGGCTCAAATAATTGTTAAATGATAAACGAGGTTTGGGACGAGAATATTATTAACGAGTTATTAAACTATAACGGTTAACATACTTTAGATAATCTCTGCCTAACTCTGTCGCCAGTATATTTTTAGACTAATACATGTTGCCACATTTTACAATGAAATTAAAGTTAGCCAATCAGAAAATAATTCAAAGATAACGTCACCTTGCACATCGTTCGTAAAAAGTACTTGAAAAGCAAAACAACGCTTTTTTTCACCACGCAGCTGTAAGACATGTGATTACATTTTAAACATTTACTTCAAAATGGGAAGAACAGAAATAATAAATTAATTCTAACACTCCCTCAGAGAGCCAAGAAGACGGCAATGCTACCAGGGCTAGTCGCCAAGAACTTTGCCAACAAACTCAAAATACAAAATTCCTAACGATGTATAATTCGAAGTGTATGTGTACTTGTATATATCTGTTTCCTCCAGCCCCCGACTGTCCCGAAGGAATGGAATGGCAGGATTGCGGTCCCGGCTGCGAGTTGACATGCGACAACTACCACCAGAGGTCAGAGGTATGTGGATCGGCCTGCGTGCCCGGATGTTACTGCCCGGATGGTCTGGTCCGGCACCACAACCGATGCGTCAAGCCCAAGATGTGCCAAGACTGTAAGTATGGCCTTTCTCTCACAATAGGGGTTCACATAACACTACCGATCGACACGATGTGTGTTAGATTAGATGATGTATCAATATTTTGTGAAATATCAATAGAAAGTGCCGTGCTGGGACAACAATTTCTAAATATTCAGTTCAGTTTCGTATCATGATGTGAAAGAACGTCAATATAGCTTAACCCCTTAACCCCTTCCGGTAAAATGACGAGTCTAGCTCGTCATTGGTTTTTCATTCCATACCGCACAATGACGAGCTACACTCGTCATGCGACTAAAGTTAATGTTAAATATGATAATTAATTTAGTTTATAATTTCTAGTATACTGAATTTAGCAAGACTTTTGTTACTTGTGGAAATACCAGGTCACTATTACATATTGTTTATTTAGAATTTCTTGGTACAAGTCACTGCCAAATTGATGAGTCAGAATAAGAGAAAACCTACTAAGAAATGCCGTGTGTGTTACAAGAATCAAATTAGAAGTGAGACTCCCTAGCGGTGTAAACAATTCAGTATTCCTTTGCACTTTGTTTTGAAAAGTACCACTATCTTGAAGACTATTATCTGTATACCTTATTAATGTTTTGCTTTGATATTTTCTTAATTATACCTTTTCTGATATTATTTAACACTATGTAAAAAGTGGATTTTAATTTGGAATATGTAAGAATTGTAAAATGATACAAGTTTTTTAAATAAAAAATAAATGGTAACTTCACGCACAGTTTTTCATTATTAAATCGTACCGGAAGGGGTTAATGCACAGTTTTTTTTAAAAAGGCCGGCCAAAAGAAAAATCAATTTTTTTATGTAAAAAACACAATTTTGAACGTTGAATTTAGAAAAAAAATATATATTTTATACTTGAATAAGTAAGTTTTATAGCATGCAATCCCATGTAAATGATATATATCAATAAAACGATTTTTTTCACATTATTTTCAATTTTCGTGTGAAAAATTATAGCAATTTAAAGTACAACACCGCTCGGATTATCTCGATTGTACACAGTTTGGCCAGTTTAGCACGCTCGAGTTAACTCGAGCGTGCACGTTAAGGGGTTAATCAATTTAAAATTATCTGCCGATCTCAGAAATGAAATTGCTCTTTTGGACATCATTGACATCGTGCGAGGGAGTAAAAACACATCCGCGATATACCGTTCCCAATACATAAACATCATGACTTTGAAGTCCCAATTACGGGCGAGATAACAACATTGTATTCGTAATATAGAGTTCCCGATATATAAACATCGTCTTCAGGATATCCCGATTCTGTGTAAGGGAGTAACAGCGCAAGCGTTATATATCGCTTGCAGTTCCCAATATATAAACAAACTCAAATCTTTGTTTCGACAACGTGCAGGGAGGAGCTATAGTCTATGCGCGCTATAGTGTTTAGATGTGTTAACATCGTCATTTTGATTCTCTATTTCGTTTAAGAAAGTAACAGCATATGCATGATGTATAGCGTTCCCAATATATGAGCATCCTTACATCGATTTTATCTATTAGATCGAAGGGTTTTCTTTTCGCATGTGCGATACAGTAGTTATGATTTTTAAATATATTCGTTCCAATTTTCCAGTCTCATGGAAGAGAGTAACAGTGCATGTGTGATATTACTTAATCGCTGATTTATCTACATTGTGAAATCGGTTTACTAACTACGCGAAGAAGTAAGCGTGCAGTTGTAATAACGTGCAATAAAGTGTTCCCGATGTATGAACATTACATTCCTGATTTCCCGACATTCCGATTGGGAATTAGAGCTTAAGTGCGATATAAGTAATCAACTATTTATCTACATTGTGAAATCGTTTATCATGTGGCAAGCGCAGATGTTAAATGGAAATTTGACCAGTAAAAAAATAAATATTTAATTAGACCTAATTACTAAACATAAAGGTTCATGACTGTCGAAAAAGGAAAGCTTCTTGTATTTTTGTTTTAAAATGAAAATAATTTACAATTATCTTTTTCAGTATTATTACTTAAGAGTGCATAGAAAAAAATTTAAACATATGGCTCGTTTATATATTTTTTATCAGAGTAATAACAGGATCATAAGCATAAGTGATGTAAAAAGTTTTATAAAAAAATCAACTTGATAAGTAACCGGAAGTTAAATTGCACGACTGTTCATTCAGCATGTCATCCTGAGTTAACGTTTGTCGATTTTGAACGATCCGGAAATCGAGAAGTTTTTCATTGAAAATAAGAATTCAGAGCTATTAGTTAGCTAGAATATTACCAAAAATCTGATAGAAACTTGATTTCCCAAAGTGAGACAAGATGCACTTTCCTACGTAAATTCGCCGATTCAGCATTCCTGTGGTCTGTTAATGGGACAGAATGTCACCAAAAGTTACAAAATCAGCTCTCAGGGACCGATTGAGTTACACGGATTCCACGAGGTTTGGTTTGGTTTGGAGTGCTACGATCTACTTTTTGCAACACGAGGGCTAATGAGACCGGGACCTACAGCTTAAAGCCGATTCCGAATGGCTACGAGAATCCATGCCACATTGGGATTCAACCCCAAGAACTCCGGTACCGAAGGCCAGCACCCTCTATTCGGCCCATATGACATGGGAGGGGGGATAGATAAAACCCTACGGCATTTATGATCGAAGACATTTATGACTGAAAGACATTTATGACCAAAGCGGTCTCTTTCTGAGAACACTGCTGTCTATGCTAAGCGAGGCAGATGACACACCCGCACACATGGTCAATTTTCTATCCAATCGGCCATCGTTCGGCACGGATTCCACGAGACACTATATGGACAAAGGGTTAAGAGTCATAAGTTAAAATTTTATTTATGAGAAAACACAAAAGGCTCTGCTCTTGTATTGAAGTTCTTTTCTTCATAATAATATGAAATGAGGATCGGGGAAAATAATTTAGAATCAGCAATTAGTATACGAACAATTTTAATATTTTTTACTTAACTTCACTTGTGTGTCAGGGTCAAAATTTTTAATCAGTTTTTAACTACCTGAGTAGCTACAGATCTGAAATTTTGTACATAGGTTTAATTCCAGTGGCAATACAATATTTAATCATAAAAAAATAGATTGGAGTAAGAAAATTCAGTTTAGTAAATTCTAAAAGCCTTTGAGAGTAGTTAAAATACAGAGATTTAAAACTAGTATCTCTATCTATCTGTACGGTTATATCTAAGTACGGTTCTGAGCTGCCCTTCATTTGGCTGGAACCGGTACTTGGTCTTCCTCATTATGTAGTGAGAAAGACTGTTAAAGACCTCCTAATGGGGGAGAAATAGGGCTTGGCTTAATTCTGGTATCAAAGGCAAGCCAAGGAGCTTAACCAGAGATATCCCTGGATGAGGGCTAACGAGCTACTTGAGCTCCGTAGGAATGAGCTAATGGTAGCCATTAGTCTGTTGACTGGCCACTTTTGCCTCAAGAGGCACCTTAACATTATTGGCATCGAGGACAGCCCGGTATGTAAGGGATGCCATATGGCGGAGGAGAGTTTGTGTGAATGCGACTACTACTGTGCCAAGAGATTTGAATTTCTTGGATATCACTTCATCGAGCCGTGGGAGCTGACCAACTGCCCGTTTAAGTTGCTGCTTAGATTTATCTCAGCTATTGGTCTCTCTGAGACCTAATTGTTAATATTTCTTAACTTTGTGCTGGGACTCTTTTGTTCCAGTAAATGGAGGGTTTTCAGTCCAATAGGCCTTGAGTCGCAGTGCTGGTGCTCTTATGGGCCGCCCCACCCTAAATCTAATCTAATCTAATCTAATCTAATCTCATATCTATATGCAAGCGGCATAACTAAAAAAACTCATATTAAAATTTTAAAGAGATTCGGAGAAAATTAAAATAATAAGAATAAAAGCATGGGACGCAATTGAAATCAATATATAAAGCAACATATTTAATATAAATAAACAAGGGCAAGATGTCGCATAAATGCAATGCATAGGCATATCGGTAAGAATGGATAGGACAAATAGATATTTAAAGGCAAGATGTTGTTATATTAACAGGTGTCTGCCGCGGTCACGGGGATCCGAACTACATCAGCTTCGACGGCCAGTACTACGCATTCCAAGGGATCTGCACGTACGTGCTGGTTCAGCATCAGGGATCAGACGACAATCCACTCTTGAACTTCCGCATCCTGGCCACGAACGTCGAATGTCCCGAGGAGCCACACACCTCCTGCACGCATGGATTGACCATCTATTGGAATGGACACGTCATCGAAAAGTTCAAGAACAAACCGGTTAGTAGCACTTTTTCATAGCACTTTGCAACATGAGTACTCCACACCAAAGGTGTAGTTATGGGGGGTTTGAGGTCCAGGGATTTGAACCCTAATCGAGATATTTTCAATGCATGTATTACAAGATTTTTGTAAACTTATTAAAATTTGTGTGAATTACTACACATTTCTTCGAAATAGAATTGGTTACAAGAGACCATTGGTTACCAGAGGTCGACCAAAGGGTCGATTGGTTCGACCCTTTTAGCATTGATTTCGATGCATATAAGCATAAGTATAAATGCGGATGAAAGTTTGAATAAACTGGCTTTAAAAGGTAGAAGAATTAATGTACTACCATAAAACGGTAAGATATAAATGACTGATTATGCCATGCTGTTTTCGAATTTTATTGTCATACAAGATATTATTTTGAAAAATAAAAATAAAATGGATATGTCATAACTTCTTTCAAAATATTTTATTTTCTTGGTTATTCATAAATTTACTCTTGTTTAAATTTTTTTTGTAAATACTGGAGCGTATATTAACAGAGGCTTCAGGATTAACTAAGCAAATTTAAATCTGGCAAACACTTGAAGCATAAATTTATTTTACAAATACCGAACATTTAGAGGCTTAGGCTCTTAGTTCTTAGAGCGTAAATTAAAAGACACATTGCAATTGTAAATATATTTTTCAAGAAATATATTTTTTTCAAGTCAATGAAATTACGTTCAGCGTTTCTGATTTATTTTATGAGTATTTATCTGTTCATGTAAAATTTTGGATGTATGTATAAAAAGCATGTGTGTGTATAAGTATCTAATTTGTGCGTGTATAATGAAAATTATTTAAGAGATTGAAAAGTTCACTGTACTTTGGATTAAAACTTTGGACCCACCCTGAAAGATGATTCTGGCTACGTCACTGCTCTACGCTTTAATTTTAGCCATCAAACTTTTCAATGGGAGCAACTAAAAAAATTAATTCATTCTTTGTAATCCCTTTTTTTAAATATAAGCGAGTTTTTGAAAAATCCTTTTTATTTCGTTATACAAAGTAAAGAAAGATTGATTTGTATTTGCTAAAATTTTAGTGGTTAAATTTCTCATCAAAGTCTCATCTTGAACATACTTAAATAAGGAATATTTAATTTTTAAACTTTAAATATTCATTTTTACCATCCCTCAGAACATTTGAACTACTTTTTTTGTGACGCACATGCACGTTCGTACGTATGTAGATGTATTCACGCTCCTACGCATAACTGAAAAAGTATTATCCATAGTAGGTTCAAATTTTGTATTTAGAACTGCCCCCTAAAATCTTATAAATGCTTAGATCACGGAAAGCAAAGAAGTATCCATGTACTATCCTTACTTCATCATAAAAAATTCAAGATTTTCATTTACAAAATTACAACAAAGAATCTCTATTACAATGTTGAGATAAATCCTATACTATAATACGAGGAATGGTTGTCAAGTCGAAAATCGCCCCAGAATTAATAAACTGTAGTAAACTTGGGAATCTGGGGTTTTTGGTCACGAGGAATCGATTGGCATCGGTTTTGACGCGCTAAGGTCACGTAGTTCGGCGGTACAGATAGGGCCGGGTTCGAACCCCGGTGCGAGCAAACTTTTTTCTCATGCGTCCAAACCAAGTGAAAATTGGTACCCGGGGGTTTTAGACCACGAGGAATCGATTGGCTGTAGTTCTGACGAATTAATAATAATAATAATAAAAGTCTTTATTGATTTGTCTTTATTCCTTGATATCGGTTTCCATTTTATTTTCTATCAACTCTAAATATTAAATTAATGTAGCAAAGTATATATAACACATAAACGATATAGTAAAAAAAATAATGCAAACAAAAATTTTGAAAACCAACCACAAAAATTAAAAAATAATGCTTCACTAACGTGCCGAACAAGGTTCAATTTCCAAAGCCACACTAAACACAGAGCATAAAACTTATCAAAGTCCGTCGCCGCGTTAGTGTGTCGTCGGCATACAGGAGGTGCCGCTCTGACGCGCCAGTGCGTCGGTGCAGCGAACGTGTTAAGGACTGATTTCGATTTCAAATCACCGTCAACAAAGTTCGACATTTCAACATTCATCAGATTTCAAGCTACATTTTTCAACATGCAGAACGCACCTCTACATGAAATGCTTCAAGGAGCCGGAATTTTTGGAACAACAAGCGATCAACTCAATTATACCCCAAGAGGACAACTAGAAGATACCGTATTGTCAGAATGCTTTCTCCATTCATCCACTAATCTTTACACTGAATTTGTACCATTTCTTTAATTGTATAATTTTTTGTTATCAACTACATTTTATTTTCTATGACTTTTCAAACTTTACCTTTGTATAGAATAGATCTCTTTCCAAACAACTTTGTTTAGAATAGTTTACAATGGTGCACTTTAACCGGTTATCTTTTCACTAATGGTTTCACAAATTTTCTTATGGCATGTATTGTTTTGATAAATCATAATTGAAAATTTAAATCTTCGAGTTAGCTTCGATACCGAGTGGAGCTCGGTCACCCGGTACTTACATTAAAATTGAAGAGTTACAAAATTAAACCCATTCAAGGATTCCAAACAAATTTGCAGTTTCCGAAGGAACGTACGCATACGATTTTTACACGAGTCTAATCACATTTTGTGGGCAAAACAAGTAATCTTGTTATATACATATTCCAAAATTTTTAAACACTTTTACGAAGTTCTTAATATACATTGTAAGATTTGAACCCACAACCAATTTAATAACATACGTGGAGTGATACGCCTCATCTTGTTTTTCGGACGAGGACATGTCACCTCTCTAATCGCGTATTTCTCTGGGATTGGCTACCCGGTTACAGAACTTATAAAATCACTGAATTTGACATTTTCGGAGACAGTCGATGACGTCGCAATTAGTTTCGACGAAACAAAGATAAGTGGCGGATAAGCAACGGTTGGAGATTAAGGTGATGGATAGCCAGGAGTTGAAGGGTTGCTGGTGCTGTGAAAGGAGGATAAAAGAAGGGAAAGACAGATAGTCTCAGAGAGACTAGGACAAATAAACATCTCCCGGTATCCACAAGGGAGTTCAGAAGGAGCGGAGGATGTTTGTTTTCTCAATACTAAATGCAATCAAGCTTGCTTGCTTTCTACCTATTCTTGAGATCGCTTGACAGTGAATTTAATTTTGATGAACCCTGTGGTTCATCAAGTGATGTCAATATTTACATTCTTTTAACCCATTGCTTGTGACACCCGAAATCAATTCGGGCTACGAAAATACGCCAATTTTGGAATGCCCGAGTTAGGGCAAGAGAAGAAACGGTATTTCAATTCCGGGAAATCGGTTCATCCAATGCATAATATTTAATTTGCCATTTTCCTAAGAGATATACTTTTCAGCGAGCAGTTTTGCGTCATTTATCGCTATTTATTGGATACTGTAAAGGATTTGCGAAATTCAAAGGAATCCGAGGTACATGAAATTCATGACATTTGATAGAGATAATAATATTGTTGTATTAGTTTATTATATTTATCCAGAAAATTATGTCATTGGATTTATTTGGCTGTCATTGGAGCAAAAATTACTGTAATCCATTGACATTTTCCATTTATGTGAAAATATTGAAAATAGTGGTTATTTTGTTTAATTTTGTTTTTTTAATCTATTTTTAACATTTTAATGATAATAACGAACGAAATTAAAGAGAAAAGACTTTTTCATTTCTGGAACGTTTTTCTGAAATGTATTCAACAGGCAGTGAAAGCCTAGATCATACCTAATATTAAAAAAAAAATTGTGGAGTAAGAATTATATTAAAGTTCAGGGTTGGTAAGGATTGTAGTAAGGTTTGTTCCTAGGGTAAACAGGGTTGGTAAGAGTAAAGTAACGGTTGGTTCATTTACACCACTTAGATGTAAATCATTGTTTAAATCTCTAGATTTTTTAATCTTTAATTTTAACCAAATATTCTTTATTTTTGCACCGAAGATGACAATTTTTCATAAAAGTCATCAGAAGTCCTTTTTACATTTAAGTATTTTAATTTCCCTCTAGGTGTTTTTTAACGAAAAACCCCTGCGAGCGGAAGATTCCCCTCTGGAGTACGGTGGCATCAGCATCAGCTACGTTCCGAACAAAAGCACACTAATTCACATCAAAGAAATCAACCTGGCCGTCCGCTATTTCGACCAGATGTACGGATTCAACGTGGAACTTCCAGCTTTCTTCTACTTCAATAAAACAGAAGGACTCTGTGGTGAGTGGGACAACTTCAATGCCATTATGTGCAGTGTCATGTCCCAGCTAGCCCGGGAACAGTAGATGTCAGTTGGCCTCAAGTTGGTAGTTGATGCTTTAGTTGGGTGTATGTTGAAACAAGGAGATGAAACGGTGGCATTTAGTTAGCAAAACTTCTTGTTGGTCAATTTAAGTATTCAAATCTTGACCCAACGTAGAAAAATTCCCGTTTACGCCACTGGCATAATTATCGATATACCTTTCGCTAAGAAACCCAAAAGTAATAACATGCATGTGCAGAACCAGTGAAAAACGAGAAAGTTTTGTGTCAACTGCTATGTAGAAGAGTGCTAACGCTGTTAACCACGTGATTGCTGCAATACTTCAATATTAATGTTTGGATGGAAATGCAATGGAGTAAATTCTTGTGTTTACGTGAAACTGTACAACTGCATCACACTTTTTTCCGAGTTTGGAAAAATGCAGTTTCTTACTAAAGTAACTATAATTATAGTTCTTATGTATGTTTGTGGATGACTGTAAAACTCTTTCTCTAATGTAACTTTTCTGAGTTTTTCCTCTCCAAACTCGGAGAAAAGTGTGATGCAGTTGTACAGTTTACTGTGAAAAATAATTTGTAATTATTGGTATTAATATTACTCATCCAAACAGTGTGTGAAATTTAGCTGTTCCGTTCTATTATTACGTTGACATTCAGTTCTCCATATGTTGGCATTTGGTTAACTATTGTTGGTCCATCTTAACATTATGTTGGTATTCTCTTAGATTTAGATTTAGGGTGGAGTGTCTCTAAGAGCACCAGCACTGCGACCCAAGGCCTATTGTACTGAACCCTCCCCATTTACTGGAACAAAAGATTCCCAGCAGTAAGTTAAGATTATTAACAATTAAGTCTCAAAGAGACCAATAGCTGAGATAAATCTAAGCAGCAACTTAACCGGGAAGTTGGCTAACTCCCACAGTGCGATGAAATGATAACCAATAAATTCAAAAAGCTTAGTAGTAATCAAAATCCCACAAGATGTGTAAGGAGCTTTCCTCCGTCATGAGACACTCCCTACATACCGGGCTATCCCTGATGCCCGGTTAAATCTGAAATGTACTATGCCCCCTCATAAAAAATAAAACTTCATAAAATTCTTTCAGTCATATTAAAGTATCTTCGAGTAATGATTTACGTTATAAATTCAACATCTGTAGGTATTGTAATATTTTGAGTTTCCCCCCCCCAGGTATCTGCAACTTTATACAATCGGACGACATGTACCATCGCGAGGGTTACGTAACAGAGAACGTGGATGATTTCGCCTACAGTTGGCTGGAGGGCCGAGAAGAGAGCCGAGAGATGTGCGAGTTGACCCGAGTGCCGGTGCCGGAACCACCCCCACCGGGCATCTGCAACTTCACGGCGAGCCCCTGCGACGTGTTCCTGGATCCGACACTCTACTCTAAGTCTTGCCAGAACGACGTCACCTACAGCCAGAGGCCGGAAGCGTCCGTCTGCAGGTCGAAGTTCCAGTACGCCCAGCAGTGCTGCGAGAGGGGAGTGGACTTGGTCGAGTGGCTGAAACTCAGCGGATGCGGTCAGTACTATAATTTTCAGCTTTAATTTTTCCACAACATGTAGGAAATAATTCCAAATTGTTTAGTTTTGTGTCATGCCAAGAAATATTGTATAGATATTTTATTGGTTGTGATAATTTAAAATTTCGTAAGCTACCACACATTTCTTTTTATCTCTTAGAAATAACCATCAGGGCAAATTGGAATTTTGCTAAATTCTTTCTAACGATCGACACATTTTTGTATTCTAAAGGCTCTAATGCTGTTGTTCTTGCTTCCAATAGACCCGGTCGCAATATGCGGATTGTCTATGGCTAAGACACTTTGGGCTCCACTTTGAGTTAGGAAATACAAAGTCTGACTACTGACTTAACATCAAGAATTGGTGCTGGTAATTTAGAACCAGGGACCAAGCAACTGACTTTCAGACTTGGTCTTCAATCTCCAAAAGTATCATTTGAGAACTTGCAGTACGTTGCGACCAAGATTCTATTTTATTATGTGCCCCACCTGTCACTAACAAACAGCTATCTTTGGCCGACTCGAGTTTAGAACCCGCTACTCTCCGGTCAAGAGATCGCTTTCTTTACCAACTGAGCTACCGTGGCTCAAAAACTGTAATCCTTGTCAAATCGATGTTAGCCATAGAGACTACTGTGGTCCAACAGCTCTCCGAATTTCCTCTCGTGATTAAAATGAAACAAAATGTAAAGGGGTTTAAAATGAAAGGTAAAACTGTAGAATTCCCGTGGATATCATTTCATGCTGAAGTAGTTGGTAACGAAAGAACAGTCCTTTTAGTAAAGAGAAGTATAAAATCATATATTGTACAGGGCTTTACTCCATCTGATTGTCTTAAAATGAGAGGTAAAACCATAGAACTCCAGTAATAACAAATCCAGATAAAATCTCATGTTGACATAGATCAGGGGTGGCCAAGCTCCTTGATAGTCCGGGCCATTTTTCAAAATTTGAAATTCTTCGCGAGCCACAATTAAATACGTATTTAAAAGGTATGATAAAAAGGTATTAAATTTTTTTTTTACAAAAATTATATTTATTGAATGTCATTTAGCAATTCTTCATCCTTTAACTTTTCAAGGAATTTTTTGAATTGTCGAACATTTTTTGCTTTCATGCGAATGTAATTTACAATGGGTTACACTGTTCTCATAACATCACGATATTTTAAATATTTTGTAACGAGATGTTCTCGGTGGATTATGCAATGAAACGGTATGAATTGTGGAATTTGAGAATCATCTCTTAAAAGCACAAAAAGAAAGATTTTTTTACTCAGTATCCCCGGAGCTCCATTAGTTGTAATAATATTTTAAAATATAATATTAGAAAAATGAAAAGGGAACTAGAGTACATTTATCGAGTACATTATACTCGAGGACATTTATCGATGTGGCTCGCTAGCCGCAGGTTGGCCACCCCTGACATAGATGGTAACAAAAGAGCAAACCTTTCAGCAAAAATAGACACAAAGGCCCTTACTCTGGGAGTTGCGGTTCGTACCGCAAGTGCGGTATGACATAGTCGCGGAAACTTGGCCTAACGATACCTAATTGCCGCAACTAAGCTCAAACCGTACTCTGGGAGCACGGAAACGAAGGTGCGGGAACTAGCTTACTATCGAGTTTGAGAAATAAATCCCGCCTTTGGGCTGGGCTTATTTTAGAGGCGGAGTTTAATGGGATCTTCTACTTTGCACAATTTAAACCAATCAGAAATTTAGAATTATAATTCTGATTTTCAATTTCGGCAACAGCAATGTTTGTAAATATAAACAAATAAATAATTCGCATTTTTCTTTGCATGCGTACGGTATTGATAAAAGTGGCATCCAAATCTCAAGAGTTTAAATCGAAGAGATTGTCTCACAGAAACTTTTACCCATGATTAGTTTTATGGAGCATTATTATATACAGTATGGAATTTTATTAAGCATATAGAGGCGCTTTCCATAGGTTTGGTTTGGAGTGCTACGGTCTACTTTTTGCAACACGAGTGCTAATGAGACCGGGACCTGCAGCTTAATTGACCTGCAGTTGAATTTTCTGGGTTTCTGCAAGTTACATTCTCTTACAGATATATTTTATACATTACAATTATGATGGAATGCATAAAAATGATGTAACTGATGAATATTATGATGTAAATATTACTGCATTGAGATCATTGATAAAAAACTTGATAAAAAGTTATATTTGTACTGAAAAAACTGTAAAATGATAGTTATTCCATCAAAATTTATCATATTACTACTATATATCAATACCTAAAATCTAAACATCAATGTTTTGTTTTGAACACAGTTATTAAAATATATAAAATGCAAGAAATTAAAATTTGAAAATCACAATATGAAAATTATGGTTATGATGAAAATAAAAGATATAAATATGATGAAAATTAAAGATAAATAATATTTAAATCATACTTTGATAGTATTTTACAAACAGTTTTATTATATGTAAACACAAATTTTGGGTTCAGACTAACATCACAGGTATCCATGAAGATTGTAAATTTTGTGCTTAAAATATGTAAAATAAAAGCCGAAAGTTATACAGGCTTCGATATTTTTATTACTTAGCATTGTTAACAAGATTTCTACTAGTATGAAAAACATAAAATATAATATCAAAACTGAAGATACACAATATTTACATCATACTTTTATACTGCTCTAAATTCAGCATTAATATATTTAAAAACAACTTTTTAGTTCATACTTTTAATATCAGTGGTATCCGT
>CM063500.1:107258773-107266273 GCA_032207245.1 Pardosa pseudoannulata | reverse complement strand
TCCCCCTCCCGCCTGCAGCCCCGGCTTCAAGGTGTCCACCTACGAAGGGCGATGCTGCTACAAGTACACCTGCGTTCCCAGGAACGACGTATGCGTCTACCAGCACAAGTACGACGTCGTCAACGGAACCCAGGTCCATCTGCCGCTTGAGGAAGTCGCAGAGGTAGAGTACGAGGTGGGTAGAATCTTCAAAACTCAATCCTCTATAATGAGGCGTTGCATCGAGACAGCACTTTTGCTCAAACTAATTCAGATTAAAATTATTTAGTGCAATGGCGCCATCTATTAAGTGATAAATAAACTAAACTTATTCTGTTAATAGTGTTTGAGTTGGAGAAGTGTTTGTGCCTTTTCTAATCTAATTTTATTTATTCTTTGGATAATTTTACAGTATTTTTCTGTTATTTCTTTTAAGTTTGTGATTTTTTTACTATCCTGTTTGTTAATTTTTATCATTTTAAGTTTTTAAATTAATTTTTCGATTATCAACTTTCTTTCTACTTAACCCTTTCGTGGGTCGTGGGAAGATTACTTCCCACCTTTACGATCTTACAAAATACACCTGTGGGAAGCGCAAAACCCATTCTAATATATTGGTCTTGTTATTGAAGCGACGGGAAGACTGATTCCCGCTTCGGTTTTGATCTGTCATCAATTGTTCGATCGATTGAATAAAAGCAGCAGCTCTGTTTTGAAAGTTTGGCAACGTGGAGTGGGAAATGAATGTCCCGCGAAAGGGTTAAGCTGTCCAAAACGGTCAGTAAACATCTCGATTTAAAAAAAATTGCTCCAGGAAAACGTTATTGAATATACTATTTTAGTAGCTTACATTTTTCTACCAAAGAATATAAACAATCTTAAATATCACTATCTCTCCCAAAAGTAACGAGAAATATTAAATAATTATTTTATGTAGTAAAGTAAATATTAAAAAATAAAAGTATATTGCATTTAAAAATAAATATTTGTTACTTACTGTTATATAATATTTTATTTCAAGTTTTTATTTCTCTTTTACTCTGTCCAGTAAAATTTCGACATCAATTTCAGTTTATAATTCGTAGACCTATATTATTTTAGTTGTAATTTTTAAATGAAATTATAAATTTGTGTTAAAAAGCATATTAGATTCAATATAGTTTACTCTTATAACTGGAAAAGTTAATGCTTACTAAATTAATGGCTGATTAAAATGAGCTTTGAAATTATTCATTGAAAATAATGAATAATTTAATCATTATAAAATAAATAGCATTCCAAACTGCAGATGGTGTCAACACAGCATTAACTAATTTTAATAATGAATAATTTAATCCCTATGATAAATAGCATTCCAAACAACAGATTTTATCAACACAGCATCAACCAACTTTAATAATGAATAATTTAATCCCTATAATAAAAATTATTCCACACAACAAATGGTATTAACACAGCATTAACTAACTTTAATAATGAATACATTAATCTCAATAACAAATAGCATTCCAAACAACAGATGTTATCAACACAGTATTAACCAACTATAATAATGAATAATTTAATCACTATAATAAATAGCATTTCAGACAACAGATGTTATCAACACAGAATTAACTAACTTTAATAATGAATAATTTAATCATTATAATAAATAGCATTCCAAACAACAGATGTTATCAACACAGTATTAACCAACTATAATAATGAATAATTTAATCACTATAAAAACAGCATTGTAGACAACAGATGATATTAACACAGCTTTAACTAACTTTCCATTGAAACCTTGTGAGCAAAACTGCAGCCGTGACTTACTCCTCTAAAACTACCTTCGTGTACAAGCGAGAATACTAAACCCCATGTTAAAATGTTATCTCTTGCAGCATTACTTTTCAAAGCATCACTCCGGAACATACATAACATATACTTTCACATATTCACACACAAACATAACGTAAACCTAACCGAAAGAGTTCATTTAAACAAGGTGTTCGTTAAGCTCAGTTAGCTGGAATTATTTTACGAACATATTTTACAATCATTCAGTCAATTCATACCCGACACTGGCATTATCAAAAATAAAAACTGGATATTCTGTCCGTATGTTAACAGTATTATAACACGGTTTGAAGACGAAAGTGTTAAATACAACATACGCTATAATAACACATCGGGCCTAAGACTATTTATTATCTTATTAAAAACCACAATTGAAGGACACTAATAAAACCGCAATTGATACGAATATAATTACGAAAATTATAGCAACAGGAAGCAGCGTGATTTCGTTTCTATGCATTAATCATAACACAAAAGAAGCATGATAGCACTTCACCGTACTTAAATGGTTAAAGACAAACCAAGTAACCCTTTATATCCTGAGTTAATTTACAATGAACTTTCTTACTGCATTTTTGCATCTTTAGATAAGTTTTTATGGAGAATAATCATAAAAAAAGAAAATTAATTTTTACTGTATTTTAGTAGATAATTTTGCAGCTGGTACTTTCTAGTGCCAACATATATTTGTGACTCTAAGATAGAAAATAAAACATCAAATTATGAATAAAACAAATGAAATGCTTACCTGCGAAGTATAGAAGTCTCTAAAAAATAATAGTACCAGATAACTGGTAATAAACCACTAAATTCTCTCGATTGAAGAACACGTGTATCAACTCTACCACAAAATGACCTTCGAATGCAGCCCGCCAATTCTAAAATACCTACTATGCGAATAAAAAGGATTCCTGATTTGTGCTGCTATTTCTTTTCTGTTGTAGGAACTGCATCGTTCATCAAAAGGGCTTCATTAGGAATATATAGGGGTTTCATTGAAGCGGTACTTATAAATACTGTCAGGATAAAGTAAATTAATACTAGAATTACGGAAGTTGTCATTTTGACACCTAGCGAACTTTTATCTCTGACAGGTCTTCTATTTTTCTTTGGCAAATATCTTAATCCTTTCTTGATGGATATTCTGTCCGTATGTTAACAATATTGCAACACGGTTTGAAAACGAAAGTGTTAAATACAACATAGACTATAATAACGAATCGGACCTAAGACATAAGTTCTTATTTTATTAAAAACAATTAACCCTTTAAAGGTCACCAAAATAAATTCATGGGAATTTAATGTAATTTGTTTATAAATGTTATCTATGAACATTGTAAATGTAAAATATATAAATTTCTTTACATTAAATAGAAGGGTTTGCCTTAGAGGATACCAAATTTGGGTTTGAGAAGTGGTTTAACTTCTCTCCCTTGTACAGCTTGAACATTATGCCTTTTTAAAAGTTTAACTATACTGGAAGAACAATAAATGATAATCCTTAAACTGGTATAATAAATAAATAGCTTAACAACTTTTAAGTGTTGTTTGTATAGATACTTTTATTTTGGGTCATAAGTGAGATAAATTGAATCTGACTTCTCAAGTACAGAAAGTTTAAATACATATATTTCGATAGAAAAAGAAATAAATAAGTTAAACGTAGAACTATCATCTGTTATATATTTAAAATATCAAAAATATAATATGTATAAAGTGTACAAAATATATAAAATGTATAATATGTATATATAAATATATATATATATATACATACATTATATATATATATATATATATATATATATATATATACATATACATATATATACATACATATATATATATATATATACATATACATATATATACATACATTTTATATATATATATACATATACATATATAATGATACATATATAATGATAGAAATAGCATTAAGTGTTGGTATATTTAGTGTTAAAGCCAATTACTAACAGATGCAAACAAGTATGCCCGCTTCGGGATTCGAATCCGCGAACTCCAGTAATGAAGAGCAGCGCCCTATCATTCGGCCATCCGGGCTTGTGGGATTAATGTCCAAAAACTCGGGTTTTAGCTAATACTGTTTCCAACAATATTATCACGAGTATAAAGTTACAGCTTTCAAAATATTTGTTACAGCCTGGTTCGTCGTGGCAAGACGGCCTGTGCCGGAAGTGTTCTTGCGTGGAGATGAATGGACAGTTCACGTACAGCTGCAGAGAGGAGGTTTGCCCAAATCCCAACGAGTTCCCTGACGCCGACGTGAGTACTCTCACATCTTCAAGCTCTAACCTACTCTTCTTCTTTACACTCATCTTTCTTTGTATTCCCCCTTAGAAATATTACAGAGAAGAAATCCACATCCCGGGTGCTTGCTGCTCCAAATACAAGCGCACGGCCTGCGTAGTCCAGGGAGTAAAATACGAAGTAAGGAAAATTCGGGGCTCTACAGTTCCTTTGCTTGTTATTTGTAGGAAAACGTTTTGTCAGAAATTGTATCTTTATAAAATCATAACTTTCCAAAAGAGTTCTTTTTTACAATTTTTAGCGGTCTTGAACACTGTCAGAATTCTTGTTCATTTGGTAGGAGAAATAAAAGGCACAATGGGTAATAAAAGCTCCTACTGACAGAACATTGTAGCAGTCTAGATTTAGCGAGGTAGCACAGAAATATCGGTTAATATCAGAAGTATAATATTGCCCTACATCAAATAGCCCCCTTTTTAAAATTATATCCCAGAATATCCTTTTTTTATATTTGGTAATGTTGGTCAATATTTCCCGATATTCTTGAATATCATATTTTGAAAATTAGCAATGTTTGTCAATCTTTCCCTGATATCACTAAATATTATTATTTTGATATTTAGCATTGTTGGTCAATATTTCCCCGATATCTTTGATTTAATATTTAGAAGTGATGGTCAACACTTCCTCGATATTCTTGAATGGCAGATTTTGATATTTAGCAATGTTGGTCAAAAATTTCTCCGATTAATTCACCACTTGGTAATTTTGCCACACGATCTAGTTCATTCACTTCTTGGAGTAGGGCTTTTTCTATTTGTGTAAATGATTTACGTTTGTAATTTGTATTACCTGGTATTTTTCTTCAGAACAAAACTACGACAGAATCTACGGCAGTCTAGTTCTACTTTGCTTGATTCGCAGATTTTCAAAGAATCCGAGTGATTGCAACTGATCGTAATTATCGTTTTGTTGCCCCGTAGAGTGGAGAAAAGGCAGAATCGATTTACTTCAGTTCACATTCAACTAATGTGTATATGTGTATACTAATGCGATAAATGTCGTAAGATATCATTTGATGTCAGTAAAGAATTTTATGTTTACAAATATCCATAGATATCACGAAATATTATTTAAAATATCACTTTTATGTCATTGTATGACAATGTCATCAACATGAAGAAAAACATTCAAAAGCATAGGTTGCGTAATATCTAATTAATTTATTAAATTTCAATCTTTTAGAATAGCTTTCTTATAATCAATACAAACAACTCTTTTAAATGCTTTCTTTCAAGCAGTTTAATTTTGCGATATGTTTAACAATATCGGCAAATGTCCAAAATTGGATGTCCAACATTCATCGACATTGAAAACATTGACCAACTTTGAGATGTATCACCTACATATCAGGGGTGAGCAAATACTTTTAAGCGAGGGCCAAAATGAAATTTTCAAAATGTCTCCTGGGCCGGAGGACTATACCACGTACGCTATGCATACGCGAATGTTTTGGGTGGGGTTTTTTCCCTGCCCAAGAAATATTTTTGACAAAAACACTATAAATATCATTTTAAAGCATTTGACAGTTAATAAAAAATAATAGTAATAATAAATTCTCTTACTTTGGTGTATATACGAACAATTTGGGCCCAGTAAAATATGTCACGTAATTTTTAAAGAAATATGATCCATTATATTAAATTAAAGGTCATTAAACCAGTTAATGAAAGATTTTATTCTGATACTTATTTATATCTTAACGATACAAATTTCATTATTTATATATATACACTACGCATACAACTACTGTTGATTTCAACAAAATCGCATATAAGAGATTAAAAAAATTGCATGCAGGATTTTTCAACGGGTACTACTGAAAAATAGGGTGCCCCTTAGCAAATTTGGTAAAGTTATTGGTGATATTAACTAAAACACAAAGGTATTTCATCCGAACAACATTGTATCCCTTGCTATTTGGGCGACTTTAATTGATGTAGATTGCGCCATTTTAATAGAATTATATACCTTTTCTTAATTAACCAAAACCACTGAGAAAGCTGTCATTTACATTTATGGGCAATTAATTCCTTAACAGTTTTCCAATAAAATATAAATTAAATATAAATTAAAATATAGATACAGATTGTTTGGACACGGCGAGATCAATAGAAAATATTAGGCTACCATGCTCAAACGTTTATCGCCAAGTTGGCGGGGGCACCCTGTTCTTCAGTCAAGCCGCAGAGGTATACATATATTTGAGTTATCTGAGTGGTTAAGTGGGTAATCATTTTGCACTACTTAACCTTTTAAGACAAGGCTTCTCCAACATAAACGAACTCATTAAAACATTTCTAAAATAGAATTATCCATTACTCTGCATAAACTCGACTGAAAATAGAGCTGCATACACGTAGCAATTGCAATATTTCGAAGTGGTTCAAAATATATTCCCCGATGCATTTTTGCGCATTCAAAGACTGTAACTTACAACCACTTTACCTCAAAGATTTAAACAAACTTTTGGGATATACTTAGTACATTTTCCAATTTTACTATTTATGTATATTATAATGTAAACCAACAAGATATAAGAAAAATGTAAAATATTTATTCCAATTATAGAGTAAGATAGTTATTGATTTTTATGCTTATATTTGAGCCCATTAGCTCATCAGCTACCTACCTATACACTTATTTGCCTGTATTTACATGATATTTACTCTTATCTTTTGAATTCCTTTAGTCATTAATTAGTGTTCCTTTTACTTAGCTTAAGTTTTATTTTGAACTACTTGTCTAGCACACTATATCTCGAGAGAACTGAGCAATATCAAGTTCCGTTGAAATCAGGCCAAATCATAAAGCATACATAGTATAATAGCAAAAAAAAAGTAAAACATTTATCCTGTTAGCAAAGTAAAAAAATCTATTGTTTTATACTTACATTTAAGTCAGTTGGTTCGTCACCTTTCTACCTATACACTTCTTACCAGAATATAGCCGTCATTTGACATGATCCATAAAATTTTTAATTTTCCAAAAAAAAAATTGTTTTTTGGCTGAGAATTATCTGGTACACGCTCAATAATTTGTTTATCTTCATACTCCTCTAATTTTTCGATACTCTGAATGTAGTTTAGAATCACAGTGAATTCATTTATTCAAACCGTGTGATTATGTATGAAAAACAAACACACAAATTTCTTAATTTTCAAAGATATATAACTTAAATGCTAGATATTTATTAGTCCGTGAAATAGACTCCTAGACTTTTATGAAAAGAATTTGTTGTTAATACCGGTGATAAAATTTTCCTTGCAACAAAAAATAATCAATGATTAAATTTAAAATGTACCTAATCTATTATTTAAGCCAAATATAGAAGAAAATTATTTACAC
>CM063500.1:107228773-107253773 GCA_032207245.1 Pardosa pseudoannulata | reverse complement strand
TCTGCCTGGTCTCTGCTTCCAAATTATAAGGATCCATTCTTGAGCAAAATCCCTCTATCACCCTAACCGAAAGATTACGAGATCAGGGTCGGGTCGGCCAAAGATTCGTCGAATTCATTAAAGGCGTCTGGGACACGTAAAATAGGTTTGTGGTGGCATGTCTTCCAAGTTCCCAAACAATGCAGAGAGCTTTGGAAGTGGCAAGCCATGCCTGGGTTATCTTCTGCCTGGTCTCTGCTTCTAAATTATAAGCTATTCTTGAGCAAAATAACTCTATCACCGTAGGAATTCTCTATACAAATAGCAACAGCAATCCTTTGAGGAGTGTGCCAGGTATGCAACACTTTCTAAATTGTTTTCATTTGGTTAGTTTTGGAGCGCTGTGGTCTAAATTTTTGCTACACAACGGCTAATGACATTGAGGCCAACTGCTTAAAGGCGATTCCGAACGTCCACGAACTTCCATGCCAGCAGTGGGTTTCGAATTCAGTAACTCCAATTCCGAAAAGCGATGTCAGCTATCGTTAGGATTTCCTCGCTCGATTGTCTTTATAATCCATTATTAAATGTTCCTACTAATAAAATGCTCTATTTTAAATACCATGCATACTACAGAACCTTTTTAGACGCAGTTTAAATGACGTTGCATATATGATATGCAAGTCCCCAAGGGGTTAGTACGAGTAACTTCAGACTCACGTTATAGGCTGGTCCCAGTAGCATTAGCAACAGCAACATATTTGCATTCGGCACTTTGCCAAGTTTCTGACCTGGCATGCAGAGCAGCTGCTCAGCTGTTTAGTAACCTAGATTAAAATGACCTTCAAAAGAACCTCAATAAATTCGGAAAATAGAAAAGTAAGAAGCAGTCGTTTTGAAAACTGAAAGAAACGGCATACTTTTGTTTTAAGGGGTATAAATCCTATCGATCTAAGTTTTTATTATCACATTAATTTTTGGTTTTATATAAAGTGAAATATCCTCAGTTTAAAATAAAATTCTCTTCGGAATAAGTTATTATTAAGTATTAAATTAAGATAGATATATTTAATGTTTGATTAGATGGGAAAATATTTCATGGCCAGGATTCAAAAATGACTGAATTTACCAATTTTTGTAAATTTAGCGATATGTTCTTTATGTTTAAGTAAGTTTTTAAGAGAATGGAAATTATCTTAGCTTTAAGATGACTCATAGATCTCGATAATGCAATTGCTCAGTAGATATCTATAGAGGGGACTGGGAACAGCACAAAGTATCACATAAACAGTAGTTATAGTTTGGTTTGGTTTGGAGTGCTAAGGTCTACTTTTTGCAACACGAGGGCTAATGAGACCGGGACCTACAGCTTAAATCCGATTCCGAACGGCTACGAACATATATGCGACAGTGGGATTCGAACCCCCGAACTCCGGTACCGAAGGTCAGCACACTAACCAATCGGCCATCGTTCGGCAAACAGTAGTTATGAAAAGGCAATTCAAATTTTGAGAAAACCAATAGTCTAATTCGATCCCAGAACTGTTAACACATTGTATGCGGGACAAGTACTAGTAAGTTTTCTGACGATTGATACTTGAGCGCGGAACACGTACTAGTATGTTTTCTGATGATTGATACTTGAGCGCGGGTGTACGTACTAGTACGGGTAAGTGTAACAACATGGTTTATTTTGTGGGTAAAAAAATAACGATATATACAGAAAAACGTAGCCGAATGTTCTTGTCTGCTACACAGATTCTGGAAAAATTTAGAGAAATAAAAACTAGTTTTTACATCAGTCGATGCGGAACCACAGAAAGGTAAGGTTGATTAAAAAATCAACCTTACCTTTCGAAAATGATATTATATATATATGTATAATTATATATTATGTATATATATTATATATATTTATATATATATATTTGTTTGTCTGTTTATATACTTGTTTCTATGTTTCAATATTAAATACGAAAAATCGGTTAAAAAATTAAATAATTTTCGATCTATTAAGATTTAACTGAATAACTAAATTTACGCTCAAAACGCCCGCTTCCGGTACAATTCCGTTGCGAAATGTACCGGCACACAATGTGTTAAGAATAAATTAATATAGCCTGTATCTCAAACCGTTCAGACTTTTCGCGTGATGCACAGACACAAAAATTTTTATCATTTTACTACTATACAGCTATCTAGCTGTATATAGATGTCCAGATATAGATGTGTGTGTATTTCTTCAAAAGTGATGCGAATCTGTAACACTGAAAATGTTATTTTGTTATTGTCAGAATGGAGAGACGTGGGTGTCGACGTCCAAACCTTGTTTCACAGCCGAGTGCCTCGTGACAGAGAATGGAACTCGAATCACATACAGGGGAGAAAGCTGTCCCATCATGCCTGACAACTGTGCACCGGTAAGAATGACATCGGGGAACATTTCCCTGAAACTATCTCATTCGCTTCTTACTTCCCAATACCGTCATAACGGACTTCAAAAGATCAAAGATTTTGTTCATTGTATCCTAACCATTTAGAAAAAATGTTATGTAAAACAAACTCATTAATTTCCAAATGTATTCATTAGTGATTTGAGGTGAAAACTCGTTATAATGAACCTAAGGATACAAAGATTTTGTTCACTATACCCTAAGCCTTCAGAAAAATGTTAGATCTAACAAACACATTAGTTGACAAGTGATGTACAATGAAAACTCGTTATAACGAATTTCAAGAAACCCAGGAATTTGTTCGTTATATCCTAACTCTTAGAAAAAATGTTAGATCTACCAAATTCATTACTAGGTAAATGTATTCATTAGGGGTCTACAGTAAAAATTCGTTATAATGAGTTTCATGTGATCCATGATTTTGTTCTATATATCCTAAGCCTCAAGAAAAATGTTAGATCTAACTCATTAATTAGTTGCTAAATGTATTTGTTAGTGATGTACAGGGAAAACTCAAAGAATTTCAAGAGGATAGAACTTTGTTCGTGATGTCTGAAGCCTTAAGAAAAATGTTAGACCTAACAAATTATTTAGTTACTAAGTGTGTTTAATAGTGATTTGCAGTGAAACCTCATTGTAACGAATTTCAAGGGTTCAAAGATTTTATTCACTGTATTAGACCTGTTGAAAAAAAAAAGTTAGATCTATCAAACTCTTTAGTCACTAAATTTATTCAACAGTGATATGCAGTCAAACCCCATTAACGAACTTCAAAGGACCAAAGTTTTTATTCGTTATATCCAGTGGTTAGCTGTATCTAAACCGTTAAAATAACTGCTAAATCCCACAAAATTCGTTACTCAATTTCTAATTCCTTTCATTTCAGGAAAACGTCAGGTCCGATCCCAAAGGCTGCTGCACCTATTGCAAAATCCCAACAGGTAGGTAAAAAGTTCTTCCACTCGAAAAATGGGTTCGATAGGTAGCAAAAAGAACTACAAAACACACTGTACTTTCAGAAACCTGTTCGGCCGTCGAAGTTCCGGTCTACGAAACCAGGGGACTCTTCGGGTACGTCGACAAACGAAGAGGATATTGTTCAAACGAGCAAGTGCTTAGAGGTCTCACCAAGTGCGGAGGACAATGTACCACAGAATCGCACTACTCGGATTGTAAGTTCAAACCCCTATATAATAATAGCCTAAGTTATCTTTCTGTTGGTGAATTTATGAAGTAGTTGGACTTGGAATGGATAAGGAGGACACATATTGCATTCTTGAGGAGCTAAGGTTAACAACGTTCGAAATCCACCCTTCCCTCTTTTCTAGCATTTAATGTCATTATTTCAAGCCCTATTTTCCCCGTTTAAGAGCAGGCGATTAAATTTATCAATTTGTCACATAATAAATAGGTAAAAATAACATTTTTTCTAGCATTATGACGTCATTCCATCTCATTTAATCATTTCTTATTTTAAATTACTTAAATATCGTCTGCATTATTTTGATACGTTTTATCGCTGAACTTAGATATGACATCAATAATTACCTTTTATATTTGGCTTAAACAATAGATTAGGTACATATGTTATAATTTTAAATTGAATCATCGATTATTTCTTGTTATAATGAAAATTTTATTACTGGTTTGAACAACAAATTCTATCTACCTCCATGGTGTAGTGGAAATGATAGTTTCATTCCTTTACTTCTATTAATTACTGTGGAAAAAAATTGGAAAGAACTTAAGGATAATTTCGATGTAGCTAAGAAAACTTTGAATTATCTTTCTAAATGAATTCTACGTGATTCTAAACTGCATCCACAGTATCGAAAGACTTTAGAGGAGTATGAAGATAAACGAATTATTGAACGTGTACCAGATAATTCTCAGCCAAGCAGCAAATTGTTTTTTTACCTGATCATAGGGTACTTTACAATTCTGGAAAAATCAAAAATTTTACTGATCCCGTCATATGACGGGCTATATGATAGTCGTTCTATATAATAGAATATACTGTAATTTTCAGTAAATAAGTTCCCTGGGGATAATAGACCTGTTAATGGAATTTCATCGTATAAGCCGCACACATGATAGGTAACTAAACGAAAAGTTCATCGGAACATCGGCTTTCCAACAGTCAACAATTCCACTTTCTTGAGAAATTACTTCTTGAAGGCAAATTCTATCTCTTGGCATTGATAATCTCTTCTCTCATAACGACAGATGACCGAATGGATACAGCCTTGCTTTTTGGTTTCCCAGTTTGTGGGTCCGAATCCCACTGTTACTTGGATGATCGTAGCCGTTTGGTTTTTTTGGTTTGATTTGGAGTGCTACGATCTACTTTTTGCAACACGAGGGCTAATGAGATCGGGACCTACAGTTTAAGCCGATTCCGAACGGCTACTGTGGGATTCAAACCCACGAACTCCGGTACCGAAGGCCAGCACAATAACCAATCGGCCATCGTTTGAAATCAGCTTGGCTGTAGGTCTCCTTCATAATATCCCTCCTGTAGCAAAATAAAGTAGACCGTAGCGCTTCAACCATGTAAAACCTTTTGTCTCCTCTACTGCACTGTACAGTGTTAAAATAACAAAAACCGAATAAATCATGTAATAGAGGTTTCGTTTGGTTTGGAGCGCTACGGTCTACTGTTTTGCACACGAAGGCTAATGAGACTGGGACCTACAGTTTAAAGCCGATTCCGAACGGCTAAAAATATCCATGCCAGGAGCGGGATTCGAACCCGCGAAGTCCAGTTCCGAAGGTCTTCGTTCTAGCATTCGGCCATGTAATAGAGGTACGTGAAGATATATAAATACTGATTATATATAGATTTTTTTAATTTTGTTTTTCCTATGCTGTACATGATTTTTTTAGGTTTGAATATTCTATTAGAATCGTAAATGAACTTAAACGGAAAATTTCAGGTCTGGTTAATCAGGAAGATATTTAACCCCTTGCCTGTGGAATATATTTGTGAAAAATGTACCGAAAATGGAAAAAAAATTCTCTTTAATTTTGTTCGTTATTGTCATCAAAATGTTAGAAATAGATTATTTTTGAAAATAGCAAAAATTTTAAAAGAAATAACTACTATTTTCAATATTTTCACATATACTACAACTGTTAATAAGTTATAGTAATTTTTGCTCAAATGACAGCAAAATAAATCCCACAGATTTCTGAATAAATAAACTAATACAACAATATTATTATCTGCATCAACTGTCATAAATTCCCTCAGATTCCTTTGAATTTCCCAAACCCTTTACAGTAACCAAGAAATGTCGTGAAACTGTCAAAGTTTCCTCGGGAAAGTATCTCTATCTAATGGGAAAATGGCAAATTAAATATTATGCATTGGACGAACTGATTTCGGGCTTCATGAAATTGAAATACCGTTTTGCCCGAACTCGTTACGGGCATTCCAAAATGGGTGCATTTGCTTTACTCTGATTGAGTTCGGGCGTTAAAGGCAAGAGATTGAAAATTTATAACAAAATTCTACTTTAACAAATCCAAGTTAAATAAGAGCGATTAAATATGAGCTAACAAGTTTTATTATGTTAGGTTGGAGAAAAAGAAATCCATTATTTTTGCGGGAAATTAATGACTTTATTTAACATGTTTCGGATTGTCCAATTTGGGTGAAATAAGCACTGTTTTGTTGTAAAATTTATTTCCATTTTAAATGTAACTTCATAATGCCTATCTCATAGAAGACTTGCTCCTTATTGGCAAAAAACTTGAATATTCGATTTTCACAATCTTCTCTTGATCCCATTTTTTTATAACTCAGGAAGTTTTGCAATGCGAGATAAAGGTGGTAATCTATTGGCTCCAGATCCAGACTATAGGGTGGATGCATTAAAACTTTCCAACCAAGCCCCCTGAGTTTCTGGCGAGTCACTACAGACGTGTGTGGCCAGCTTTGTTCTATAGAACAACACAACACATCTTCTGTTGGTCAATTCTGGCCATTTATGGTCAATCGCTACATTCAAACGATCCAGTTGTTGACAGTAGAGATCTGAATTTAATGTTTGGGTATACGGAAGCAACTCATAATAAATTATTCCCTTCCAGACCCACCAAATACGCAGTAGAACCTTCCTGGCCGTTAGCCCTGGTTTGGCCACCGTTTGAGCTGCTTCACAGCTCTTTGCCACGACCGTCTTCGCACAGTATTGTCGTATTTAATTCATTTCTCATCCCCAGTCACCATCCGTTAAAGCAATGGTTCGATTTCATTCCGTTTGGCCAAGGCTTCGCAGATGGAAATTCGATCCATCATGTTTTTTGTTGTTGATTGGTGTGGCACCCAAATATCGAGTTTCTTTTTGAATCCAACTTTGAGCAAATGGTTTAAAACTGTTTTATGGTTGATCTTTAGCTCCTGGACGATGCTACGACTACTAACATGCCGGTCAAATTCGAATATTTCTGTTATTTTATCGACATTTTCAACGACGGGCCTGCCTGTGCGAAGTGCATCTTTAGCATAAATAATGGATTTCTTTTTTCCCAACCAATATATTATAAACGCATGAAGATATGTATAAATTACAGTTAACTTTCTTTAATTAATATTACTTGTGCCACTAAAAATCAACTAACCAACCAGCCAGTCAATATTTCGCTAGACTTTTTCATTTGCATTCACCAAATTACAAATTTGTTTTTTTTTTTCTTTTCGTTCAGTGGTCGGCGACTTCCACAGTGTTTGCAACTGCTGTCTACCGAAGCAATCCCAAAACCGGACAATCGTGCTGGACTGCGAAGACGGTTCCAAAGTGGACAAGGTGTACATGCAGCCAATCACGTGCCAGTGTTTATCTTGCTCGGGAAACAACCGATACCTTGACGCTCTGAATAAAGTCGAACCTTATCGGAAATGAACTATTTTAAAAGATGGGAAGAAAAAACTTCTTCTGCCATTTTGTTTATTCAGTTCTTGAAAGCTTGCAATTACTGCATTTGTAACTAGTTTTTTTTTATGCTCTGACATGTTCTTGTTATTTTTTGTAATAAATCTGTCGTTTCTATTATGATTTGTTTTTACTTGTGTTCACATTTTTTTTTAAAGAGGCAGGGTACAGTTATTAAAGTAGCCTTTGAAATATTTTTATAAAGTACATATGTTACTATTCACATATCATGTCACTATTTCGGACAGGTGTTGAAGTAGTCACTCATGTCTAGTTCCTAGATTAAAACTGGCCAATGCCTCCTCACGTGTTTTATAGCTAAATTTGGGCTGAGGCAACTCAGTCGACAAAGGCATCAATATCGTTATCCAGAGAGTTGTGGGATCGAGGCTAGAGCCGGCCACAGATCAGTCGTTGTCATTAATGACGGCTGAGTCATATAGAATAAATTTGTGGTTGTGGTACTACTGAAGAATCGGGTCCCCCTGCTCTATTTGGCGATTTTTAACTCCCGCCAAGAGCGCCAAGCACGAAACCTTTTGCGTGGCAACCTTAAGCCTGACCTGATGAGCGGGAGTGGATTTTCGCCGGGAATGACATAGCTATACTAATTGAAAGCTCGGGAAATAAAAATATAACAATAGCTCAATTAATCTTAACAAATGGCTTAAATTCTGTTTTAAAATTTGCAAAATATATTAAAATAGTAATTTTGAAAAATTGGTTGGATCAAATTTTGGTAGATAAATTTTTTTAATGTCAATCTTTTTTATTTATATTAATGTAAAAAAATGTTTTTAAATTAAGGGGGGGGCTCCGTCCCCGTAGACCTCCCGTAAATGTATTTGCTATTCATCTAAAAGATTTGAGTATAAATTTAATGCGATATTTACTCTTCTTTAATAAAAAACAATTTAATAAACACATACTAACAACATATAGAAAACTAATGCTTAAATCTATCCCCCTTCATTAAAAGCAACACAAATGATCCAAACCTTCCGTCGATGCACACGAAAGAATTTGTGCCGAAAACAAAGTAAAATATCCCTTTAAAATAAAATAACTAAAACACTTACTTCATTCCGTGGATGCACCTCTTCATCCGCAGTATGTGGTGCATATAGGGTCTTTACGCAAGATAAGAAGGCTCGAAAAAGACCTTCAGTATGGTTTTTATTTAAGTAAATTTAAGTATGTCTATAATACTTAATTTACTTTCCTTAATCTTACCACCAGTAGCCTTCACTCATAGGGAATGGAACAAAATCAAAAGGTGAAACAATTCACGTGTGCATTCAAGGACATCCAACGGTAAAATGGTTGAAAACGAATTTAACTTATTTAAATTTTTAAAACAAATTGCCGTTGGTCAAAGAACCAATGAATTCAAATTATTTGTAAGCCAATGAGAAAGAGGCGCATTTCAAATTAAACAATTTATCAGCCAATCACAAAGAGGCGCAATTCATACGCAACAGAAGAGTAGCGTGACGAGAGCACGTAATTAAAACACGGCGAGGAGAGGAGAAAGTAGATGGGGTTACCAAAATAGGCGCGTTATCGCCCATTTGGCAGGGGGGACCCACTCGTTCAATCAAGCCTGCCCCTGCTTCTAAATTACAAGGACCTATTCTTGAAGTTTAGTCGGTCTTCAGCCTTCGTGGCTTTCATCCTCAAAGTGTAGCTTTCATAATCAATCTTGATATTTTCGATTCACCGATCCACCTTCACATCTCATTCCTTAATATTTGAATCCGCCCACACCCGCTTTCAAATCTCAAATGGGAAAATACATTCCTCTACTTTCGATCACATGTGGTCCCAACAGCCGAAAGAACCTCTAGGGCTCCATAAATAAATGTACAAAGGGGCTTTTTTACTTTAGTGTCAGGATTGGAAACACTTGTCTTATCTTGACTACCATCCTTCATAAATCCCCCTACTCATATTAACATATTGTGTGCGGGTACATTTCTCGGAGAAATTGTACCGTGAGACGGCGTTTTGCATGTAAATTTAGTTATTCAGTTAAATCTCAATAGATCGAAAATTATTTCATTTTTTAACCAACTTTTCGTATTTTATACTGAAATATATAAATAAATATATAAATAGAAATTTATAAATAACAATCATAAAATTTTTGTAAACAAAAAATATATTTTTTAGTAGAAAAATTTATATCAGTACCGTAAATATGAAAAATCAAATAGAAATAGTACATAGTATATAGTTTTATTTTTTTTTTCCTGTTCTGTGGTTCTGCATCGACTTATATAAAACTATTTTTTATTTGTCTAAATATTTCCAGAATCTGTAGTAGACAAGAACATTCGGCTTCGTTTTCCTGTATATACATTTATTTTTGTAACAAACAAACCATGTCGTTACACTAACCCGTAGTAGTGCGTGACCCGCGCTGAAGTAACAGTCGTTAGAAAACGTACTAGTACGTGTTCAGCATACAATGTGTTAAGATTATCTCTCTTTACAAACAAAATGTTATGAAGTTAGATTTAGGTTCAAAACTTTTATTACAACTATTATAAAAATTTAAAAGATTTTTATTTGGATCTAAATCACCTCATAACACGAAGTTTCAAATAAAACTTTACACGGTATAATAACAAAAAAGGGAAAAACGTTTATACTATCAACACAATCCATATTCCATGGCAGGAAAAAAAAAGAAACACCTATTCACATGACAACATAGTAATGCAAATTTAGTAATAACAATTCTGTATTGGTTTTATTCAAAATAATTTATGAGTCATGCAACGGCTGATGCAGCGCTACGGCAGCAAACTTTCTGAATACACTTATTATTGTATTTATGTATATTTTAATGTGATACGACAAAATAAAAAAAAACAACCATAAGTTATAGATTTTTATGAAGTTGGTTACCCGTTAATATTACGTCAAATAAAGATTGTAGTAACAGTTAAATGGAAACACATATTTGGAAAACATAGTAATTTATTATCAAATTTCTTTAGTTTTAATACTGCTATAAAAATATGCGATAATAAATTTGTGTGAAGAAGGAAGAGTGCAAGATACTTTTTTCAGACATTGAAATACCGAGTTTTAAAGCACTGTATAAACAGCGAATAAGAGTAATTGTATAAAGATTACACAGTTGATTAAAAACAGTCTTTTCTTTGCAAAGAATAAAAATGGAAATGATCAGGATCTGCAGATAGGTTTGCACCGTGCAAACCCAGTATATAGATATAGATAGGTACTCCAACAAGATTTTGCTATGTAAAGCTTGGTTTGTTAAAGTAAGTATTGCATTTCAAAAAGTGAAACTTATGGGCTTGACTGAACATGTGGGTACCCACTGTCAAATGGGTGATAAAGCACTATGTATGGCAACCCGTACTATTTTTTTAAAGGGGGGGGCGGAGTCTCCATTGGTTAAGAAAATGTTCCATACTATAAATTCTAAATGAATCTTTAAATGTAAAAAGTACTAAACTTTTGATGTTCTTTGAAAATTTGAGCTAAATTTTAAATGAATCTTTAAATGTAAAAAGTACTAACCTTTTAATTTTCTTTGAAAATTGGAGCTAGATCTGTGCGATAGTTTTTTTTTATTATTTATCATTAGTTTTATATCACATGTAATGAAATTTAAAAAAAAAAAAGTTTTAAAATTAATTTTCTTTAATTACATTAAATATTTACAAACAATATATGCATACACCATATTTATGAGAACTGGAGTATAACTTAATTCTTAATTTCCCCCCTTTTGTTGGCATAATTGCACCATTATTATAATTTTCATTTTCTATAGCTTACTATAAGTATAGCTACGTTATTCCCGTCGAAAATCTGCTGCCGCTCATAGCACAGCCTTCCAACGCGAAAGGGTTGGCGCATTTAGAAATTGCCAAAAATTGCACCCGGTTCTTCAGTAGTACTAAACTTATGAAGATAATCATGTCAGATTATTAAATGGACATTATCTAAAGAAGGAAAGTTAAACAGAAGCTACGAAAGTGATAAATTTTGAAACAAATTCATTTGAAAATATATTTCTGAATGGCCTTGACAAAAATATATTTTGAAATGCAAAACACTGTACTGAAATGTCATACTTTGAATGGCAAAAATGTGATTAGTATGGTAATAATGCAGACGAACCTATTCAGTAACGATAATAATAAACTTGAAATGACCCTATTACATTTACTTACATGCTTTAGAGGGCGTCTCGGTTATCTTCAATTTTTGAGATGCAACCTTGATTGAAAAAGATCCATTTGGAAATTTCCGCTTGCATCATATTATTATTTCGAATCAGCTGTTCCATGACTACACGAAAACTTCTTTTTGTGTCATTTCTATTAGAGTAATTGATGAAATAGTATTCATAAAATAAAACAATGTTTACACGAGCCAAGTAACTTTAACTCCGCACATGCGTAGTTTTGTCTTACTTTACTCGATTCATCTACAGCTTGAATGAATGCGTTTACACGCAGTCAAGTAATTTGCCTCTAAAATGATCTATAGATCGATTTCATGCAACGTCATGATCGGCTTTAATGCCCTTCTGATTCATTTTCATGTTTACGATAGCCAATCAGCAGCCCTTTCGCTTGAAATTAAAACCAGAATCGTCATAAGTTGAGATGTGCACTGCTGCACTGCTGAACAATTTAATTTCAAATTATCACTGAAGTATATTGTTATGCTATAAAGAAACTCTACATCTAATTAATTATCTAATGAAGCTATTTTTGAGCATTTAATTAATTCTATTTTTCCGTTAAAAAACTTTGTTCTTATAAAATTAAAAATTTTTGTATTCTATTTTAACTTAATTTAAAAATTCAGTCATAAATTTGTGCATAAAAAGCAAGTTCGTGATCCATCCGTGTAATGTTAAAACCTTCAAAAGGACACGTTAAGCATGAATTAATTACTCAATCAATGTTAATTTCCTACCCGAACAAATCAACATTAGTAATTAAAACTGCCAAAAATTTGCAGTTCACACACGAAGGAATCGATCTTTCATATTATTTCAGTTATCAGACGAGTTCAGTCATGCTTAAAATAAGACTTGAAAGAAAATTTTCCATTTATATGTTAAACAAAATTCACTGCCAAGAAAACTATTTTTTTAATGTATTAAATTATAGTAATTAAAGAAACCATACTGATTAAATAAATATTCCAATTTAGATTAATCAAAGAGTGACTTGGATATAACATCATTCAAGGGTCGATTGTAAATAAGAGAAATACTTAGTGAAAATTACAAAATATCAATTAAAGAAGAAGCAAATTTTCATAAATAAAAATTTTAAAAATATTGTATTAAACTACTTTTCAAACTGATAGGATAGCTTCCCCTCATATGTATAAAGGATTAAAAGACAACACTCCATGCGGTCCATATAGAATGTTGGGCAATTCTCACCATTATGCCAAAATTGAATGTATATTTATTGAATCATACCCAGATAACATGCATACTTGCAGCAAGTTTGACTTTTTCTGGATATCTTGTCACAACAAATTTGACCTGACAAAGTTGCAGCAAAACTCCTGCAAGTTAGATGGAACCTAAAGTGACCACTCTTTTGCTGCAAAACTGTGGCAAATTTATCATGACAACTTTGAAGTAAGAAAAAATTCTTAGACTTCCTTCAGCCTTGTTTCAAACTTGAAGACTTGTCATACTGAATTAGCTGCAAGTTTACAGGCTTGCAAAGCAAGACTGCTGCAAACTAAATTTGCTATTTAGTATAACAAGTATATAAAAACTGAGTATATAACAAGGAAACCCAAGAAATTTGTGAATATTACCGTCACATCAATAATAGTAAAACATATATTCAAACACTTAAATTTGAGGACACATTAAACCGAAGAAGTTCTTTTATTTTTACATGAGAGAATGTGATAAAAGTTCTGTGAAATAAAATAAAATAAATTAGGTAAAAATTATGTAGAATTTTAATATTATTGTAAAAAGCATATTAATTTATAATGTAATAAATTTAATCTGCATGTAATAGATAATTATGTAAAATTTACCTAATTTATGCACTATGTAGTTTTGCCAGGATTGTTCAGCCAGAAGTGGTTTTGGAGGAGGGTTGTTATTTATGTCTTTCCCACCCAGGTTTCTAGCATCCATAAACCCTACAGTGGGGTTGAGTGTGGTGTCTGGTGTTTCTCCTACTCATGACGCAAATTATTGTGACATATCATGATTAATTCCTACAGGAATTAAATTTACAAGAGAAAAGTTTCTAAAAGAACAGATTCCTAAGCAGCAGCAAATATTTTGGAAATCCTATTTAACAGCTACGAAGAAAAGCCATAGATAGGATTTAGTTTTGGTGAGAAGGAGACATAAACTGGATTCTACCAATTATATATTTCTCAATTTTATTATTTTTTAAAAATAACAAAATTTGTTAAAAAATTATAAAATTTAAATTGCTACATTAAAAAATAAAAATAATCTATTCCAGTGTGTTTCAGTAAATTCATAAAAATATTTGGATAAAAAATATTAAAACCAAAATAGAAATTTTGATTAAATATGTAGTTTAAAAAATATATATTGGAAAAATGTATTTTTATATTAAACTGAACATGCAATACAATAACTTCAGAATCTTGGAGAAGGAGGTTCTGGCCTAACGCGTCCATCATCTGGTTATAGTGCTGATAGGAAGTAAAAGTGTTTATTACAATTTTCAAATACAGATGGCACTGTTACATGTGATTTGGACTTAGTTTAAGAATTTTTGTTTTCCATCTTGTATTTCTGTACTATTTCATAATTAAAATTGATTTTTCATTCTGAGTTGCATGGTATATGATTCTTCATACGTCACTTGCGGAACTTACATTGACTAAATCATGTTGATTTAAACTCACATTATGGGTTCATGAAGGAATACATGCTTTCTTTTTGAATGATCTCTTCATTTTGCCCACGAACACTCATTTCTAAGTTTAATAAAAAGGAATTGTAATAATAATCAATCTCTGCAATTTTTCTCTTTATCTCCTCTATACCTTTCAATTTTGAAACCAATATTCTTCGTTTGTTATTTTTTTTTCTATATTATGCCCATCTTAACTCTTTCGAGCATACAACGTCTTGCAGTCCAATACAGATAAGAAATTGCCCCATTAGAGGGGAGAGTCAAAAAGGAACCTGAAGAAATAACATCCTGTAGGGCAGGACAAGAAGAAATGAGACCTCTGTGGTGTATTAACTGTGGAATTACCGGTTAACCGCTATGGAGGTTCGCTCTCCGGATGTCCGAACGAAGAGACTGAAATATGTGATGTACATTGGTTGTTCATTTGTAAAGCAGTTATGTAAATGTTGAGTGTGTTGCGTATTATACAAATGTCTTGTGATGCATTCTCTGTCTGATCTCTTAAACCACCCACACTCTGCACAAATAGTGGACAAACACAATAATCTCCATGCATTGGGGCTGAAGCACAAAGAACACAGTTTAGTGAATCAAACAAGACCAACTTTGTACAGATGGGCCTGAAGAAAATCATGTCCAATCTCAAGGCAGAAACAGGTCACACCAATAGCTCTGGGCAAGGCGACACGTATTTTCCTATCCAAAAAAGAAGACCATTTTTTTCCGGAAGCAATATCCCTATAATGACATAGTCAAGCCTTACAAACATGGTCACGGATGGCACGCTTAACATTTCTTAGAGGGGCACAAGTTATGGGTTGGTGCAGAGCACAGCCCTCTTCAGCAAGCACGTCTGCATGCTCATTCCCAGGCACATCACAGTGGCTAGGGATCCATTGCAGAATTACCTCCTTCCCTGATTCAATCAAAGAACTAATTCACTTTTTACACTCGAATTCAATGAGATTAAGTACCCGAGTATAATTAGTTATTGTATGAATGGCAGCCATAGATTCCACAAACAGAACAATTTTTCTTTATCTGTATTTTCAATCATGTCCAGTCATGTCTAATAGCCATACAAATTACATACAATTCTGCATCGAAGTTATCACGGTAATGTACAATTGCCTCTCTCAGTTGAAAAATTTGCAAATAAACACCACTACCCACCATTCCATCAACTGCAGAGCCATCAATGTATACATGTGTCCATTGTCTGTCCAATGCCGAACGATGGTCGAATGGTAGAGCGCTGCTCTTCGGAACCGGAATTCGAATCCCGCTGCTGGCATGGATGTTTGTAGCCATTCGGAATCGGCTTTAAACTGTAGGTCCCGGTCTCATTAGCCCTCGTGTGCAAAAGAGTAGACTGTAGCGCTCCACACCAAACCAAAATCATTGTTGTTATAAATCGTTAAACAGTACACAATGTGTGGTATGTGTAATATAATTGTGTGGTATATTTTGCATTCTATATTCTTTTTGAGAAGAAAATATTGAAGTTGATATCTTCTAAAGCACTACAGCCCATTACAGGTCAGTGCCATCCCAATCAGTCTCCACCATTTGGTCTTATGCGGAGCAACACCCCTATAGTCACTTTTACATAAGATTTTTAAATCACTTTCAAAAGACTAAAGGCACATATTTTTTGTTCTTCTCCACTTTCAAATTCCCAGAGGTTTGGTAAATGGGAGCTTTTTAACTGGGTTGATGTTGGTATTCTCAGCTTTAAATAGATGTGCTACCCACCGAATCTTTTAACTCTATCATCTTAACAATGTTTATGGTTTAAAAATATTTTAAAAATATTTTAGACCTACCAAGAAAAGCAAATTAAATTTTTTAACACAATCTTTAAATAAATCTTTTTACAGCTAAAAGATTAGAGGCAGAAATTAATAGAGTGAAACCCGCTTAAGAAGTTTTCCAAGGCCTAACTCATTAAAACTTCAAAGTGGGTAAACTTTTTAAATGGCAAATGTATGTGTGTTTATATATATATATATATGTAGGCATGGTACCCTTGGCAATGCTCAACGAGGTGAATTAACTCCAAGCAAGCGAAGATGTAGAAGTGAAGAACAACTCAACCCTGCGGAAACTACAAGCAAATAACGAACATTTTGGTTTACTCTCTAGAGACGTGAGTAAAACGGTAACGAGTGCAGATGGCACTTCTCGCTGATGTTATGCCAGACAGGCACTGACGTCTAGTTTTATTTTAATTGTCTCTAGATACTATATAATTTGTAAATAGTTTAATTAAATAAGTTCATTTAAGTTAAGCTTTTGTGCATCTTTTCCACTGTGGGAATAAATTTCCCACATATATATATATTTGTATACATAAATATATATATATATATATTTATATTTATGTAAAATAAATATATGTATAAATATATAGATATGTATATTTATATGCAGTAAAACCCACCTAAGAATTTTTCTAAGGGAATGGAAAGAGTAAACTTCTTACACAAAATTAAATTTTTTAAAAAACAAAATAATTACATAGATAATGAGATTTTTTTTTCTTTATAAAATATATAAACAATAAGTTTGGTTTTTCTCAAAAATTTACATTTTTTGCACACTTAAAAAATCAGCTAATAAAGGAAAACAACATAATTATCTTAGAATATCTTTTATTCAGCTCAGAAATTTTGCTTTAAACACAACTGGGATCGATTTTACAGAAAAAATTGGTTATAGTTTTTGGTCTGTATTTTTTTATCGGCCAATTTGTAATTGATAACAGTCCAGGTGTCATAAGCTTTTTAAAACTTCTTCAGAAACATTTTAAATAAAAATGACAACAATCGTTTTCAGCCATAAACATTGACCTTTACAAACAAAGAGAGAGAGAAGAAAAAAAACAGTAATCAAAAGACGGCTATAAATGCGTTCTGTAAGTAAACTTAGAAATGAAAGAAAACTTTTTAAGCGGGAAAGAGTTTGGAATGAAATTTTATAAACGGATTATTTTAACAGTGTATGAATACAGGGGAAAATGCGTACCAAAAATATAAACTTCTTAAACAGGTTTTACTGTATTTGAAAATGCATATTGATAATTTGCTGATACATTGAAGCATTTGTTCTTAAACTTTTTTAAGTCTTGTGATTCCACTCTCGAGAATTATGCTTCTTAATTTCTAATTTAATTTTATAAAAAATAAAATTCTAATCTATTATAAAACAAAATGCATATAATTTTAGTTATTTGTGTCAAATTTACATATCATAAACAAAAATTAATTTAACCAATCTTTGATCAAATTCTATAACTGAAATAAGATATATCATGAAATGAATAAATAAAATAAGACAAACTCAAAAAATGAAAAACAAATAGTTGTTTTAAAATTTGTTTCAAGCATATAAAACATATACATTGCATACGTTTGAAATCATATTTTCGCTCTGAAATATACTGAAACTGCTATAATAATAATACTTAGTGGTATTTTTTTCATTATGTAAATATGATTTTCAGTGCAATTTAGAAATTGTACAGAAAATGAATGCTAACAGCATAAGTATTTAATTTTCATTAAAAACACAGAAAAGGTAATTAAATTTTCAAAATATAACAATGCTTTTATAAACAATCTTATTTCTTTGATTTTTTTTTAAATGTTTCGACAATTTATGATTCATCATCAAGAATTTTATACAGTTGAAAAATACAATTTTATAGTACTCAAGTGACATATTTTATCAGAAAATAAATACATATTCATCCAAAAATTCTCCCTAATAATTAAATAACAAACATTATGAATACAGATTAATCCTTAAGAAACATTTAAAGCAACAATTTATGCTAATGACTGAAAAACTATAAAATTATTGAATCATAACATCTTTATTTTTTTCACACTTTTAAAACAAAGATTTAGATGAATAAAAAATTTTTTATACTTAAAATTAAATCACACACCTGTAAGATAAAAAGCTTACAGATGAATACAACTAATACAAATAAACTTTGATAATAAATGCATTAAATATAAAAAAAAACAATTTACACTACTAACCTGACAAAATATTCTATATTTATACAAAATAAGTACATCCTTCAATACTGTATACAACCCATGCAGAGTAAATGTGGATATTTGAAAAATACTTTATCAAAAAAGAAATAGATAATGGAAGCAAATAAAATATTCTAAAATATATTCATAAAATATCACAACTAAATATTTAGTCAAATATATATATTTTATTCATTCATGAAATCACAGAGTTTAGATAACAAACTGACAGGGCCATATCCTGAAGGGAAAGGGGGAGGGGGTCTGGATCCTCCCTCTGGTTATTATATTATTTAAACAGAAATTTCCCTCTTTATTAGATGTTTGTATTAATTGTTATTATATATGATATTTTGATGCAATAAGATATTTTGCAGCATATGAAAATACTCTTAGCCAAATGCAATCAGTACATTGAAACAAAATTTAAATTTTTTATCTTGAATAAGTCAGACCCATCTATCTTGGTACAGCCATGCCCAAACATATTAACACACATTAAATACTTTTGAACATTAATAGTCATGCTTACAAGTAGATTACTTCAAAAATAAGCAGTTGTGCTTACAGAATAATAACAAAAGTGCTTGAATAATTATTTTAAGCTTCATAATATAAAGTATGAGAGACTACCAATTATTTAATTTTTATTAAACTTAAAACTTTTTCTAATAAATCACAAACTAAACAGAATGAATTTAAAAGTAATAATAAAAATATTGTAGTGAATAAAAAAAAGAGAATTAATTTCAAGTGAAAAACAACTCATAAGCATCTAGACATACATTTCTGTTTCCCTTTGAATCATACTGTAAAAATTATACAATAAACAGGGTTCCCGCTCTTTTTCCAGAACATAAATTAAGGACTTTCTAAGGACCAAAGCAACTTTTATAAGGACTTACTTGAAATATACGAAATAATTGCACAAACCCTATTTTCTGAGGAACATATTTTAATGATTATGAACCAGACAAGGCATGTTCAATAAATGCCCTACAATATTTCAGAATTAAACTTTTAAAAATGATTAAAAACTAATATAAGATAAATCTATTTGATGAAAGGTAATTTTGAAAATTGTACATCTAAAGTTTTTTGAGAGATCAAATTAAAAATAAATTGTGAATAAAAACAACGTTATAAACAGTACTTTCTGATGGTTTAAAAATGACTCATATATATATATATATCTATAATATATATATATAATATATATATAATATATATATATATATATATATATTGTATGTATATAATAGCTGATTAAACTCCTGGAATTACGTTTTATTACGTTACCTGGGAAAGAAGAAAGTTTTCGAATTTTCTATTACATTCAGTGCCAGGAAAATTAAACTTCCATAAGTAACTGAAATATCAACAAACCCCCATCCTCCATTTAATTAAAATCTGCATGACTGTTAGCTATTAGGAAAGGGCAGCTGAATTTATACTTTAAACCTTTTAAGTATACAAAAGATTATTTTTTTGTCAAATAAGTAACTCAGAAAAAACTGTCATTAAGAAAACTAATAGGAAATCTAATGACGATGGCAGATTTCGTCGATGGAGAAATGGATCACATTCCAATTTAAAAATTAATGAGTTTTTAAGGACCTTTGACGAAAATTAATTAGTTTTAAGGACCTTAAAAATGAAAGCTGAAATTATGGAGTTCTTAAGGGCCATGGGAACCCTGATAAAAGGGTGGAAAAATAAAGTGATTTATTCATAATTAGATTAAATAAATTGACAAATGAGTACATCCCAAATTACAGTCTTAACAAGCAAACATAGATGCAATTTGCTAATTCTACTATTATATAAAGAAATATAAAGTAATATGATGATTCTTACTAAAAAAATAATACACAAATAATAATAGTAAATCAGTTATCACATATCAATAGCTTCATCCCAACAAAGCCTGAAGTTTTCCACTCTTATGAGCTGCCATGGTGTCATCACAACCTCCAACATGCTGCTCATTGATAAATACTTGTGGTACAGAAGATCGACCTGCCTTTTTTGCCATTGCTTGTTGTAACTCGGGTCCATTTTCTGAAAGCATACAAAGGAAATGAAAGATGTTAAATTTGTCATTTAATTTTGTTTCCAAATATCTGTACACTAATATATTCCAAAAATTTTTCACTAATTTTGGTTTAAGATTAATTACTGGTTTAAGATAATGGTGTGGTTTGATAACAGAACAGAGTATCCGAGCCAAAATGGTAATAAGGTGCTGAGTATGACAATCTCTATTTTTTTTCTCATCTCCTTGCTGTATCTATTTTTTAATTTATATTACTTTTGGATTGAATCTTTAGAATTTTATGCTACTCTTTCATTATGTATTAAATGCACCGATTTTTAAATGGGTGAAATTTAACTGATTAGTATAGATCAGGAGTAGCCAAACTTTTATGATCCATGGTCTACTCCACATTTAAAAAATTGAAGGTGGTCTACCAATGGCATAGCTAAATTAACGTAACAAGTTTATATATTTATTTTCGTTAACAAGAAAAAATGGTAAATTATCTAATTTTTCTTAAAAAACTTAATATTTACAAAATAAAAATTTACTGACGAAAATAATCAAAGTATTCATATATCAAAAACTGACCATCCTATTCATTCGTTTAGTTGAAATTTAGCACTGTATATCTGCGACAAGTTTATCATATTGTGGCTGGCACGAGCTTATTGCAATGCGTAAACACGAAATTAAATGCTTATCTGTTAAACACGACCAATGTTCGGTTTTTTATGGCGTTCATGGTTGAAAAAGCAGATTCGTAAAGATACGTAGATCCAAAGTATGATTTCAAATAAAAATTCATTATCAGGATGGTCGAGCGGACTACCTAAAATGTCTTCGCGGTCAACGTCTTGGCCACCCCTGGTATAGATAATCAATAGTGATTTGATCAAAAATTAAAACTGGTTAAACTTATATTCTATCTTTTCCATTTGGATTCCATTTATTGCTAGTTTATGGTCCCATCAGTAATTTATTATGTCTAAGTTTTTTGATAATTTGAAGCTACTGGGCAAGACAGCTGTTAAGGGATTATTTGCCTATAAACACGAATAACTAGTTTGTAATGGTCAGTTAATTAAGAGTATATTTATACTTTTATAAAAGTATATTTTAATGTCTTTTCATTCTTTCATGTTAATTGAAAATAGGGTGTTTTATGACTAGGCAGTTTTTGATAAGAGGCCTAGGTGTTACAGCAAAATGTCACCAAACCTTTTATTATTATTATCCTAAATATTTTAAATTTTTAGCATTTGTTTTCTATACTAACTTAAGAGTTTGCTTAAATTTACTTTATCTATTCAAAAATTATAAATTTCTCTTGGAATTAAAACTTTATTAATTGCAACAAGATTTATTGGAGAGGAGGGAGCATAATTAACTCTTGGATATATTTTAGAAAGTATTTTATGTAGTATTTAAAAATCAAATCAATTTTTAGTTAAGTGAGATAATCTTTAACCTCATTGACTAAAGTTTTCTTAAAATATTTTGGCATTAAAAACAATCACAAGAAACTATTTAGCCTTCAAATTGTTAAAAAACAAATTCTTCTTGCATATTTCTTTAACTGAAAAACCAGTGAAATACGAAGCTTTATATGTTAAATATACAGAGCATAATAAGTGACAATTACTTAAAAGGCCTAAAAGGAAATAACCAAAAAAAAAAAAATAAATAAATAAATAAATAAACAATGCTAAAACACTGTTAAATAAAAGAGAACTAAAAAAACTATCAAAGTTAAAAATACTATTTAATAAAAATGAACTTTATGTCCCTAAATTTCTCACTAAAATGTTACACAAAAAGAAAATTAAAGGAAAAACTCAAGGATTAAGAGAAATGACAATTTTATCAAAGCTACATAGGTTCATTAAAATATTATCAGTGTACAAGTTATAAATGTATTAAAACAAATGAAAAAAATATGTATATACCTAATGTATCCAGTTCCAATGCAAAGAAGTCAACACCTAATGACTTGAACAGTTCTTTCACCTACAAAACATAAATTTAATTTTATAGAAAATTTTCTTACAAATTCATATAATATTAAACTACAAAAAAAAAAAAAAAAAAAAAATATATATATATATATATATAATATATATATATATATATATATATATATATATATATATATATATAACATACAAGACGAATTTGCTAGTAAAAAGTATCTTCAAATAAGGAAAAACTAAACATAAGAATAAAATAATAGTTTTGAATGTTGCCTTAGAGTTCCTGACATAATACATCACAAAAATACTCTATATTTGAATTTAATGAGTAATAAAAAATAAAAAGACATATTTATAGAGAGGAAAAAGGGTTCCTAAAGTCTTGGACCTAACCAAAATATTTTCATGCATATATTACAACATCTTTTAAAACTTATTAGAATTTGTTAACATAACTAGTTTCCACTACAAGTGTTGAATCGATCATTTTTAACCCTGAAAAGAGTAAAAAATATTCTTTTACAAAAGAATTAATCGCAAGAAGTTGACAAATTTAGCATTATTTTCAGTGCATATAGACTTCAAAACAAATGCAGATAGTGATTTGAACAAGCAACTTTTAAAAGCAAGACAAATTTGTTTACTATTATAAAACATTCATTTGTCAATCATTGACTGTGCCACACCATTTTTAACTTTTGTTGTACAATATAAGCTTGGAAAAGGAAATTAAAAGGATGTGCGATAATTTCTTTCTCAGTTTTTTTTCTAGTTATTCATAATATAAATTGTTACATTTTTTTCAAGATACAATGAAATTACGTAGAGCATTATGGATAAATTTTATGTATGCATGTAAAACTATGGATGTAAGTACAAGACTTATGTACGTACATACTTTGGGTGTGTGTAATAATTCTTTCTTGTATGAGATTAAACGTTCGTTTGCATTTTTTTGTTAAGACTTTGGACTTTGCATATCATTTATATGCATGGATATGGTGCTGCCAATATATTCGAAATATTGATCAAATAAGCTTTATTATAAAGTAGGAGAATATATAATGTCTCCAGCGGGATAGTAGGTCTATTAAGATTTATTGATTTCATTAAACTACAAAAAACTTGCAAAATCGTTTTGTAAAATAAACCTTTTAACATACATAATACTTAAGGGGGCAACACAGTTAGAAATAATGGTTCTAATAAACAATATTTTTCAACCTAATAACTGAAAAAAACAATTTCGACTTAGATATTAAAGTATACAACTCACTTTGGTGCAATACGGGCATCGGGATTTGCTAAATATCATTACTTTATTCTCTTTAACATGATTTTCAACCACCAGAACTAAATTCTCGGCCATACTTAAGAGCACAAAACAGACAATGTATACACGACTAAGAAAGTTAAGCCCTCCCTATGAAACTTCACGAAAAGATTGAACTTTACTTGACAGTAGTAAACAAGTACGTGGTTGAGGCGGAAGTTACGTGACCGGACATGGTCGTATCCAAAAGTGACGTCACCAAAAGTAGCACCATCTTGTGTGTGGAGTAGAGTAGTAGGGTTCCGTCTGCTGAAGAAAAATACTGTAGTAAATGGTAGGATTTTAAAAGTTTACCTCTGAACGTTATTAACAAACAATAGTGAAACTATTGAATTGGATACTTGACATTAAAAACATCGATTTCAGAATTTTCTAATAGTTTCAACAAACATTCGATTCAAAAAGCCCGTTTTGTTATAAATAATATACACATGACTTCACGGCATCAGCACTCGGGTGTATTTCAACTCCTTGAAGGCCAAACGCTTGTTTGTTTCTCATTGCTTACCTACGGATAATGTTTAAGCATACATTTTAAATACATGACATATTTACATATACTTTGTTTTAGCAAAAAACGTATTACCCTTTAAAGTTCACTAATGAAAATTCTTTGGTATTTAATGGAGATGGATTATAAATGTTATCTACGAACCTTATGTATGTGAAAAATATTAAAATGCTTTTCGGTAGTTTCGTGGGGGGAGGGGCAGTAGTGGGATTTAACTGTGAAATTCTCAACCCCCTTGTACAGTTCGAAAATATTACATTCTTAAAATTTTAGTAATATTGAAAGAATACTACATAATTACATGTAATAGATAAATAGATAACTAAATAGTTTATAAGTTATGTTTTGGGTAAGTATATTTATTTGAGGTCGTAACAAAGGAAAATCGATTTTTTTTTTTTTTTTTTTTTTTTCAGGGAAAGAGATTTGAGATTTTATATTTTAAAGAAAAAAACTATGTGTTGTGCTACGATTTATTAATAGTTTGAAGTGTCAAAAACACAAAAAAAAATCATTAATATACCTTAAAAAAGAAGAGAAAAATATTTCAGCTGGTGGTTTCACTACGAAACCACTGCTCTTCAAAGGGTTAATTACCGTAAAAACTTTAAGTATTGTAAAAGTACTGTATTAAGTACTGTAAAAGATTACATTTTTATATACATAAACTAATTCGCCATATTCTTTTTTCAAAATCAGACATTACAAAAAATAACATGAGATTCTTTTTGCGGTGTAATTTAAAGCTTCTTTGGACTTAGGTTCCAACATGAGTCGGTTCAGATATGTCACAGG
>CM063500.1:107188773-107218773 GCA_032207245.1 Pardosa pseudoannulata | reverse complement strand
CGTAACCGCATTTCATTTTATGTAAATATATTGAGTCAACCATGATATAAATTAACTTACCGGTAGGCTCCGGGTTTGTCTTGCTTTTGCCTTGTGTTTTATTCTGATGTTAATAAATATGTTGGTAAGCAAAATCGACGTACTGTGTTTAAAAATGCTTTCTTAAATTTGATTTTAATGCCTTGTATGTATTTTTTTTTTTTTTTTTGTCGTTCCATCTGGACGAATCAACATCCATGAAATTTACCCCAACAATCAGTCAGCGCGTGGACATGGAACTGTAAACACAATCTACGCTTGTCTCCACTACAAACAATGAAAATGGCGCAGGTTTTGCTTATAGAAGAAACGATGATTTAATAAACTTATCATTATCCAGAATGACTGTTTTCCATTCGCCTTAACACTGGATCACGACATTACACATATATATATATATATATATATATATATATATACATATATATATATATATATATATACACACACGTGTTTGGGTATGTGTAGACTTACAAAAAAGTCATGTAATGTCTTTATTCCGAGAGCACCTTATTCTGAATAATCGTATTCTCCCATTTTTTTCAGTATGCTGTGTATGTCGAAGCGCCCCCTGGATCCGGTAAATGCTGTGGAGTGTGCAAGCCCATTGCTTGTGAAGAAGATGGAACTCTCTACGAAGTAAGAGGATCACGGATGTACATTTATGAGGACATTATACTTTTTGAGATTAAAAATTTCTATCATAACTGCTTCTTTTGGATTTAATGTAAACATAAACTACGGTACCTGAATTTAAAGATGTGGGGTTGAAATTTTTGCCCCAAAGGATCTACTAGTACTACAACGTAAACTATTACCGATACCGAAGCCAGGAATGAGTTTTGGGTCATGTATAGATTTCCTGAAAATTTCAAAATGGAATGAAATTCTGCGATGTTTTCTACCACATAAAGAAAACTCGTTCCAAATTCAGTACCAATTGATGCAGGTATATGTCTTTGTGAACAGCCTTCGGTAGCTCAGTCTGAAAGGCAACGATCTAGCAACTGAAAGATTACGAGTCGGCATATACGGTTACATAGTCGAGTCGGCCAAAGATTCGTCGAATTCATTAACCCCTTCCCTGTTTTGCCCGTACGGCGTACGAGCACAGCTTTCGGGCCTTTACTAATTTGCCCGTACGGCGTACGAGCAATATCATTTCTAATTCGCTAGTACTCTTTCGGCCTTATATTTTCCAATTTTAGTAACAAATTATTCGTATAGATCCCGTAAATGATAGTTTGCAGTTTATTGTATTTTCTACTTTGATTGGTTCAAAAGCGCGGGTGTTTTCGCATGTTTTGTATCAGAAGATGAATTGTTATCTTTCAGTGTGTAGCTTTTTGGTTATATTTTACTAATCGCCTGATAATTTTATCGATGTAAGAGTTGAATACTATATTTTTACTTTTATATTTCGATTCAGCTGTTCTATGACTACACGAAAACTACCTTTTGTGTCATTTCTATTTGAGTAATTGATGAAACAGTATTCATAAAATAAAGCCATGTTTACAAGAGTCAAGTAACTTTGACTCCGCGCATGCGTAGTTTTGTCTGACTTTACTCGATTCTTCTATAGCTTGAATGCGTTTGCACGTAGTCAAGTAACTTGCCTCTAAAAGGATCTAGAGATAGATTTCATGCAACGTCATGATTGGCTTTAATTCCCTTCTGATTCATTTTCATGTTTACGATAGCCAATCAGCTGCCCTTTCGCTTGAAATTAAAACCAGAATCGTCATAAGTTGAGATGTGCACTGCTGCGTGAAATTGCTCTATTGAACAATTTAATTTCAAATTATTACTGAAGTATATTGTTATGCTACAAAGAAACTCTACATCTAATTAATTATCTAATGAAACTATTTTTGACCATTTAATTAATTCTATTTTTCCTTTAAAAAACTTTTTTTTATAAAATTAAAAAATTTTATATTCTATTTTCGCTTAATTTAAAAATTCAGTCACAAATTTCTGAATAAAAAGCAAGTTCGTGATCCATCCATGTAATGTTAAAACCTTCAAAAGGACACTTTAAGCATGAATTAATTACTCATTCAATGTTAATTTCCTACTCGAACAAATCAACATTAGTAATTAAAACTGCCAAAAAGTTGCAGTTCGCACACGAAGGAATCGAATCTTTCATATAATTTCAGTTATCAGACGAGGTCAGTCATGCTTAAAGTAAGATTTGAAAGAAAATTTTCCATTTATATGTTAAACAAAATTCACTGCCAAGAAAACTATATTTTTAATGTATTAAATTATGGTAATTAAAAAAACCACACTGATTAAATAAATATTCCAAATTTAGATTAATCAATGAGTGACTTGGATATAACATCATTCAAGGGTCGATTGTAAATAAGAGAAATACTTAGTGAAAATTACAAAATATCAATTAAAGAAGAAGCAAATTTTCATAAATTAAAATTTTAAAAATATTGTATTAAACTACCGGGTGGCCATAATTAAACTGACAATGCTCACAGTGTTCTGTAGCGCGATCTATTTGCGAGAATGACGCCACATTTTGTAGGAAGATTAAACAAGACGGGGGACGAAGGATTCCGCAAAAAACAAATTAGTTCCAAAAGTCACCACTAGGGGAATATTTGGCACTGTGTAATAGAAAATAGAGTGTTAACAAATGCAAATTAATACGGAATAAAATTACCTTTTATTATGCACATTTTCTGATTTAGTTCAAGTGCAATATGGCAACACTTTTAAAAAAGCGTAAAATCTACATAAACACCGATAAAGTCTCGTGATCTGCAATAAATATCACGAACGCTGAGCAGAAGAAGTTCTTTATTCAAATTTTACATTACATCCATTGGCACAATCAAGAAATTAATTTCCGTATTGATTTGCATTTGTTAACACTCTATTTTCTATTACACAAAGCCAAATATTCCTCAAGCGGTGACTTTTGGAACTAATTTGTTTTTTTGCGGAAATCCTTCGTCCCCCGTCTTGTATAATCTTCCTACAAAATGGGACGTCATTCTCACAAAGAGATCGCCCTACAGAACGCTGTGAGCACCGTCAGTTTAATTATGACCACCCGGTACTTTGCAAACTGATCAAAGTAGCTACCTCGTATATATAAAAAATTAAAAGACAATATCCCATGCAGTCCATATAGAATGTTGGGCAATTCTCACCATTATGCCCATATTGAACGTATAACGTATATTTATTGAATCATGTATAAAAAAGGAAAGCTAAGGAATCTGGGAAAATTACCGTCGCATCAATAATAATAAAGGATATATTCAAACACTTAAATTTGATGACACATTAAACCGAAGATGTTCATTTATTTTTACATGAGATATGATAAAAGTTCTTTGAAATAAAATAGAATAAATTAGGTGAAAATTATGTAGAATTTTAATATTATTGTAAAAAGCATATTAGTTTATAATATGTAATATATGTAACAGTTTACCTTACACTATGCAATATTTTAATTCATAATATATAATGTAATAATTTAATCTGTGCGTAATATATGTAACTTAATAACTTATAGCATATATATAATAGATAATTATGTGAAATTTGCCTATTTTATGATTTATGTAGTTTTGCCAGGATTGTTCTGCCAGAAGTGGTTTTAGTGGATGGTTGTTAATTATGTCTTTCCCACCCAGGCTTCTAGCATCTATAAACCCCACAGTGGGGTTAGGTGAGGTGTTCCTCCTACTCCTGACCAGGGCCTGATTAAAGCACGGGACAACTGACCTGGGAAAGGCCTGCGATCCCTAAAATTTGGTACTTAATTATTAAATTTTAAATAGTTTAATTAACAATATTTGAAAATGTTTCTTGTTAATTCTTCAAGTAATATTTCTGAAACCTTATTCAAAAATAAAATAAAAACAGTTAAAATGTTGACAATTTTATCTAAAACACACTACATTTTACTTATTTACATCACTCCAGTCACTTTTTTTTACTCATTACTTACTCCATGGTTCTGAGTAGAAAAATCCTTTTCTTTTCCGGTTATACTAAATTGAGTAACTGTAGGGGAGGGACCCCGAAAGACTACCAGGCCCTGGGGTCAACTTTGCCTTGATCGGCCCCTGCTCCTGATGCAAATTATTGTGACACATCGCGATTAATTCCTACATGAATTAAATTTACAAGAGAAAAGTTACTAAAAGAACAGATTCCTAAGCGACAGCAATTATTTTTGAAAGCCTATTCTATCATTAAATGATAGAATAATCTATGGCCTTTCTTCTTGGCTATTAAATAGCTACAAAGAAAGGCCATAGCCAGAATATAATTTTGGTGAGAAGGAGACTTAAACTAGATTTGACCAATTGTATATTTCACTATATTTTTAATTTTTAAAATGTAACAAAATTTGTTAAAAAAATAATAAAATTTAAATTAATTGCTACATTAAAAAATTAAAATAATCTATTCCAGTGCATGTTTTAGTAAATTCATAAAAAATATTAAAACCCAAAATAGAAATTTTGATTAAATATGTAGTTTTAAAAAAATTATATTGGAAAAATGTATTTTTATAATAATCTGAAAATTTAATACAATAACTCCAGAATATTGGGGCAGGAGGTTCAGGCCTGATGAGTCCATCTGCTTATAGTGTTGATAGGTTTGGTTTGGAGTGCTGAAGTCTACTTTTTGCAACACAAGGGCTAATGAGATCGGGACCTACAGCTTAAAGCCGATTCCTAACGTCTACGAATATCCATGCTACTGTGGGATTCAAACCTACGAACTCTGGTACTGAAGGCCAGCACCCTAACCAATTGGCCATCGTTCAGCATAGTGTTGATAGGAAGTATAAATGTTTATTACAATTTTCAAAAACAGATGGCGCTGTTATATCTGATTTGAGTTTAGTTTAAGAATTCTTATTTTCAATCTTGTATTTTTGTACTGTTCCATAATTAAAATTGATTTTTCATCCTGAGTTGCATATTTATGATTCTTCATACATCACTTGTGGAACTTACATCATGTTGATTTAAACTCACATTATGGATTCATGAAGGAATACATGCTGTCTTTCTGAGTGATCTCTTCATTTCGGCAATGCACACTCAATTCTAGCTTTAACAAAAAGGAATTGTAATAATAATCAATGTCTGCAATTTTTCTCTTATCTCCACTCCACCTTTCAATTTTGAAACCAATATTCAAGTTTGTTTGTTATAAATCTTTTTATAAATATATATTACACCCACCTGAACTCTTTCGAGCATACAATGCCTTTCAGTCCAATACAGACAAGAAATTGCCCCATTAGAGGGGAGAGTCGAAAAGGAACCTGAAGAAATAACATCCTGTAGGGCAGGACAAGAAGAAAGGTGATCTGCATGCATTGGGGCTGAAACACAAAAAACATAGTTCAATGAATCAACAAGACCAACTTTGTACAGATGGGCCTGAAGAAAATCATGTCCAGTCTCAAGGCAGAAACAGGTCACACCAATAGCTCTGGGCAAGGTGCCACATATTTGCCTATCCAAAAAAGAAAACAATTTTTTTTCCGGAAACAATATCCCTATAATGGCATAGTTGAGCTTTACAAACATGTTCATGGATGGCACGCTTAACATTTCTTAGAGGGGCACAAGTTATGGGTTGGTGCAGAAAACAGCCCTCTTTAGCAAACACGTCCGCATGCTCATTCCCAGGCACATCACAGTGGCTAGGGATCCATTGCAGAATTACCTCCTTCCCTGATTCAACCAAGGAACTACTTTGCTTTTTACACTCGAGTTCAATGAGATTAAGTACCCGAGTATAATTAGTTATTGTATGAATGGCAGCCATAGAATCCACAAACAGAACATTTTTTTTCTTTATCTGTATTTTCAATCGCTCTAATAGCCATACAAATTGCATACAATTCTGCATCGAAGTTATCACGGTAATGTCCAATTGCCTCTCTCAGTTGAAAAATTTGCGAATAAACACCGCTACCCACCATTCCATCAACTGCAGAGCCATCAGTGTATACATGTGTCCAATGTAGTTATAAATCTTTAGACAGTAAACAATGTGTGGTATGTGGAATATAATTAAGTGGGATATTTTGTGTTCTATTTTCTTTTTGAGAAGAAAATATTGAAGTTGATATCGTCTACACCATCTGATCTTATAAATAGCAACACTCCTGTAGTCTCTTTTACATAAGATTTTTACATCACTTTCAAAAGACTAAAGCCACCTAATTGGTGATCTTCTCCACTTTCAGATTCCCAGAGGTTTGGTAAATGGGAGCTTTTTGTCGGGGTTTGTGTTGGTATTCTCAGCTCTAAATAGATGTGCTAGCCACCGAATCTTGTAACTCTTTATCTTAACAATGTTTATGGTTTAAAAGTATTTAAAAAATATTTGAGACCTACCAAGAAAAGCAAATTAAATGTTTTAACACAATCTTCAAATAAATCTTTTTACAGCTAAAAGATTAGAGGCAGAAAGTAATACAATGAAACCTGCTTAAAGAAGTTTTCCAAGGGCCTAACTCATTACAACTTCAAAGTGGGAAAACTTTTTAAATGGCAAATCAGGCAATAAGCATTATTTAAGCATATGTATGTGTGTTTATATATATGTAGGCATGGTACCCTTGGCAATGCTCAGCAAGGTGAATTTATTCCGAGCAAGCGAAGATGTAGAAGTGAAGAACAACTCAACCCTGAGGAAACTACAAGCGAAGAACATTTTGGTTTACTCTCTAGAGACGTGAGTTGGACGATAACGAGTGCAGACGGCACTTCCATGCTGATGTTATGCCAGACGGGCACTGATGTCCAGTTTTATTTTAATTGTCCCTAGACACCATATAATTTTTAAATAGTTTAATTAAATAAATTCATTTCAGTTAAGCTTTTGTGCATCTTTACCACCGTGGAAATAAATCTCCCACATATATACATATATATATATATATATATATATATATATATATATATATATATATATATATATATATATCAGGCATGAAAGTAGACAATGACAAAAAAAGCTGAACTTCTCCGGGTGGGGTTGGAGGGGAGGAGATGTACAGAATATGATTACATTTTCTCTTACATAACTCTTTTTCACAATATGATTCAGTACTACATACGGGAATGTGGCGCTCCTTCTAGCATTTTGGACAAATTTTCGTAGCAGCCAAAATGCAGATTTGGAGCAGGATAGTGTTTTTGTAGCAGTTAAACTAACAATTTAAAGGATAAACCGTAGTTTTTGAGGAGTCTGCCTAATAATTTAGAATGATTGGTTAGTAGCATTTGGAGCAACCAAATATTCAATAATTGCTAATATGGTTTGTTGGTTTGGTACATGCAATATATAGTGCATAAAGAGGGGAGATAGTTAAAATTACAATAAAAACATATTGCATGTTAAGGGATACTTTTAATACCTTTTGGATTATCTATTGGGTTAATAGATAATCCAAAATCTATCCTTAAAACCAATAGATAATCCTGTTTGGATTATCTATTGGTTTTAAGGATATTCCTTTGCTGTTTAAGCACCTGTTTTGAGCTGCATTTATGTGCAGTTTTTTCACATTCTTTTTACAGCCACTTTTATTTACATTGTTTTAGTTCCTTTATTCTTTGCTCTTCCCTTTTTATATTTTTTCTTTTTTATAAGGCTTGCAAGAGGAACTTAAGTGTTAAACTAATTTTTTTCTACATGCTCATGCAAAACTTTAAGATATTTTACTGGAGTATCACCTTCAGCAAGAAGGTGATACATAAGACTTCTACCACCTAACGTTCTTCTATGAATAGGTTATCCAGGATGGTCGCAAGACGTGCACTACAATATTACCTGACTTATAAATTATTTTAGTAAAATAACTGCATTTAAACTACCTTATTCCAAATTACCTAAATATAATTAAAAATTGAAAAATAATGAGACAAGATGAAGACTTTAATGCTGATATAAGCAATTTTAGGTAAATTATAACTGTTACATTAAATAATTAACTATTCAAATATTTTAAAAATATTAAAAATTATTTTCCTTTAACTTTTTTTTTTATTTCGCTGTCTAGTGTTTGAAATAAGTCAACATTTTTTTATAGTGCCGATCTCTGATGTACAATCGTCTTTTCAATATTATGACAATATTTAAGCATACAAGGTATAGTGCTTCCAAAAGCTATGTTCCGACATGCAAACATAATCTTTCCGATTTTGCGACTTGTAGTAAGACCGTAATACAATAAAACGTCCTTATATATGAGCGCCGAACGATGGCCGAATGGATAGAGCTCTGCTCTTTGGCATCCGGTATTCGCGGGTTCGAATCCCCCTATTGGCATGGATATTTGTAGCTATTCGAATCGGCTTTAAGCAATAGGCGACAGCCTCATTATCCCTCGTATAGCAAAATAGTAGACCGTAGTACCCCAATTGATATTTGACCATCATCTTTCCGATTTTGTGACATTGCGAGAGGAACATGCGGTATATCAGTGATCGGCAATTTATCTACATCGCGAAATCGTGTATTCCGTCCTTAACTGTAGAATCTTGATGCCGATCATAAACACTGGAAATAAATAAGTGGGAGACGCGCGGAAAGGAGGAAAACCTCGGCGATTCACAAATACGGAACTCCGAGTTCAACTGAGAGCGGCTGAGTGGGGTCTGCGTCAAGATATTCTTGTGACACTGTTGTACACTACTTTACAGGCAAAGTTATATTAAGATCCGCGTCCGACTAGTGCAGGAAATTCTTGTTGTGACATGTTTGTCCATGCTCGCTTCGAACCAATTTTTTTTTCGCTCCATTTCCTGGCGGTAAAGTGCGGAAAAACGTAAATTGACGTTACACAAAAACAAAACAAAACAAAAAATAATAATAATAAATAAAATTAATCTGAATATTCCATACTGCCCTAACATTTCCATATTTTCTCGATCAGTGGACACCCTGATTACCATTTTTAATAGACTGCTAACATTACGCTACGGGAGCAATCGGAGAGAGTGCTGGATAGCTGATTTCCCAGAAGATGAAAACTGGTTTCAAGGGATGATAATCTCACCAATACACAAATTTCTTTTCTATTTCGAAAAATTTACAAATGGCAAGGTGATTTTTGAAAAGGCAGAATTTATTAAAAGAATCGGAAATTCACATACACGTACAAAAACGTACGAAAAAAAGGCGGAAATTGGCGATGCTGAAATCGACTGTAGAAATCAAAGAAATAAAATTCCACCAAACAGCGGAAAATTTCCATCATTTTTTATTAATTCATGTTTAGCTATTTAAATTTTTTTTTCCGTCCGCAGCATCGATGGTACTAATTTTAAGTTCATATTTTTCACTGATTTCCATCATAAATTCTTGTAAACACAGACGCTCTCAGAAGTGAAACACGGTAATCCAGAATAAAACGCACATGCAAACTATTTTCCCGAACGCCCGTTAAGTACAGAATACGATACGTACGTTGGCTACGACACCGCTAGGCAGTGTTGCCAACCTTCAAAGGCAAAATTATGGATTTTAGGTCCTAAAATTATGGCATTGGCTTGTAAATTATCGTACATTTTTGTAATAGTTAAAAATAGTGTTAATAGATGGCACTTGTACGATATATTTTTCTCGTTATACATTTCTTCCCCCCCCCACTTTTTTTTTGGGGGGAGGGGTTGGCAAAAAATATGTAAATATTTTAATATGTTTCATTAAATATTTTTCTATCATCCCGTATTTTACTTTAAATGAAACACCAGACATGTGATTTTTCTTCACTGATCTAAGCATAAAATTGTGTGTGTGTGTGTGTGTATATATATATATATATATATATATATATATATATATATATATATATATATATATATATATAATTGTATATATATATTATATATTTATTATATATATTATTATCAATATATATTTATTATCATTATATATATTATTATCAATATTTAATAATTCATTATTTACTGTGGTTTTTTTTAAATATGAAATATTCAGTAATAAAGCCGATTATTATTTAATAATTGGTTTAATTTGTAAAAATACCATATTTTAGTGAAAACTGCAATAGAACAAGTAAAATGCAAAATTACTTCTAATTATCTATAATTATGTAATCATTAAAGAAATACCTCCAGTATAATTGTGAATATTCAGTAATTTTGCATTTAACAATTTTATGTTTTAGACTGATTTAAGTAATTTGAAGTAACTAACAGATAAAAACACTGGACATAACAATTTTTAAAATTCTTTATTTTATATTCGTTTCTAAAAATATCAAACATTAGTACCTAGGTCATATTCAATTTCACAAATATACACTTTTTTTATAATTGACACTTTCCTTTTTTTATTACACAGTACGTATGGGCTTTCTCAGCCTCTGTGTTAAGATTATTTACTTTCATTTAATGAAGAAACACCTCGAAACATGCTCCTTAAGCTGCTCTAAAATCTACAACAATAATTATTTAATGGGAAAAAGTAATAAAAAAAATTAATTAGACATTCTCTGTTTTTTGTTGTTGATCTTTATAGAGTTACAGTTAAATTACTGATTATTTTAATACTCCATTAGTCTAATGTTGTTTTATCGTACAAATCAGGAAATTATCGTACAGTTTTTCAGAATTATGTCACATAATTTTGAGATTATTTTTCATCGTACAACGTTCTAAGTTATCGTACATATACGATAATTATCGTATGGTTGGCTACACTGTCGCTAGGAATAATGTCGCCGCCTTTCAAACCTGGAACCCATAAACATAACGCGATTGTCATTCGATCCTGAAAGAATAGCCTCGACTTTCTATAGTACGTTGAGCCAATCGGAATGGAAGTGAATCAGTATGCGTGGTCATATCTCCGCAAGCGTACATCTCAGCGAAAACACGCATTAGAAGATACTGATTTCGACCAGGATTGGAATCCCCCACCCCATTTTCCAATCACGATTTCTCGATGGATTTGCATCGATCTCAGAAACAATCCTAAAAGCTTTTAAAAAAGCGGATTTCCGCTTAAAAGCGGAAAACTTTCATTCCTGATATATACATAAATACAAATATATATACAGTAAAACCCTCTTAAGAAGTTTTCTAAGGGAATAGAAAAAGAAAACTTCTTAAACAAAATTAATTTTTTTAAAAACAAAATAATTACATAGATAATGAGGAGAGATTTTTTTCTTTATAAAATAATATATAAACGATAGTTTTGGTTTTTCTCAAATATATTCAGTTTTTGCATACTAAATCAGCTAATAAAGGAAAACAACATAATTACTTTAGAATATCTTTAATTCAGCTAAGAAATATTGCTTTAAATACCACTGGAATAGATTTTACAGAAAAAAAATCTGTTATAGTTTTTTTTTTTGTTTTTTTATCAGAAATTGTAATTGATAACAGTCCAGCTGTCTTAAGCTTTTAAAAACTTCTTCAGGCACATTTTAAATAAAAATGACAACAATCGTTTTCAGCCATAAACACTGACTTTTGCAAACAAAGAGAGAAGAGAAAAAAAACCAGTAATTGAAAGGCAGCTATAAATATGTTCTGTAAGTAAACTTAGAAATGATAGAAAACTTTTTAAGCAGGAAAGAGTGTGGAATGAAATTTTATAAACAGGTTATTTTAACATTGTATGAATACAGGGAAAAATGGGTACTGAAAATATAAACTTAAGTGGGAACTTTTTTAACGGGTTTTACTGTATTTGAAAATGCATACTGATAATTTGCTGATATGTTGAAGCATTTGTTCTTAAACTTTTAAGTCTTGTGATTCCCCTCTCGAGAATTATGCTGCTCAATTTCTAATTTAATTTAATAAAAAATAAATTAAAATTCTAATCTATTTTAAAATGAAATGCATATAATTTTAGTTATTTATGTCAAATTTACATATCATAAACAAAAATTAATTTAATCAATCTTTGAATGAGTTCTATAATTGAAATAAGATATATCACGAAATGAATAAATAAAATAAAACAAACTCAAAAAATGAAAAACAAATAGTTGTTTTAAAATTTGTTTCAAGCATACAAAACATATACATTGCATATTATATGTTTGAAATCATATTTTGACTTTGAAATATACTGAAACTGCTATGCAACACTGCTATAATAATAATACTTTTAGTGTTATTTTTTTTCATTATGTAAATATGATTTTCAGTTCAATTTAGAAATTGTACAGAAAATGAATGCTAACAGCATAAGTATTTAAATTTCATTAAAAACATAGAAAAAATAATTAAATTTTCAAAATATAACAATGCTTTTATAAACAATCTTATTTCTTTGATTTTTTTTTAAATGTTTCGACAATTTATGATTCATCATCAAGAATTTTATACAGTTGAAAAATACAATTTTATAGTACTCAAGTGACATATTTTATCAGAAAATAAATACATATTCATCCAAAAATTCTCCCTAATAATTAAATAACAAACATTATGAATACAGATTAATCTTTAAGAAACATTTAAAGCAACAGTTTATGCTAATGACTTGAAAAATTATAAAATTACTGAATCGTAACATCTTTATTTTTTCCACACTTTTAAAACAAAGATTTAGATGAATAAAAAATTTTTATACTTAAATTTAAATCACATTACCTGTCAGATAAAAAGCTTACAGATGAATATAACTAATGCAAATAAACTTTGATAATAAAGGCATTAAATATAAAAAAACAATTTACACTACTAACCTGACAAAATATTCTATATTTACACAAAATAAGTACATCCTCCAATACTGTATACAACCCATACAGAGTAAATGTGGATATTTGAAAAATACTTTGTCAAAAAAGAAATAGATAATGGAAGCAAATAAAATATTCTAAAATATATTCATAAAATATCACAACTAAATATTTAGTCAAATATATATATTTTATTCATTCATGAAATCACAGAGTTTAGATAACAAACTGACAGGGCCATATCCTGAAGGGAAAGGGGGAGGGGGTCTGGATCCTCCCTCTGGTTATTATATTATTTAAACAGAAATTTCCCTCTTTATTAGATGTTTGTATTAATTGTTATTCTATATCATATTTTTTTGCAATAAGATATTCTGCCGCATACGAAAATACTCTTAGGCATATGCAATCATTACATTGAAACAAAATTTAAATTTTTTATATCTTGAATAAGTCAGACTTATCTCAAAATTATTTTCTTGGTACAGCCTTGCCCAAACATATTAGCATACATTAAATACTTTTGAACATTAATAGTCATGCTTACAAGTAGATTACTTCAAAAATAAGCAGCTGTGCTTACAGTATAATAATAAAAATTGCATGAATAATTATTTTAAACTGCATAATATAAAGTATGACAGACTAACAATTATTTGATTTTTGTTAAACTTAAAACTTTATTTAATAAATCACAAACTAAACAGAATGAATTTAAAAGTAATAATAAAAATATTGTAGTGAATAAAAAAAAAGAGAATTAATTTTAAGTGAAAAAACAATTCATAAGCATCTACATATAAATTTCTTTTTCCCTTTGAATCATACTGTAAAAATTATACTATAAAACAGGGTTCCCACACTTTTTCCAGAACAAAAATTAAGGACTTTTTAAGAACCAAAACAACTTTTTATAAGGATTTACTTGAAATATGCGACATAATGGCATAAACTCTATTTTCTGATGAACATATTTTAATGATTATGAACCAGACAAGGCATATTCAATTAATGCTCTACAATATTTGAGAATTAAGTTTTTAAAACTGCCTAAAAATTAATATAAGATAAATCTATTAGACAAAACCTAATTTTGGAAAATGTACATCTACAGTTTTTTGAGTGATTAAACTAAAAATAAATTGTGAATAAAAACAGTAATTGTAATTATAAACAGTATTTTATGAGAGTTTAAAAATGACTCATATATATATATATCAGTCATTTTATTATATACATATATATACATACTAGCTAATTATACCCGATGTTGCCTGGGAAAGAAGAAAGTTTTAGACTTTTCTATTACATTCAATGCAAGTAAAATTAAACTTCCATAAGTAACTGAAATATCTACAAACCCCCATCCTCCATGCTTTGTTTAATTAAAATCTGCATGAATGTTAGCTATTAGGAAAGGGCAGCTGACTTTAAACCTTTTAAATATACAAAAGATTATTTATTTGTCAAATAAGTAACTAAGAAAAAACTGTCATATAAGAAAACTAATAGGAAATCGCATGAAAATGGCAGATCTCGATGATGGAGATATTGATGTCATTCCAATTTAAAAATTAAGGAGTTTTTAAGGACCTTTGACAAAAATTAAGTAGTTTTAAGGGATCTTAAAAAGGAAAACTGAAATTAAGGAGTTCTTAAGGACTTTTAAGGACCGTGGGAACCCACATAAAAGGGTGGAAAAATAAAGTGATTTATTCATAATTAGATTAAATAAATTGACAAATGAGTACATCCAAAATTACAGTCTTAAGAAGCAAACACAGATGCAATTTTCTAATTCTACTATTATATATAAAGAAATATAAAGTAATATGATTCTTACTAAAAAAATAATACACAAATAATAATAGTAAATCAGTTATCACATATCAATAGCTTCATCCCAACAAAGCCTGAAGTTTTCCACTCTTATGAGCTGCCATGGTGTCATCACAACCTCCAACATGCTGCTCATTGATAAATACTTGTGGTACAGAAGATCGACCTGCCTTTTTTGCCATTGCTTGTTGTAACTCGGGTCCATTTTCTGAAAGCATACAAAGGAAATGAAAGATGTTGAATTTGACATTTAATTTTATTTCCAAATATCTGTACACTAAAATATTCCAAATTTTTTTCACTAATTTTGAAGACAATTACTGGTTTAAAATAATGGTGTGGTTTGATAACAGACCAGGGTATCCCAGCCAAAATGGTGATAAAGAGCTGAGTATGACAATCTCTATTTTTTTCATATCCTTGCTATATCTATTTTTTAATTTATGCCAGGGTTGGAAAAAAATCAGATTTATTTGATTTAAATCAGATTTTTTCAATTTAAATCTGATTTATTTGATTTTTCTCTGAATTCTAATTATTGTTGTCTTTTTTTTATTTAGTGCAATATACATGGAATAGTTTGTATAAGTAAAAACTCATCTATCTTGTATATTCTACACACTGATTACTGAAAATTATATATATAAATTTTAATCTAAATACATCCTATTATTTTGTAATTGGATAGTGCAAACTAAATAAGATGTAAATTGAAAGAATGAATTAAATATTAATATAAACTATTTATTTAAAAAAAAAAAAATCACAATTATTTCAATATTTTTTAAGCAACGAATTATGGATTTAACTGTTTCAATAAAAACGCTAGTTTTGATGCTTTTTCCACTCCCAATTTGTCAACGAAGGCTAGAATGAACAATACCAAAAGAAGAAAACTGACTTTCTATTCTAGAAGATGAAGCCACGGCTGTTGTTATTTGGTAGATAAACTGGGTTTCAAGTTCTGTAATACTCTCCTTACCTCCCATTACATAAAATGAATTCCACTAGTCATAACTAGTCATTGTACTTACCCCTACTACATACTTTCTGATAACAACCCCTAAATTCTTGGAAAGCACATGCTATCTATTTACACTTATTTACTTATTGGTATTTCTGTGCTCACTGATTCCCAATTCTCCTGTCTTTGAATATAGGTTTTAAAAGAAGTGGGAAAAAAAAAAGATTTAAATCAATGATTTTTTTTTTTAAATCATCCGATTTAAATCATGCCAACCCTGATTTATGTTACTTTTGGAATGAATCTTTGGAATTTTATGCTACTGTTTCATTATGCATTAAATGCATTTAATTTGCCTTGACTTTTAAATGGGGTGAAATTTAATTGATTAGCTTTGATAACCAACAGTGATTTGATCAAAAATTAAAATTGGTTAAACTTATATTTTATCTTTTCTGTTTAGATTCAATTTCTTGCTGGTTTATGGTCCCATCAGTAGTTTATTATGTCTAAATTTTTTGATAATTTGAAGCTACTGGGTAAGAGAGCTGTTACGGGATTATTTGCCTATAAACACGAATACCTAGTTTGTAATGGTCAGTTAATTAAGATTATACTTATACTTTTATAAAAGTATATTTTAATGCCTTTTCATTCTTTCGTGTGGATTGAAAATACGGTGTTTTAAGATTAAGCAATTTTTGGTGTAAGGCATAAGTGTTACAGCAAAGTGCCACCATACCTTTTATTATTACTATCCTACACATTTTAAATTTTTAGCATTTGTTTTCTACATGAATAACTAGTTTGTAATGGTCAGTTAAGAGTATATTTATACTTTTATAAATGTATATGTTAATGTCTTTTCATTCTTTCGTGTGAATTGAAAATAGGGTACTTTAAGATTAAGCAGTTTTTGGTGTAAGGCATAAGTGTTACAGCAAACTGTCACCATACCTTTTATTTTTTCTATCCTAAACATTTTAAATTTTTAGCATTTGTTTTCTACACTAACTTAAGAATTTGCTTAAATTTACTTTATCTATTCAAAAAATTATAAATTTCTCTTGAAAATAAAACTATAACTTTATATATTAATTGCAACAACAATTATTTGGGGGGGGGGGCATAAGTAACACTTGGATATATTTTAGAAAGTTCTTGATGAAGTATTTAAAAATCAAATCAATATTTAGTTATGTGAGATAATCTTTAACCTCACTCATATAGGTTTTCTTAAAATATTTTGGGAATAAAAACTATTTAGTCTTCAAATTGTTAAAAAAACAAATTCTTCTTGCATATTTCTTTAACTGAAATACCAGCGAAATAAAAAGCTTTATATGTTAAATATACAGAGCATAAGTGACAATTACTTAAAAGGCCTAAAAGGAAATAACCTAAAAGAATAATAAACAATACTAAAACACTACTAAATAAAAGAGAACCTAAAAATACTATTAAAGTTAAAAGTACTATTTAATAAAAATGAACTTTACAACCCTAAATTTTTCACTAAAAAGTTGCACAAAAAGAAAGTTAAAGGAAAAACTCAAGGATTTTAAGGGAAATGACAATTTTATCAAAGCTACATAGGTTCATTAAAATATTATCAGTGTACAAGTTATAAATGTATTAAAACAAATGAAAATATATATATATATATATATACCTAATGTATCCAGTTCCAAAGCAAAGAAGTCAACACCTAATGATTTGAACAGTTCCTTCACCTACAAAACACAAATTTAATTTTATAGAAAATTTTCTTATAAATTCATACAATATTGAGCTGCCAGGATAAAAAAAATATATATATATATATATATATATAACATACAAGACGAATTTGCCATTAAAAAGTATCTTCAAATAAGGAAAAATGAAACATAAGGATAAAATAATAGTTTTGAATGTTGTAAAAGCCTTAAGAGTTAATGACATCATAATGCATCACAAAAATACTCTATATTTGAATTTATTGAGTAATAAAAAACAAAAAGACATAGGGAGGGAAAGGGGTTCCTACAGTCTTGGATTTCACCAAAATATTTTCATGCATATATTACAACATCTTTTAAAACTTATTAGAATTTGTGAACATAACTAGTTTCCACTGCAAGTGTTGAAAAGATCATTTTTAACCCTAAAAAAAGAGTAAAAAAATATTGCTTTGCAAAATAATTAATCGCAAGAAGTTGACGAATTTAACATTATTTTCAGTGCATATAGACTTCAAATGCAGATAATGATTTAAACAAGCACCCTTTAAAAGCAACACAAATTTGTTTACTACTATAAAACATTCATTTGTAAATTATTTACTATGCCATACCATTTTCACCTTTTGTCGTACAACGTATACAAGTTTGGAAAAGAAAATTAAAAGGATGTGTGATAATTTCTTTCTCAATTTTTTTTTCTAGTTATTCATAGTGTTAATTATTACACTTTTTCAAGATACAATGAAATTACATACAGAATTATGGATAAATTTTATGTATGCACGTTAAACTATGGATGTAAGTATAAGACTTATGAACTTACATACTTTGGCAGGGTTGGAAATAATCGTGATTTTTTTTTAAATAAAAAAAATCAGATTTATTTGATTTAAATCAGATTTTTTTTAATTAAATCAGATTTTTTTGATTTTTTTATGAATACTAATTTTAATTGTTGTTTTTATGTTTTTTGCAATATACATAGAATAGTTTGTTATAAGAAGTAACAACTTATCTATCTAGTATATTCTACACACTGATTACCTAAAATTAAATATATAAATTTTAATCTAAATACATTCCATTTTTTTGGTAATTGGATAGTGCACACTAAATAAGATGTAAATTTAAAGAATATTCTTTTAATGTAAACTATTTAATTAAAAAACAAATGACAATTATTTCAATATTGTTTAAACCCCGAATTATGGATTTATTTCAATAAAAACATTAGCTTTGATGCTTTATCCACTCCTAATTGGTTATGAAGGCTAGAATGAACAATACCAAAAGAAGAAAACTGTCTTTCCATTCCAGCAGATGAAGCCACGGCTGTTGTTATTTGATAGACAAACTGGATTTCAAGTTCTGTAGTAGTACTCCCATTACATAAAATGAAATCTACCAGTCATAATCAATCATTGTACTACCCCTGCTACATACTTTCTGATAACAACCCCTAAATTCTTGGAAAGCATTTGCAATCTATTTACACTTATTTACTTATTGGTATTATTGAGCTGACTGATTCCCAATTCTCCTGTCTTTGGAATATAGGTTTTAAAAGAAGTGAAAAAATGCTTTAAATCAATGATCTAAAAAAAAAATTAACAGATTTAAATCATGCCAACCCTGTACTTTGGGTGTGTGTAATAATTCTGTCTTGTATGACATTAAACGTTCATTTGCATTTTTTGGTTAAGATTTTGGACTTTGCATATCATCTATATGCATGTATATGGTGCTGCCAATAGAGTCGAAATATTGATCCAATAAGCTTTATTATACAGTAGGAGAATAAAATGTCTTCACTGGGATAGTAGGTATATTAAAATTTATTGATTTCGTTAATTAAAAAAAAAAAAAAAACCTTGCAAAATCGTTTTGTAAAATAAACTCTTTAACACACACAATACTTAAGGGGGCAACATAGTTAGAATTAATGGTTCGAAAAAACAATATTTTTCAGCCTAATAACTGAAAAAACAATTTCGACTTAGTTATTAAAGTATACAACTCACTTTGGTGCAATACTTGCATGAGGATTTGCTAAATATCATTACTTTATTCTCTTTAACATGATTTTCAACCACCAGAAGTAAATTCTCGGCCATAGTTAAGAGCACACAAATCAGACAATGTATACACGACTTAGGAAGTTAAGAATGAAACTTCGCGAAAAGATTGGACTTTACTTACCGATAGTAAACAAGTACGGTTGAGGCGGAAGTCACATGGACCGGACTTGGCCGTATCCAGAGGAGCTTCTGCACAGTGAATCGGTACCCAGCTATGTGCGCATGCTCGCGGACTTATTTTTATGCCGTTTTCTACCTGTTCTGCTTCAATGCGCATGCGCATGGACTTGAAAATCTATTTCGGGTACCGTTTCACCGAAAGATGCTGTGGCAACCCTTGATACGCTTGGCATAGCAAATGCCAAACTTAATCATAATAGTAACCATATTGGCAACGTCAAATTAGTAGCCAAACTGTCGCCATGAATTGTGTGTAAATGCCGGATTTCTAAGTTTTGTCGATGAGATCAGCAGATTTATCTAAAGTTTTATTAATTACTTTATTTATAGATCAGATTGAAAGGCGGAATATGGTAAAATCTTTTAAGAACGGTCAGTTTTTTTTATAAATTCATGCTAAAAAAGCGGAATAAATATGTTGTTTCCCGTTATTTGTCTTAAGAGTTTTGAGAAATTGACTAATGCTACTTCAGGTTCCAAGAATTTCAGATAAGTAGTAAAATATAGTATTAATAGGAGTGAGTTGTATTAAAGTAAGCAAGATATTCTATATAATAATAGTATTATTGTAGATATTTCATGTGTAATTGTATGTATGGTGTTTTTATTTAATTTCCTGTTATTTGAGATTGTATAGGGGAAACCGGGGTAAAATGGTCCGCTTTTGTAAATTTTGAGTATTTGCTCTCAAACTAATGATTTTTTGAATCTGAAAATATATATGCACATTGCCTATATATTAGGCTTTATATTACACTCAGTTAAAACAAATTATTATAATTACTTTTTTTATTATAATTTTTTTTAATAGCAAGTGACAAAGTGGACCATTTTACCCCGACCCCGGGGTAAAATGGTCCATGGCACGGGGTAAAATGGACCGCAAAAAATTTCTTCAGATAACTTAAATGTAGTACATTATTTAGTAGTACAAAACATAAAATGTATTATATTTATTTTCTATAGCTTCAATCTGTACACATAAAGCATAATATTAGCGAATATTGAAGTTAATGAATGATACACCAAAAGATTTGTGTGTTACTGAAAGTCTGCTATTTTCTTGAGAAGCAGTAAGATCTGGGAGACTCATCCCAATATCTTGAACCTTTCCGAGCGATTCATCAACATTGTCAGGGAAAATGAACACATTTTGATTAGGTTTTTGCCTTATAAATTTCACAAGAGCGTAATCTTCATCATTTTTTTCTGTTATTAAACCAACCAAATGAACCACTTTCTTTTTTGTCAAAAATTTAACCAAAACATACTTGCCAACTTTTAATTCATTATCAGAATTAGCACCATGCTGTGAATTGCTTTCTTTATCACTGTGTTGTGTATCACTATAAACAGACATATTTTCCGAATCACTCAAACTTTCTGATCCACATAAATTTTCTTTATTTGCTTTAAAATTCACAGTTTTATCATTTTTCTGCTTAGTTAAGACTAACATTTTTTCTAAATTCTTCCTATCTTTAACTAAAGCAGCATTTTTCTGTTTTAATTTTTTCTCTTCCTTCTTTTTGACATTTTTTCAATCATCGTTTTCACTGGTGTATCAGTTAGAATTTTTGATGCACCCTTCTTTCGTTTCTTTGTTGTCTTGCTCATGCTAGCTTTTGCCAAGGGGCGTAATTCAAAAGGTGATATTGTTTTCAACTGATGATTTTCACTTTGTACTGATTGTGATGTATTTGGTTGCTGATTACCTGTGCTTGGTTGACGATCAGCTGTACTTGTTAATTCAAAATCTGGTGACGGTTGATCAGTCACATATGATGAGAGAGAGATATTGGATATCCTCAAAGACGTTTTCATTGAATTGCCATATATCTGTTACTTTAAATCCTGCATGTTTTTTAAAATATCACACATAAAATCAATTTAGAAAGCATTACAGAAAAAAAAAACTTTACCCCATGTGTAATTTTGACAAAAAGTGTAAGAAAAAAAGAACTAATCTTATATTAAATTGTTTTAGCTACATTAAATATAATAATACATCATCTTAGCTCTTTATTGTGAGAAGTTAAATCCTCCAAATCACAATTCTTAAATGAAGAGAAGAAGATATATTATGATGAAAATATTTACTTCTGACTATCACAAATCAACTTTCTAGAATAAAATGGCTAAATTGTCAGCTAAACACACAATTACACATTCATTTTCAAGACTGCAGTGCTGTCATCTATGTATCAAAGTATTAAACATTAAAAATAATAAATAAAATAAATAATAGGGGATGGTCCATTTTACCCCGTGGTCCATTTTACCTCGGTCTCCCCTATGTTATCTCTACGGTATAAATATATGATAACTATATAATAACTATATACTAACTGTATAACTATATAATAATAATATAGTTATGAGATAACTATATAATAATAATCTCTTTATTAATAATGTACGCAGTTGTTTTAATGATGTAATTTATTCCAAGGTTCTCAGCTGTATTTCTTCAGATTTCTGTAAAGTTTTACAACTTAATGTAGGCAGTACTTAATGTAATATAAATCTAAAATCTAAGTCTTCAATACCATTTAGTTTTACCTCTTAAAAGTAAAATTTTAATATTATTTACAAATTTGTAAGTTCAATGTAATTATGAAAGTAAAAAGTTTAATCTTGCAAACCTGATGTATTTTGTTTATATAATGTATTCAAAAGAGCTGTAATGTAGTTTAACAAACCAACAGTAACTTATTCCAAAATTGTCCTTATAAATTATGAACTTTTCTAATTTATTTTCTCAAGTATATCATTAAAAAAATAAAATTCAGAGCTTTGAAAAATATTGTAAGTAAACATTCTAGTTTTATACATTACCTATAAGCTTCTGTGTGTATAACTTTCAAATATTAGAAGGTAGTGAAGATAATTTGTTGGAAAATAATTCTGAGAAATATATTAATTTATAAAAGAAAAATACCAGAAATCATTTTTCTCTTTTCAGTAGTATAAAATTGTATCTGTAATATTATTTTATCATTGTTTTGAAAAGTGACCCAAGTAGTGAATGGGATAAAATATTTCTAATATTTGCTTCAATGAAATATATATATTATTTATACATATAATGTTTCTCCTCAGCAGTGCTATGGCGCAGCTCTGGGGATGAGCCTCAGGGTGTTGTACCACGGTACCTCACCTAGGACAGTAATCAGCCTCCTCGTGGCGCCCCCTGGAAACTAGGAGCATTCCTCCTAGGCCAATGATTACCGTCTGCTATACCGAAGTGTTCATATTTCATCTGAGCACTACTTGGTCGCGTCGGAGGAAACCTCGTCGACATAAATACAGAGCAATAACCGAAGTGCCTCGGTACTACTTGGACGTGTCGGAGCGACAGGTTGAAAGCCAAGCTTCGTCGTCCTAAGTTCGGCGTGTGAAGTGCTTACGAAGTGCTTCGGCACTCCTTGGACGCGTCGGAGCGAGAGCTTCGTCGTCCTAATCTCTGCGCTGTCCATACTTCGATGTGGTCGTCACGGACTTGTCCGTCGACCGAAGTACGGATGGCGCGAGAAGTCCTGAAAAGTCGTGTCTGCTCATCTTCATCACGGGAGCTGCGTTGACCCTGTCCGAGTTTCCTGGTGATTGATGGTGCGGTAGCTGCTCTTTACAGTATGCCGCACATGTCTGGACATGACATCCCTCTCAGACTTCAACTCCCGCTTGCTTGAGCTTAATTGCTCGCTTGCATGCTTCACTCGCCTTACCCTGCCCTGTTCTACAGGGTATTGCTCTTTCTCTCCGGGGCGTTGCAATGATTCAACTTTGTCGTACCAATTGAAGCGGTGCGGCTCTGGGGAAGAGCAACAGGGTGCTCGTACTTCGGTACTTCACCTAGGACAGTAATCAACCTCCTCGAGGTGCCCTGGTAACTAGGAGATCTCCTCCTAGGAAAAATGATTACCGTCCTCGCTGAAGTGTTCAACGGACTTCCATCTGGAGCTCCGGGCAGCATACTGCTGAACACTACTTGGTCGTGTCGGGGGTGAAACCTCGTCGACCTAAGATTCGAGCGCATGCCGAAGTGCGTGTAACCGCACTCCTTGGTCGCATCGGAGATGTTTCTTCGTCGACCTAAGTACACACGGACACAACCCAGAAGTGGTCTTTCCACTCCTTGGTCGTATCGGAGAAATTCGTCGACCTAAATCTTGTTCGATCTTGCCCGATGTATAAGTCGGGACTCTGTTCATCACTCATCGCTATTTGCTATTCCTGACGCAACTAGGACATAGCTCGATCCGCACTACACTGGGAGGTAGAGGGTTCTTTCTCAGTAGAGTAGCGTTTTTTCTCGATAGTACAGTCCGCACAAGGAGGGATTCTCATCCTATGGATGATTATTACTTCCGATTTTGTGGACGGTGTAGATCCCATCTACAGATGGAGGCGTCTTCTCCGGCCGGGGGATCGTGACCGATTCTCTCGCTCTCTCGTGATGGTACCATCTTTTCCGTACGAGACCTGCGATGGTGAGCCGCACTCCATGCAGGAGAGAGGATTGGGCCTCCGGACTCGGAAGGCCGCTATTCAGCCCTGACCTCCAGGGCGGTGTTGAGCTATTGCTGGGCCTTGCCCGGAACAGATCTCCATGAGGTACCTATTCCCCGCTGGTCGAGGACTGGCGAAAGGGGGTGCCGGGGGTATTACCGGGGGTGTGCTCGCAACACACATCTCCTGGGAGGCCGCCTGGTGCTAGGTTCAAATAAGTCGGCTTCTTTCCGGTCGACAGCCTCGAGATCTTGACGGGCGGTTGACATTCTCGGTCAACCACCACCGATCCTAATCGCTTGTATGGTGCTATTGACGCAATGCGTTGTGACTGCTTCGGCGTCGAGTATTGTTGCTTATAAATTCAATTGAGAATTTTGTTCTGAACAGTTGAATTGCGCGCTGTTATGTAATTGCGAATAGCTACTCAAAATCTCTCCTCTTCGGAGGAGGGGACGGTACTGCGGGGTTTCCCGACTGCGAGTGACTTCTCTTCCGTCGCAGGGTAAAACCGCTGCAGGGTTGACATAAGTTCGGGGACTGGCAATCCCTGGACTACTAGTCGCGCATCGCCCGCCGCCGGGGACTTCTTCGGAATCAACCGGGGATGGCGTCCGGCCACCCAGTACACTTCCTCCGTACGGGGGGTGACTGGGCTGGGGGTATCTGCTACGCCACGGCGTAACTAGTTACCCTGTCCCCACTCATCGAGTGGGGCCCTTCCATCGTCACCCGTCCATCTGGAATATGAGAACCGGTGGACGGTCGGTCAGCCTCGCTGATCGGGCTTATACGTATATTAACGTACCTCTCACGGTTCGTCTGCCATGGATGGTTAGCTACTGGCTTGGGGCACCAATGCCAGTCTGCGGGTCGGTGTTGGAAAGGACTCCGAGCGCCTCTCGTGCTGCCTGTGTCGGAGTTACTTCTCCGAGCAGTTTTTGCAGTTTTACAGTCGCTCTCTATCGGCCAACTTGTCGGTAGGGGGCCCCTGGTAAGCGTCTTAAATGCACGCATAGGTGGGGTGTACTTCTCAGTTATACATATGACAATATTAATAATATTTTATTTCATATATTTTCGCATGACTAAATCTTTTTGTGAAAAAAAAAGAGCTAAATGAAACTAAGTCAATTAATATGGGAAAGATAAAGTATTATAATAGGATTTATGATTTGTAAACTGTTTAACTGTAAGGCTGTATATTGAAAACTATTATCAAATTCAACTCTGAATTTCTTTGTAGTTGGTCTGTTTTATAGATAAGTATTCTGAACAAAATGTAGTGAAGGCTATATTATTAAACGATCAGCAATTTATTATCGTACTTTTTTATATCTTTGCTCTTTTTCAGTTAGTTTCTCATTTTACTGGACTTTATTCTGGGAAATTTACTATTTCCTTTTTCATAAAGTATTTCTTTCCTTCCTTGTAAAATATTTATAGTATATATTTCTAATGGTCAAGATATATGTTGGCCAAATTTATTTCTGAAATAATTCAAAATTATATTTTGTGAAGATATTATTTTAGTTATTTTAATGCCTAAAATGTTTTGATGGTGGAAAAGCTAGATGAATACTTGATAAATACTGCTATAAAGAATATAAGCAGTATTTATTTGAGTGTTTTTTTTGGCTATAATAATTCAAAGCAGTTTTCACACGTTTATTATTTTATATTATGTTGTTATTTTTATTTTGTCAACTTTGAATTGTGAACCATATTAATTAAAAATTTACTATCAATTCAATTTCCCTTTTTTGGATTTTTACAACAAAGTATCATAGAGGAGAGCTAATTTAAACTCATGAACTGAAAGCTAATTGCAGAATATGTAAGATTACAGAAGAGAAAAAAATTATATTATGCATGTGGATAATTGGTTAAATTGTCAGTATAATTATTTTTGCCAATCTCATTATATTTGTATAAACTATTATGATTTCTTGAAATTTTTCTAATCAGACATATATCAGATATTAAAAAATCATATAACTTAAAATTTTGTAATCATTAAAAAGCATTCAACAAGTATTTGAAACTGTTTTATGTAATACATAATAAGTAACGTTAATATGTAAAGAATGAGTAATACAACAGAAAAAGTCACAAATAAAATATGTGGTTAGTAGAAATGTTAATTAGTATTTACATTCTTAAAGGTTAAAAAAAAAGGTGAATGTACATTAACAGAATTGCTTCATTGAATAAAGACAAAGAAAATATATCAAAAGTTGGACATTTGTTTTCCACAACTGTTCAAAACCATAAAAATAATTTCATAATTTTTAACTTAATCATATCACATGACAAGATGAACTCTTGTGTAGTTCCTATGGCATTTAAATTGTAGTTCCTCTGTCAAGCGTGCATAGCATTATGCAAATTTATTGAATTCAATTTCTAGCTAATACATTGCTTTTAAATAAATTGAAAGTGTTGCGAAAACCCCTCGCGCGGAAATAACGAACTATGTTGAAGCCACTATCGAAATTCCAAGATTTTCAGTTTTGTGGCAACGCTGTAAATTGTTATTCTTTTTAGTTTAAGTTTTGGTTCGCTTCGGCGAATGTTGCTAGTTTTTAGAAAGTGAATAAATGTGTTGTTATAGTTTTAAAATATCCCTGTGAGATTATTTTGACTTCCTATTTACTTTTTTGACAGCCGTTAAGCATCGGATAGATGCACCAGAGCCCAATTAATATTTAGTTTTATAAATGTGTTACGAGATTCAACACAAAGCAAAACAAAGATCATGATGACTGAAATATATTTTTTGAATACAGTAAAATATTAACACAATGTATATAATGTTAAATTTAAAAATAAATTAAATCTAAGCATGATAAATTAATGAATAAAATTTAGATACTTTCCCAATTGGTTTCAACAAAAGTTTGTATTAAAGAGATGATAAAATGAGTTTGTATTAAATAAGAATTAATTTTCAAATCATGCGTCAAGCCAAAATGTTTATGTGTATGAGTATAAAATATGTATAAGATAAAAACAATGCTACTGGCAGTTTTTAATTATTTTTTTGTGCATTAGAAATGGGATGAAAAATACAAATTTCAATGAGAAAATATTAAAAATTATCTTATGCACAATTGTAAAAATTTAAATTATGAGATTGCCAATAGTGCCAATAGTAAAAATTTAAATTATGAGATTGCCAATAGTAAAAATTTAAATTATGAGATTGCCAATAGTAAAAATTTAAATTATGAGATTGCCAATAGTAAAATCATTAAGTTCTTATCAAAATAAGTCTTTTTATTTTTGCCTAAATATGCTTTGTATTGAATTATTGTTGGCCAACTTGAGCGATTAAGATAACAATATAACAACCATTATCTAACTTTCTCAAAAGTAAAATTAATAAAAATTCGCCAACGTCATCCATATTGCGCCAACTATTATAAACCTGAACTTGAACTAAACAGCATAGAAATAAGTCCGTGAGCATGCGCAGATAGCTGGGTACCGATTCACTGTGCAGAAGCTCCTGTATCCAGAAGTGATTTCACAGGAGAGGCATGTCATGACGTCACCAGAAGTAGCACCCTGTTGTGAGTGGAGTAAAGTAGTAGGATTCCTTCTGCTGGGGAAAAATATTGTGGTAACAGGTAGGATTTTAAAAGTTTACTTAGAAGGTTGTGGCAACACTGTGTATTTTTGGACAAACTTTTTTTAGTAGATGGCTACCACGCGGGGATATGCCGCCATGTTGTGACAGGCTCTTACTCTGAACGTTATCAACAATTAACAGTGATACTATTGAATCAGGATACTTGATATCAAAAATATCGATTTCAGAATTTTTTAATAGTTTCAACAAAAATTCGATTCAAAGAGCCCGTTTTGTTATAAATAATATACACATGACGTCACGGCATCAGCACTCGGGTGTATTTCAACTCCTTGAAGGCCAAACGCTTGCTTGTTTCTCATTGCTTTCCTACGGATAATGTTTAAGCATACATTTTAAATACATGACATATTTACATATACTTTGTTTTAGCAAAAAACGCATTAATTACTGTAAGTAAAGATTACATTTTTTAATGCATAATCTATTTCGTCATATTTTTTTTTTTTTCAAAATCAGACATTACAAAAAATAACATGAGATTCTTTTTACGATGTAATTTAAAGCTTCTTTGGACTTAGGGTGCCAACATGTGTCGGTTCAGATATGTCACAGGTGACTTACGCGTCATAATGACTTAATATATGGTACCAAATTCCTACATATGGCATGTTATTATAACGTGAAGTCGCCTGTGACAAATATCGATTGTAATATTATAGTTATTTAAGGACTAGCATTTAACCCGTCATATGACGGGATCAGTAATATTTTTAGTTTTCCAGAATAGAGCGATTTCGTGCAACGTCACGAGCTACTTTAATGCCCTCCCAATTCATTTTCATGTTTACGATAGCTAATAGGCCACCAAAATGGTTGCCCTTTCGTTTGAAACGAGAGCCAAAGTCGTCATAAGTTGAGATGTGTCCTACTGCGTGAAATCGCCTTATTGCAAAGTACCCTATGAGGCAGATAAAAAAATGTTTTGTTTTTTGACTCAGAATTACCTTGCAACAAAAAATAATCGATGTTTAAATTTAAAATTATCACATATGCACCTAATCTATTATTTAAGCCAAATATAAAACATCATTATTTACGTAATATTTAAGTTCAGTGATAAAACGTATGGAAATAATGCAGACAATATTTAAATAATTTAAAATAAGAAATAATTAAATGAGATGGTTAAAGGAATGATGTCATAATGCTAGATTTTTTTAAAAATTTTTACCTACTTATTATGTGATAAATTGATAAATTTAATCGCCTGTTCTTAACCGGAGAAAATAGGGCTTGAAATAATGGCATTAAAGTCTCAAAAAGGGGGGAAGGAGATGGATTTTGAACCTTTTAAAAACAACAATATTTTTTGCTGTATTATCAATTATATTTATACCAATTTATTTTGGAATCGGATTGATAGTTTAGAAGAAAATAAACTTTACTCACTTTGAATTTTGCTAATCCTAACTGATCAAGAATCCAATATGGATGCCTCTATCCATTCCAGGTCCAACCGCTTCATAAATTCGAGGACAGACGGACAGATAATTTAGGCTATTATTATAGAGGGGATGAAACATACTTTTTAAATGTTATAAGAATCGAGACAGAGCATTTCACGACAGTTGGTTAACTCATATGGATTAAAACAGAGATTTTCCTGATTGAGCCGCGGTCGGTCAATTTGCAAAGATGTCCATCTTATAATGGAGGGATGAGGGTTTGAGGATCGATTCGAGCAAAGATCCTCTGTGTCCATTAAAGGCGGCTGGTGCAAGTAAAATAGGTTCATGGTCATAAAGACCTCCAAGTTCTCGAACGATATTTCTGGAGGGGACAGGCCAGGCCTGGGGGTCTTCTGCTTGGTCCCTGTTTCTAAATTATGAGGATCCACTTTGTCAGTGTTGTTTTAGGAAGTAATGTTGGCAGCCTATACAGTACTCTTATAACAATATAGTCAGCATAATCCGCGGAGCTGTCTGTGCAAATGTTTAGCATTCAAGTGTTCCTTTGCTATTAAAAGAAACGTTAAGGAGACTGCGAGACTGGATTAAAGACTTGTTTAAAGGCATTTGACTGGAATAAAGGCATGTTTTAACATTCGATCACCATCGATACTACCTGTGGTCCTTATATATATATATATATATATATATATATATATTATATATATATATATATATATATATATATATATATATATATATATTATATATATATATATATATATATATATATATAATATATATATATATATATATATATATATATATATATATATATATATATATATATATATATATATATAT
>CM063500.1:107168773-107183773 GCA_032207245.1 Pardosa pseudoannulata | reverse complement strand
TTTCGCGTCTTTTGACCGGAGCCAACTTTCTAGTGATTAAGTTCGGGAGATTCACAAAGTCCGCTCATATAGGGAGCGGCAGAGTCTCTGATACAGAACGGGGGATAGTTTGGGTTTGCACGGCACCCTGGAAAAACCTCCTCACTTGTGCGAGATTATTTAGTCTCTTTTCTTTCGACTGTGATCGTCGTGGTTATGTTGTTAGGTTATACGAGTATTATCTATACGTGTATGTCAATGCCTTGTTACTTGCTCTATCTCTATGTGAAGTGGATTATCCCAACTCGACTAGAGAGCCACACTTTGTATGGTACTGCGCATGACTTGTTACTCTGTAGTGCAGTATAGTATTTGGAATGTTCGTACTATGTTGTGTATAATTGTCCGTGATCGTTTAATTAAAATGTTGTCTATTCTACTATGCATTTATTTTATATCACTCTGCTACTAAGCCCAATAGATGTTATGCAGGAAACAATCCTTTGCATTTCGACTTGTTTTGGGAGATTAGCCTTTTGAGGACGGGTGGTCGATATTTCAACCAAGTTGATCGATGATCAAAAGTAGAACTTGGTTAAAATATGCACCAAGCACTTCTTACCCCCTATATATATCTGCTCATCCTTCATGCTTGGTATGGCAGAGTCGTTCTTAATATAAATATCTATTATTAGCCCTATTTTTGTACTATTACTTTTAGAAACTGATCGAAAGGACTGACTCATTTTGAGAGTCCTGTAAACATCTCCCTTGTATATTTACTCAAGAAATAAAGTGATTTGCAATTTTATTGTGACGGTGATCCTTCTTCACATTTCCTCTTCACACGAGAAAATTGAAGTCGTCACAACGTGTTTAAGTTGCTTTTCATAAATTTAAGATATTTAAACCAAAACAAGGCTGCTTTTCGACCTCTCAAATAACGTATAAGCCTTATCAACAATTTGTTTTCCAAAAAGCGTTAACATCATCTAATAGAATTTAAAAAAAATATGAAGCTTCTAAAACAAGAATTTGTTTCTATCTCTTCATCATCTTTATTTATACCACGCGATACGTCCATGTTGTGTTTCCACATTATGTAAAAGAAATGAATGAATCTGCAGGTAGTGCTTGATGCTTTTGAGTACTGTTTGCACAACGTCCTCCTGTTCGTCAATAATCCACTCTGCGACGATGTAATCTAAATCATGAGCGGGAAACCTTTTGAAAGTGTCGGCTATCCACTTTGTCGTTACAGCTCCTAGAATAATAAGTTAATTACCCTGTTAAGCAGACGTTTCCAGAATTGCCGATTCTGATGAGAATAATTGGACATTCTATTCCATGTTTAATGCTTAGAAGAGAGAAAAGTCGAAATTAGTGGAATATAAATTGCTAGCGGAAGTTTCGAAACCAGGGGAGCTTTTGTCGTCTTTTCAGCAGCATGTTGTTTTTTTAGCATTAGCTTCATGGTCAAATACAATGATGCCTTTTTTCCAGCTCTTGCGGTTAACATTGATGTTTCTGATGTCTGTATATAAATACAGATGATCACTTTACTATTTTGCGAAGCTGCAAATTGAGAGAGAGAATGGATCACCACGAGATTTAAATACCAACATATCTTTTAATCAAGATTTTGGAACTAATTTTGGTTTGAAATTCCGACATGCCGTGGGACACGCCGCTGATTAGCTCCGTGGCCATTTTGGTGCTTCTACAAGGACCGAAAGTTGATGGTAAGTATTATCGGATATTTAGCGTCTAATACCTTACATATACGTACAGAGCCTGATCATGATTAGATGAAGCATAAGAGCTTTATTGCTGGCCAAACCGGACTTTCGTCTGTAAAATGATACAGTATATTCTGCTTAATGTGATCAGTTTGGGACACCGTGATTTTGATAACAATAACCATTGATAACAATAAACGATATGAAAAATTAGATAAATTTCCCCCCAACCCCATTAATTCCCACGTACTAAATTCCAAAACAAAATGAAAAAACACACCTTATATTTATGTACTGTATATTATCCTTTAAAACATAAGTCCATAGTTAGCAAAATTCAAAGTTTATCTTCTAAACTATAGATCCGATTCTAAAATAAATTGGTATAAATATGCTTCATATCACAGCGAAAAATACAGCATTCTTTAAAACTTTCGAAATCTACTCCTTCCCCTCTTTTCGAGCTTATAAGGCCATTGTTTCAACTCCTATTTTCCCCGGTTAAGAGCAGGCGATTCAATTTATCAATTTATCCCATAATAAATAGGTAAAAATAACATTTTTCTAGCATTATCACGTCATTCCTTTAACCATCTCATTAAATCATTTCTTATTTTAAATTATTTAAATTATGCCTTATTTTCATACGTTTTATCATTGAACTTAGATATTACTTAAATAATTTTCTTTTATGTTTGGCTTAATAAATAATAGATTAGGTACATATGAGATAATTTTAAATTGAATCATCCATTATTTTTTTTTTGTTGCAAGATAATTCTCAGCCAAACAATAAAAAATTTTTTTTACCTTCCTCATAAAGTACTTTAGAATTTTGGAAAACTAAAAATTTTACTGATCCCGTCTTATGACGGGCTATATGCTAGTAAACAATATTTATAATAATATTATTTATTGTTAACCGATTGATAACAATAAACAATATGCAAAATTAGATAAATTCCCAACCCTATTAATTCCCACGTACTAAATTCTAAAGCAAAATGAAAAAACACACCTTATATTTATGTATTGTATATTATCCTTTCAAACATAAGAATTTATATATAATTTATAAACAATATTTATATTAATATTGTTTATTGTTAACCGATTGATAACAATAAACAATATGCAAAATTAGATAAATTCCCACCCTTTAATTCCCACGTACTAAATTCTAAAGCAAAATGAAAAAACACACCTTATATTTATGTATTGTATATTATCCTTTTAAACATAAGAATTTATATATAATTTATAAACAATATTTATATTTATATTGCTTATTGTTAACCGATTGATAACAATAAACAATATGCATAATTAGATAAATTTCCTCCTTTTTAAATTCCCCGTACTAAATTTCAAAACAAAATGAAAAAACACACCTTATATTTATGTACTGTATATTATCCTTTAAAACATAAGAATTTATATATAATTTATAAACAATATTTATATTAATATTGTTTATTGTTAACCGATTGATAACAATAAACAATATGCAAAATTAGATAAATTTCCCCCTTTTTAAATCCCAAATACTAAATTTCAAAACAAAATGAAAAAACACACCTTATATTTATGTACTGTATATTATCCTTTAAAACACAAGAATTTATATATAATTTGTAAACAATATTTATATTAATATTGTTTATTGTTAACCGATTGATAACAATAAACAATAGGCATAATTAGATAAAATTCCTCCTTTTTAAATCCCACGTACTAAATTCCAAAACAAAATGAAAAAACACACTTTATATTTATGTGCTGTATATTATCATTTAAAACATAAGAATTTATATATAATTTATAAACGATATTTATATTTATAGTGCTTATTGTTAACCGATTGATAACAATAAACAATATGCATAATTAGATAAATTTCCTCCTTTTTAAATCCCACGTACTAAATTTCAAAACAAAATGAAAAACACAATTTATATTTATGTACTGTATATTATCCTTTAAAACACAAGAATTTATATATAATTTGTAAACAATATTTATATTAATATTGTTTATTGTTAACCGATTGATAACAATAAACAATATGCAAAATTAGATAAATTTCCTCCTTTTTAAATCCCACGTACTAAATTTCAAAACAAAATGAAAAAACACACCTTATATTTATGTACTCTATACTATCCTTTAAAACATAAGAATTGTATATATAATTTAAAAAGTGATCATTGTTGACTGTCTACAATTTTTTCTAAGAAGCTCATTGATAAATTGCTCGTAATCATAATCAACCTGTGATAACGATTTAAAATTTCGATCTTTTGTTTTAATGTTAAATCATTTCGCTTTCTGGTTTCCATATCGACAACCTGCACGTAAGCGAGCAAGGCATAAAATGTGAATACGCTCCTTCTCAGTTCCGATAATAATGTGTAACCATCTGCTTATCTGACAACCATTGATCACCAGCAGGTTGTGCGAGTTTCTGAAAAATTCCAGGAACGTGTAATACTCCATTCCTTTATCATTCCCCATTTCCCTAGGTTGAAGAAGAGAATTCTGGTATATTCAAACAACATAGAGGGAAAGAAAAGATGGGTTCCTTCTGAATATATTGTGAATATTCCTTTGAAAGTTGAAATGAGGTTCGAAAACTGATCCCATTAACCGATGTAACGATCACATAAAGCGAGAATTTTAACATACAAATGAATAGAGAAAATCGGGATCAAGTGATTGCAATAACAATAAGTGATTGATAACCGCGATCACATTCAGCGGAGTCTACTGTATTTCCGATATTTCAGGTACCAGCTGTACCAATTATTGCGGATAATCGAGGTTCTACTATACCTCGTAGAAAAAAAATCCTATAATGTTAAAATTTATAAACCATTTTATAGTGCAAAATCTGCTCCGAAAATTGCCGATATTGAGCGATATTAGAAAAGAGGTTAACTGTGCAATATCAACCGATTCGACTTTTCCCGATATTGGCCAAGTGTCTATTTACAATACCGCCCAATATTGCTGTGGTACTTCATTCCATTTACAACAGAGTAGTGAATCAATAAAAAAAAGTCTCTAAAAGCTCAAGCTTATTATTTAGTCTCTAAAATTTCAACTTGAATGATGTAAAGCTTCACTACTACTTAAATTTCTACTGTTACCAAGATTTACTTTAGAAGTTAATACCTTTTAGATTTTAATATTTAATAAAATTCGAACATTTTTGTAATAATACTCTTCGGTTTTTTAAGACTTTTTCACTAACCCCAAAATTGAAATTATTCACTTTAATAGTCATTTGAAATTATTCATTTTAATACTCATAGTTCAAGCATTAAGTATTCTTTGTATTTATGTACGATAGATGGCAGCACTACAAATTTTTGAGAAAGTATTATTGTTATGAAAAGCATTCAAAGACTTGAGAAAAACAGTCCTATTATTGCAACTATATAATTTTAAAATATATAGCAAATATAAACATACATGAAGAGAAATTAATTTAGTGATGCTAAGCAAAATAAACAAGAAAAAAATTAGTGTCAAAAGAATATTAAATGTTATATTAAAATAAATTTGTACCGAACATCATGGAACAACATGAAAAAGAAGGTTAAAAAACTTGATAAATCAAAAATTTATTTAAAAAATTAAAAAATACTAACCTTTTAATATTGTTTGAAAATTAAAAAAAATCTTTGCGTATGTTTTATTTTTTTATTTCTAATTTATCTATTTTTAATTGTTTTGTGTGCTTAAAATCAGGAAATATTTTAAGAATATTAAAAAACAGAAATAATCAATTTTTAATGGTTTAAAATTAACAACCAATTAATATTAAAAAAAAAAATAACATGAAAAAAGAAAATTTGTATTAATATAAATATCATTTTACGCAATTTTCAACATTTTTGCCATTAATTGCAAAATTAGTATATTATTTCACAATAAAATAAGTCAGTTAATTTAGTCGCGCCTAAAATCCGTTGCCGTTCAAAACGTCAGCCTTCCGGTAACTCCGCTCGAAGTAGTTGGCGCGATTGGCGCCAAAAAAATCGTCAAAAATAGCAGGAGGTACCCAATTCTTAAGTAGTCCCAAAGAAACACAAAATTATAATAAAACATTCTTTTCCAGACGCAAACTGGCTGATTCAGTTATGTATTTATGTGTTAAACAACTTCCCAAATCCCATTTTCTGTTGAAATAATTCCCAAATCTGATAGCTGGACTTGGCACATCGACGTTCTTAACTTTTTTTTATAAGTCCCTTGCATTTACTATATTGAAAGAAATAGAAACCTTCGGATAATGTATTTGTTCTTGCAGTACATTACGAATAATATACTTTATTTATAATACCATTTTATCTAGACCCTGGTTTAGTTAAATTATGTTTAAGATTAAAACTCCAGGGAGTTTGCTATTTGCTACTCACAAGAATTTTGAATGTGTATACATATATTGTTATTACTAACTAGCATATAGCACGTCATATGACGGGATCAGTAAAATTTTTAATTTTCCAAAATTGTAAAGTACCCTATGAGGCAGGTAAAAAAATGGTTTGTATTTTGGCTGAGAATTATCTTGGAATAAGAAATAATCGATGATTCAATTTAAAATTATCACATATGTACCTAATCTATTGTTTAAGCCAAATATAAAAGAAACTTATTCACGTAATACCTAAGTTCAATGATAAAACGTATGAAAATAAGGCATAATTTAAATAATTTAAAATAAGAAATGATTCAATGAGATGGTTAAAGGAATGACGTCATAATGCTAGAAAAAAATGTTATTTTTACCTATTTATTATGGGATAAATTGATAAATTGAATCGCCTGCTCTTAACCGGGGAAAATAGGAGTTGAAATAATGGCATTAGAAGCTCGAAAAGAGGGGAAGGGGTCGATTTCGAACGTTTTAAAGAAGGTAGTATTTTTCGCTGTGATATGAAGCCTATTTATACCAATTTATTCTAGAATCGGATGTATAGTTTAGGAGAAGATAAACATTACTCTCTTTGAATTTTGCTAACTATGGATGCCTCTATCCATTCTAGGTCCAACCACTTCATAAAATCGAGGACAGACGTACAGATAACTTAGGCTATTATTATATAAGGGATGCTACTTAGACAAGGCAAGCATGTGAGCCATGGTTACTTCAATTAAGTTAAAGGATGCGCCTTTCGAATATAATTATGTAAATGTATGTATGTATGTATGTATATGTGTTTATAGATATCATATATATACAACACACACACACGTGATAATTTTAAATTTAATCACGGATTATTTTTGTTGCAATGAAAATTTTGTCACCGGTATTAACAAGAAATTCTATCTACCTCCTGTGTGTAGTGGAAATGATAATTTCATTCCTTTATTTCCATTAATTACTGTGGCAAAAAGAAAAAAAATCTGAAGAACTCAATGATAATTTTGACGTAGCTAAGAAAACTCTGATTTATTTTTCTTAATGAATTCAACGCGATTCTAAACTGCATTCACAGAATCGGGAGACTTTAGAGGAGTATGAAGATAAACAAATTATTGAGCGTGTACCAGATAATTCTCAGTCAAAAAAACAAGCCCTTTTATTGCCTTCTATGCACTTTATTAATCTCGAAAATTAAAAAGTTTACTGATCCCGTCATATGACGGACTATATGCTAGTATATAATAATAGCCTAAGTTATCTGTCCGTCTGTCAGAGAATTTATGAAGCGGTTGGACCTGGAATGGATACAAGTCCATATTGGATCTTGGTGAGTCAGGGTTAGCAACGTTCGAAATCCACCCCTATATGCTAGTATTAAATAGTTTTTGAGAAATCTTTCGATTTCATTGCAACATAGCATTCTGAGAAAAATTAACTGAAGGTAAAAAAACTGCAAAGCACTAGTCATTTGTATTTTTAATCATAACTTTTAAACTAATAGGGATTTTTTTATACCATTTTTTCAAAATCCGTAGAACATCTCGATCTATAACATATACAGGGTGTCCCAAAACGACAGTATAAACTCTGCACAACTAGATTCCTCGTTGGGAGTATATAAAAACTAGAAGCGTACCTGTATGACCTATAGTTAACGAGAAAAATACGAACAGCAAAGCATGACGTCACTGCCGGTGCAAGAAAAAACACTTTATTGAACATATAAACAGCAGTATATGCACGGGCATACTCCCTAACAACTCGTATGGCATTTCCATTACATCGGCCGTACATCAGGTACATGTCGCAGTAGTCAAGAACGGAATACATGGCCACCCTATGAAGACTACCGGAACCTGGAAAATGCCTTTTAAATACCAGTGCAACGGCGGCTTAACGTCATTCCATGGCGAACGCGCATGCATGACGCGATATTCGCGGCGAAAGTTTTAAACATTATCGTCTGGAAAGGCAAATACTGTTGTTATGTCCAATAAAGTGTTTTTTTTTTCTTGCATCGGCAGTGAAGTCATACTTTATGTATTTTTCTCGTAAACTATGGATCGTACAGGAACGCTTATTTTGGTAGTTTTTATATACTCCCAACGAGGAATCTAGCTGTGCAAAGTTTAGCTGTCGTTTTGGGACACCCTGTGTATACATATTTTGATAAATAAAATTTTTTAAAGGTTTAAGGGTCCTAAACCTCCTTTAAATGAATTTTTTCAAGCTTCATGTCGTATATTGTAATATTTGATGATTTTTTATTTTTTGTTTTTGGAGAGTTAAAATAGCCAGGGTTAAATTTCACATTATTTTTCCACCTAGGTATGAGTCAAGAAACAGGTTACGTTATCGATTGCATCAAAGATATTATTCCGATGCAGGTGAGTGACTTTTAAACGATTAATTACTTTTTTTTCTTCTTTATAACGGGAAAAGTTAATGCATTCAAAATTTTTGGCATAACTGGAAACGTAAAAAGAAAAACAAAACCCCGGTGCCTAATGTCCCGTATTCGCCTTGCTTGGCAGATTACCAAAAAAAGTAAAATAACTTTTGACCTTAGCGTTAAAGTTTAGATGGTATCAAAGTTAAAAAAGAGTCATTTTATAAATATACATTAGAATCAAAAGCTTTTACGCACATTAAAGGCGTAGGCCTATGATGGGTTTCTTTTAATGAATTTAACTATTGACGGGATAGTTCTACTTCGCTGATTTCTATTCTAGATTCATGAGAACGCCATTTTTTATATTTTGAGTAAAAAAGGGTTGATATCATTATAATAGTTTTATGAGGGTTAATTGAATAGCATAATTATTTCTGGATGCACTCTTGAAAATTCATGAATCTACAAAACTGTAAAGCATTTGTAAAATGTTACGTGTATCTGCTCATGTAATATAATCCATAAATAAAATCAGTATCAATATAATATATCGATAAACTTTATCGACACACATACACACACACACACACACACACACACACACATATATATATATATATATATATGTGTGTATATATATATATATGATATAGTGATAAAGGTAAACTAGTGGGTTGTTCGGAAAGTAATTTCGTTTTTTTTTTGTGGAAATGAAAGACAGTTTTCTTAAAATAAACAAATACTTTATTAAATTACACTAGTGTGGCAAAAATTAAGAACGAAATCGAAAAATTAGCATATCAGCTGAACGAAGAGGCAGATCGGACAGAAGACCAATCAGGAGATTAAGTAAGGTGATGTACGGTAGCACATGCGCAGATATGCAGGTAGACGTAATGGGGGGAGTGTCTGAGTAGTATAAAGCATTTTGTCGGTGTAAGATCAGTATTTCTGGCAACGAGATTGCATGCCGTATAGCAATTAAAATCACACCGAGTTGCTGCCTCAGCGAGAAATTTCAAATAATCAATCTATTAGACGACATCTGGATGCTTTAACCCGATGTCGAATCATTGGGAAATTGGAGGAAGGCCGCAGTTTGACAAGTGTGGTTGCAGAGTTCGGAATTGCTCACAGCATCGTTTCACGACTTTTTAGACAATTTCAAACTACAGGAACAGCTATCCGGGTGTTTAGTAGTGGTTGTCTACGAGGAACCATGTTTCACAGGGTTGTTTCGGCTTCAGTCGCATTGCGCTCAATGCTACTTTTTCAATAAAGCTTCTTTTTATCCCTCTGATTTCTCTTTTAGTAAATGTTGCTTACATTACTCATGTCCTTACGTATTGGGGATTTTACGGTATTAAATGTGTTGATTTGGAAAGCTTTTATACAAAGTTATATTGAAAAAACCGTCTCATCCTTAATTTTTGCACACCAGTGTATATATTGGCCGTTCTGGTCCAACACCTTTTGCCATCTTTCTGGTATTAGCATAATTCCACGCTCATAAAATGTTTTGGTCTTTGCTGGCAAAAAACATCTTTATCAGCTTCAACCGGCCTTCCCGAACGTGGTGCATCTTCGACATCAAAATTGCCGAATCGAAATTTAGCGAACCAGTTCTGGCACTGGTGTACTGTCAACACACCTTCTCCATACACATCGGTCAATTTCTTTCTGGCTTCAACAGCATTTTTACCTTTTCTGTAGTACAACAGTAAGATATGTCGAAAATGCTGCTTATTGCTCTCCATATTTAAAAGAACACCAACCAAACAGTACTGCGCAGAATTGATTGCAATTTTTCACACACAAGCATTGCTATATGAGCTCTCAAAGTATATAAAATTATACGGCTTAAATGTGAAGTTGGGTTCAAAAAAATACAATTAAATCCTCTGACGGGGAAAAACGAAATTACTTTCCGAACAACCCAATATATACCTAAAATATAGCTGTTACCATATTATAGTCGACATATGTCACTGGTGACATTTACGTCACAATGACGTAAGAAATCCGCAGAGATGGGAATTTAGTACCATAAATATCCCTCTCTGACATCATTATGACGCAGAAGTCACCAGTGACATATGTCGACTGTAATATGATAGCACCCTAAATTAATAAATATAATCGATATTTATTGATTTATTGATAAATATAAATATATCGATGTATATATTTTAATAATTGTATGCCCATAGCTAATCCACTATATAACTATGTCTATGTACAATAATTACATGATATGATACCTTAGTAACTTTCAATCAGGAATGTATACAAATGGCACTTTTAAATTTTGATACAAGGCTAAACGATACAAGTTAAACGAACCAAATATCAGCTTTCAGGTGGCTGCTGTCTACCAACTTGTACGCGAACTTTATAAAAATTAGATGCTTCAAAACCTTTATTTTATATAACCGATGAAAAATATGCTTTTATAACTTCATCTTATTTTCAGACGTCCAAGATACCGGAGTTAATACCTAATGGTACTTAATATAATAGTTTTTGATACTTAAAATTTGATAAGTAATAACAGTACAGAAAGTACAGTTAAGTAATAATTGTTGGAAAATAAGAACTAATGGCAAACTAGAGGCTCTTATGAAACATAAAAACACAGTAAAATTCATAAAGGTATAGAGGCTCTTATGCCCTGGGTACATTTACAGATACTTGACAATCAAGTGGTAACTCAGGGATTGGGAGCTGCCAAATACTACTTCAAAGCAGGCAATAAATAGTCAGAACCGGACCAATATACACTATATTGCCAATGATTACCGGTCACTTGTGATTTTAGACATTTTGTGGAATGTTTGGAAAAGTACTCGAGGAATTAACCTGAAACCTCAGACGTGTAAACAGGATGGTAGACGCCATATATTTCAGCTAAGAATTTTTCTCGTAACTCAATAGGGGACTGTCAACAAATTGAAGAAAACGAATATGTTTTGGATAACCCTGTAAAAAGGAATGTATAAAAGCGTTGAAACTTTGATTAGGCTTGTAATAATCTGTGTTCATTATTATAAGGATAACACGTATACTCTTGGAGAAATTGAGGTTTTTATAAAAACAATTTCAAATTTCATTAAGTCTTTTGCTTATACTTTGCAGAGTTCTCAATATCAAATAATGCTATTTTCAGGACGCATGTCAAACAACATTCTGCACAATACTCTGCAATAGAAGTTAAAAAATAATAAATATTGGATTAAAGATGAAAAGGTTTACTAAATAATGTTTTTACTGCGTATGCGCGAATGCAATCAATATAGAATGTCCCGAATGTATTAGCTAAATGTATAGAGACACTTTTGTGAAAGTTCCAAAAACACAATTAGAAAAATCTTGAAGTGATCATCGGTAGAATAATCTCGAAATCCTTTGTTCCTGAAATGAGGGGCTGTATCCAAATATAGTATTTTGTATAAATACAAAATATACATACAGTATATTGCGAACTGCATTATCAGTGTTTTCTCTGCCGCCCGAACAAATATTCGCTTTTTTGACAGCCTCAACTTTAAAATATCTTGCAGTGAAAGAAATATTTCATATTTAACCCATTTACTCACCACGGATATTTTTAATAACATATCAAATTTTGAAAAAAAAAGTAGAAATTTAAATTTAATACCCATATTTCATTGATTGTTATGTTAGGACTATTTTGTAAACATTATATAGAGATCTGTGAGACTTGAAGTTTCAAGGAGCATTTTAAATAATTGCAAACATTCTATCAAGAAACTTTACATAAATTTTAACTGATATTAAAATATTAATGTGATTTACTTGCTTATGTTTCTATTTATATGTAAACAACGTTTCAAAATTCAAGATAAATTATATTTAAAAATTTTTATAGTGTCTACCATCTTATTAAAGAGGAAAAACATTCATTTACACAGAGTACAAATAATATATATAAATACCAGTTAATTAATAAAGTCGCGCTCCAAAGTTTTTGGCTTGACTTTTGGCTGTTTTTTCCCTTCCAGATTTTCAATGAGTGTTGTATGAAGGAAAACAACTGCACTGTTACAAGGCAACAAAACAAGGTGAGTAAATTTCATTAAGATCCGTGACAAAAATGCACAATCGTTGATATTTATTTTAATAATTTCTCTTTGTTTTAGAGAATCTTTTTTGGTTAAGATGGTTATTAGTCTGATTAAATAAATTTTTCACTTAAATTAAACCCTATTGATTAGAAAATGCAATATGTAATACAAACATGTATATTGAAAACGGAAAATATTACATTGTATATATACATGCATGCATATCTGTATGTGTATATGTATGTATGTATATATATATATATATATATATATATATATATATATATATACAAATACATTTGCATATGTACATATGTATACATACATATATGCATGTACATTATCTATATATGTATATATACATATACATATACATATATATTTATTTGTGTATGTATATAATAGAAAATATCTCATTAATCCGAATGTATATATAAATTCATAAAAAATTAGGATAATGAAAAGCAGACTTGAAAATCTATATAAAAAAAAATCAGAACAAAATGTCTTAAAGCAGAGAAAAACGCTTACGCACACCATAAGAATAAATATACACATACACATAAATACATATAAGTAAATATATACATACATATATATATATATTTAAAATATATATTACATATATGCATATATTATATATATATTATAAATATATATATATACACATATATATATATATATATATATATATACACACATATATATATATATATACATTACTATATATGTATATATATATATATATATTATATATATATATATAATATATATATATATATATACACATACATATACATGTACATATAATATATTATGTATGTGTACATGTTATATGTCCAGGAAATGAAACTGGTGTACAAGTGTCAAAAAAAATGCAGTGGAATATAATTCAAAGGAATGCACTGGCCCACCCTGGGCTGTCTGCTCAAATATGATGATGATGATGATGTATATGTATATGATATATATATACACTCAATGTCCATAAATCAAGGATAATTCAGAATCACATAGAAAAATAAAAATTTTACCTATATATATATTTTAATTAGAGTAAATGTTGGCTAAATGTATAAGTCATCACAAAATAAGGACCTCTGGTGGTGAAATTTTGAACCACTGTTTTAAAATTCTCTTAAACAAATTTGCATTCCTTCATTATGTCTTACACAACATTTCATGAACTGAACATTTTATGAACAATACTTTCGACTGTAGACAACTTAAAAGTAGGAAAGTTTAATTATGAGCATTCTGTATATATATAAATATTTATGTACATGTAATCCAATAATTATAATACTGTTGGACAAGGAGAAAGCTAATCAGCTAGCAGTAATAACGAACGATGCAGTCTGGCCACATTGAAGAGACGGGAAAAGTTTAATTAAAACTTTATTTTAGAGCTGCTAAAACGGATATCTTTACGAGTCAACGACAGACAAAGGAAAAGATACAAAAATTACTCTGCTCGAACAGAGGTGTACCCAAGAACGAAGACAGAAAGAATTTTCCCACTTACTCAGCGAATTTAAGTGCAAGATAAGGAAAAATTTAGAGCTATTTGCCGTCGATAACTGGGAAATGTGATGAATAGACAGAAAATTTACATCTAAAGGATACAAAGCTTTGGGAAATGAATTGAAAGAATTTTCAGTCGAAAACGGTTCTTTAAGACATTTAGAGGCTGGGTTTGGTTTGGTTTGGTTTGGTTTAGAGTATTACGGTCTACTTTTTTGCAACACGAGGGCTAATGAGACCGGGACCTACAGCTTAAAGCCGATTCCGAACGGCTACGAACATCCATGCCACAGTGGGACTCGAACCCACGAACTCCGGTACCGAAGGCCAGCACCCTTCCCAACCGGCCATCATTAGGCGGAATTAGAATGGGAGAGAGGAGGTTTTTAAAGAAATATTAAAGTTAAATAATTTTGAGATATTACATACATACATACGACTATAATGTGTAATGACCAGATAAAGAAATAAAGTAATACAACCGACGTAGAATAACAAAGAACCAACAACTCGAGTGATTATGAAAGCTACATAGATCTTGTTTGTCATTCACTTCAACTGTAAAAACCAATAGTGTAATTCTGAAAAGGCAGGTGTACATTGCGTTTTGTGTTTTGAGTAACGTTTACACAATACTCGACAAATGTTTAACGGCCTACTACCGTCGCTTGTTTGCATAGTAATTAGCTCGGTACAAAATAAATCTAGCTTTACATCTCACGCAGTCTGAATTGATCGCCTTCTGTAGCCTTTCCATGAACCTCTTTAACATACGAAAACCTTATTCTGTCAAACATGGCGACCATTCTGTTACCTCCTTTTCTAACGCCCTTTTTTAATCTC
>CM063500.1:107086273-107163773 GCA_032207245.1 Pardosa pseudoannulata | reverse complement strand
GACGCATTTGACATTATAACCCCTATTATTTTTACTTGCCCGGGATACTGGGGAAGGAGAAGCTTAATCAGCTGAGCATTAATTTGGTAAGATGCAGTCTGGCCATATTGAACAGCACACAAGTCCAAGTCTAAATGAAATTTTATTTTAGAGCTGCTAGGAAAAGACATGTTCACTAGTCAGCGGCAGACAAGAGAAAAGACACAAAAATTAATTTGCTCGAACAGAGAGCTGCACCAAGAACGAAGTCAGATAGAATTTTCCCAAGGGACAAGAAACTTAGTCAGCGCATTAAACTGTTAACGTCAGGAGAAAAGCTGATCGATTTGCCGGCGACAGCGGGAAAATGGGTTGAATGGACAGAAAATTTACATCTTTTGGACAGGAAAATTTGGAAAATATATTGAAAGAATTTAAAGTCGAGGACACTCTTTTGATTAAGACATTTTAAAAGCTGGGAAAAACATTTTAAGGAATTAGAATGGGAGACAGGAGGTTTTTAAGGAAATATTAAAGTTAAATAATTTTGATTATATATATATATATATATATATATATATATATATATATATATATATATATATACATACATAGAGAGAAACATTACTAATTTTATAAACGAACATGCATCATTTGGAGTCGAAATGACTCCATGGGGCGTTCTACAGATAAACTTCTTTATGAAAAGGCACTTTTTCTGCAAAGTATTATACAGTATCCATTAAAAAATATTTTTTTTTTACCGTGAAAAACACTTTTTACCAATAAATTTTTACTTTTTTGTATTAGGTTTTTAACAATTTTTTAATAATGAGTGGGATTAAAAGCTCACTTTACTGGAAAAAACAGAGATTATCCACTTTACTATGGATAAACTCTCAGTTTGCAATCAGGGATTTCTTTGTAAAAGGTTTGGTTTGGATTGCTACAGTCTAATGTTTTGGCATACGAGGGCTTATGAGACCCCAGTTTACTGTTTAAGATGGATCTGTATCTGCCATATAGGATTTCACTCTCTTCATGTTAACCTATGTCAGAAACAAAATTCCCTTTGGTAGAGTTGTATTTGAAAAAATTCCGTGTGATAGAACAGCAAATTCTCTAGGATTCTATCTTTTCCTTAAAAAAAAACGAGAAAAATGCCTTTAATTTTAAACTATTTGTGAGAAAGTTTGGTTTATTCTTTTCTAATCTATGTCCGTAATAACAGATAAATCATCATAAAATTCTATTTTAATCAAAAATAAAGAAAACAATAGGTTTAAAATGTTAAATAGTGTTGGATTATTAATATCTTGTTTTTGGAAAAGAGATTATTTTATTTTATGGATTTATAAAAAGTATCAACAAAGTATTCTGAAACATAATATATACTTCAAGATAAATAAATTATTGCAGTAAGCTTTCTGTTGTTTCCTTACATTTATGACCAAAAATTCTAAACTATCTTTTAAGCTTTAAAATCTTTTAGTTTGTAAACTAATTCTAATTGTTCATGCATATGCATATTATATATTAATAGTTACATAATTCCTTGTTTTCTCTTTTAGAGACTGCAAAACTGTATTCGCAATGAACTAATAAAGGTAATTCAGTTTTATTCATTAATATGCTACTTAAGAAAATTTATTTTGAATCACTAATACGCTACTTAAAGTAATTTGTTTTATGTTTGAATATGTTACTATCAGTTATATGTTACTACCAGTTAAGTCCTTGGTAGATGGCCGAAGACGATTGTATCAGATGTTTAAGCAACAGTTTACGCAAATAAGAGATATTGCGAATGGGTGGTCTTTCAACTCTGAGCTGCCGTCCCATGACATACCAAACATTTTCTATCGGATTGAGATCCGGTGAGTTAGGTGGTCAGGACATTAACTGGAATTCAGCATCATGTTCCTGGAACAACTCCAACACAATTTTAGACTTGTGACACGTGGCGTTGTCCTGTTGGAACATTCCATTTCCAGCTGGAAAAACAGAGGCCATGTAAGGGTGCAACTGGTCCGCAGTGATGTTCAGATACCCTGTAGCATTCATGGTCTGCTCTACCACAACCACGGGTCCCAGAGATGCCCAAGAGAACGTCCTCCAAAGCATAATACCGCCACCACCGGCCTGTGTATGACCTACTGTACATTGAGGGAGCAACTGTTCGCCTGGAAGACGGCGTATCCTGACATGGCCATCGGCGTGATGAATGACAAACCGTGATTCATCTGACCAGGCAACTCTCTCCCACTGATCCATGGACCAATCGCGATGTTCCCGGGCCCAATGTAGGCGCAGTTGCAGATGACGCTTGATCATCAAAGGCATTTGCTGAGTAGCACCATATCCAACAATGTCAGCTGAACAATGGGCTCTGATACTATTCTACTTGGCCCTGTATTGTATAGGGTTGTCAGCTGAGTCACTGTCTGGCTCCGGTTTTGCTTGACCAAGCGAGACACTCTCCAACGACCTTTTTCTTTGATACGTGGACGTCCAACACCATGTCGTCTACTGCTGGTTTCACCGTCATTCATCCACTTTGCATATATACTAACAACTGTAGATCGCGAACAAACCACGAGTCGTGCAGTTTCGGAATAACTTGTTCCGAGCCTCCCAGCCATTACAATCGGCCCTCTATCAAAATCGCTTAAATCCGCATCCTTTCCCATAACAAACAGAAGTAAGTGAAAGAATGATTCTTCAGACTCTCCAGCAGCAGTTAAATACCACTTCCACCTGATCACGTGCCTTTCACATCATCCAGGCGAGTTCATTGCAAAATGTAGGGGTGGTCATAATGTTTTGGCTTTTGAGTGTACATTCCTAGCGTCAAAAAGTCTATATATAAAGAAAATTGCTTGTTTGAACATTTTTTATTACAAATCTACATAGTTAGTCGTAGAGAGACCAAAATTTGGGCGGGCATTCTATGATACCATCAATAGAACACTGTCGATATAAAAACATCTTCTTACTAACCTATCACGTGATCCGACAATAAAAAGAATGATTAAATTGCCTGTCAGTACTTGATTTCCTCTGGAATTATTATTACTTTAAGATTTTAATAATTAAGTGCCTAATGTCCTTTAAGAGTTCTACACAGTTAACCAATTTCGATAGAGTGGCTCAGAAACTGTTAATTTTGAATTTTTACATACTAAGACTAGCATATATAATCCATCATATGACGGAATGAGTAAAATTTTTAATTTTCCAGAGTTGTAAACTACTCTATGTGGGAGGTAAAAATGGTTTGTTTTTAATATGAGAATTATCTTGTTTAAGCTCAATAATTTGTTTATCTTTACTGACCCCATGCTAGTTGCCGACATTAATTTATCTTATCATATTACGGGATAGGATGCACAGCAGAGGTTTTAACACTGACAGTGATTATTTGGTGGTTTATATGAATGATGTCCAAAATTGAGCGAATCAATTGCAAACAGTGTGGATATGCATAAAATACAGACACTTAAACGAAAACATTGCTTAATTTTGATATATATTTTAAACGCTAGATATTCATTAGTATGTGAGATCCTAGACTTTTATGAAAATAGTTTGTTGTTTTTTGGCTGAAAATTATCTGGTACACTCTCAATATGTTTATCTTCATACTCCTGTAAAGTCTTCGGATACTGTGAATGCAGTGTAGAATCAAGTTGAATTCACTTAGAAAAATAATTCGAATTTTCCTTAGCCATGTCGAAATTATCGTTAAGTTCTTCCAAATTTTTTGCCATCTTAATTAATGAAAGTAAAGGGATAAAATTATCTTTTCTGCTATACCTTGGAGGTAGATAGAATTTGTTGTTAATACCGGTGATAAAATTTTCATTGCACCCAAAAAAATCGATGATTAAATTTAAAATTATCATATATGTACCTAATCTATTATTTAAGCCAAATATGAAAGAAAATTATTTACTACCTAAGTTCAGTGATAAAACGTATGAAAATAATGCAGACGATATTTATATAATTTAAAAAAAAGGAAGGATTAAAAGAGATGGGTAATGGAATGACGTCATAATGCTAGAAAAAAAAGTGTTACTTTCATCTTCTTATAATGTGATAAATTGATGCCTGCTCTTAACTGGGGAAAATAGGGTTTGAAATAATGGAATTGAACGATCAAAAAGGGGGGGAAGGGTTGGATTTCGAACGTTTTCGAACTCGCTTTGAATTTTGCTAACCCTACATCATGAAGAATCCAATATGGAGGGCTCTATCCGTTCTAGGTCCAACCACTTCATAAATTCGCGGACAGACGGATAACTTAGGCTATTATTATATAGAGGATTCTTTCATCGACTGCACATAACAGGTACTGAAATTTGATGGATCTATTTATAGATCCTTCCATCGGAATTTCGAGTTATTTAACATTCTTTCATTTTTCTGAAAATTGATATTACTTTCAAGGAAATTCACTATATGGACTTCCGAGAAATATTTTACTGATTTTTACTGGATAAATTAACTCTTATTTATTTTTTAAATAATAGAATTTATTTTGGCTTTGAAATGATTTATTTTCTTTTAAATTTCAATCATATTCTCAACAGTTTATAATAACTTGGATTCAAGCTGTTAGTCAATATACATGCAGCATAAACGATTCCTGAATTAATAGGTTAAGTGTAAATGTCTTATTTTTTAGCGTGTCTGCTATTTTAATAAAACGTTCTTTTTCTTACATTTCTGAATTGGGTTTCATTATTATTCTTTTCCGGTTCTTTTTACCCCGATTTGTCTTCTGCACAAATTTCTACCTTAATTGTTCGTTTTTCTTTAGGGCAGGGCTTCTCAGTTTGAGCCTGACCTAAATAGGGTAATTGTTTCGGTTTCGTTACCCAAGTAAAGGTAAATAAAATATCAAAAAATGTAACCAGTAAGTACAATAAATTTTAAGAACACAAAATTTAGTACATTTGTGTCATAAAAACTGTAAGAAGAGAAAAATAAAAATTGAAATAGAAATTTAATTCAAGTAATATTGAAATTAATTAGAGCAATTAATAGATTGGTTGAAGCACTACTGTCTACTGTTTTGTCACACATGGGCTAATGAGATCGGGTACTCTACCTTATAGCCTATTCCGAACAACTATGCTAGAAGTGGGTTTCGAATACACGAGCTTCGGTACCAGAGATCTGTATCCTACCCCTTCGGCCATTGTTCGACTATAGTAATTAATAATTTATATAGAAAAATTCACATAAATTTTTGCACCTTGGCATGCATCACACACTGTTGAATGGATAGCGGTATTTGTTCTTTTAATTTCTTCTTGATAGGTATGGGGTCAACTTAAGGTATATTTTATTCTAAAAATTAGAATTAGTTTTTTATAAAGCACTTTAAAAGTAATTTTTTAGGTTGACGTACTTCCGGTAACTCTGTTGAATGTTAAAGTACGCAAAGGTCGATCTGTTATCTATATTAACAAATTATATGCGGTACACATACTAGTACGTTTCCTGACGATTGATACTTGAGCGCGGTACACGTTCTAGTACGTTTTCTGACGATTGATAATCGAGCGCGGGATACGTTCTATTACGTTTTCTGACGATTGATACTTGAGCGCGGGTCACGTACTAGTACGGGTTAGTGTAACAACATGGTTTGTTTGTGGGTACAAAAATAACGGTATATACAGGAAAACGAAGCCGAAAGTTCTTGTCTACTACATAGATTCTGGAAAAATTTAGACAAATAAAAACTAGTTTTTACATCAGTCGATGCGGAACCACAGAACAGGAAGGTTGATTAAAAAATCAATTTAGATTTAAAATTAACTTTTTATTTATCCTTGAGAAAATGATATTATATATATGTATATTTATATATTATATATATATTTGTATTTATATATATATATTTGTATTTATATATATATATATATATATATATATATGTTTATTTGTTTATTTGTCTATTTATATATTTGTTTATATATTCTATATAAAATGCGAAAAGTTGGTTAAAGAATTAAATAACTTTCGATCTATTGAGATTTAACTGAATAACTAAATTTAAGCTCAAAACGCCAGCTCCCGGTACAATTCCGCTGCGAAATGTACCCGCACACAATGTGTTAATAACATCACAGAAATTTTTATGTCTTGTCCCACATTATGTGGCAAATAATGAATAGTTCAAGATTTGATTTGCTTCATTCTCTTCTTAAGGATTATGGGATCTACTTAGGCTATTTGTTTTTTCGAAATTCGTATTAAATTTCTTCTGATTATTGCTTAACCCTTTCGTGGGCTATTTATTTCTCACTCCACGTTTCCAAACTTTCAAAACAGAACTGCTAATTTTATTCAATCGATAGAACAATAGATGACAGCGAAAAACCGAAGCGGGAATTAGTCTTCCCGTCATTCCAATAGCAAGACCAATATATTAGAATGGGTTTCGCGCTTCTCACAGGTGTGTTTTGTAAGATCGTGTAGGAAGTAATCTTCCCACGGCCCACGAAAAGGTTAAGTCACTGTTTCAGGTTGGCACCAATTTGGCTATGCAAATGAATGCCAAGGTACGCTTTGGTTGCTCTGTTATCTATCTATCTGTTAGCTATGTGAACTTGCTCTGTTACCGTTTTTCAATTCATTAAATTATTTCTCAATGTTTTCTGGATCATCTTAGACTATTTGCTTTCTCGAAATTCGAATTAGATATCTCATGATTACTGCTTAAGAGATTTTTTCACGTTAGTACCGATCTGGCAATGCAAGTGAATGCCAAGTTACATGATACTTGATGTGTTATCTATCTACCTAACAAAATGATAGATTTTTTTACCTATGCATGTTGACTACAACAGTCTTCATAAGTCTGGAGCATTAATGTCTGAGAGCGAAGACGTTGCCAAATCTAATAATCTCTAAATAAAAAAAGGATGGTTTTTTCCTTAAATTGCATGTCTAAAATTATTTTTCCGGTATTAATAGTTAAATAACTAAAAAATATTGATAATTTGACCCATTATTTCTAATATGCCTGTCGTATATTTTGGAAAGCATAGAGAATGTATATAAAGAGAAAATTATTCTGTATATTTTGGAATTTATTATTACGCTCTTCCGTTTTTACTGGAAACTATACGAAATTTAGGTCATGGGAAGCCCGAAAATCATTACCGTAATTTTTGCTTTTAGAGTCGAAGTGGGAGAATCTAAATCGTTCCTTTGCCCAGGGCTTTGAAGGAAATGCATTAGCATTTCTTGCGAACGGTTACATATTGTGCTACATTCTGCAAAATTTTATTACGATTAGTATTTTGCATTATGTTAGACATAGAATAATTACAGGCAACTTGCGTTGTATATTTAGAAGGAAATATAACCACCATTACGGAATATATTGAATTAAATATGAATTAAAGAATATATAATAAATACGGAAATTTCAAACATAGTATTTTAAAGGAAAATGACAAGAAAAAGTTAAAATTTAGAGGATGGGGGGGTTGATATTTCGCCCCAGACGCAAATGCCCCTGAAAAGTACTGATTTTGTTGATATGCACCAAGAACCTGTTTCCTAAACTGTCTACTACTTAGATGTCATAAGCGGAGAGTCAAAGACATCGTTATCCTTTACTTTTACTATTAATTCCATAAATGTAGTTTTAATTTTCATCCCACTCTGAAAATATCCTTTATTTTTTCCATCCAGCTTAATGTTGCATAAAGTGGCAATACCTAAGAAATTGCTAGGAAGCGGTAAAGACTTAATCTAAGACTCCCTTCTTTATGTACAGGAATATGGAGAAAATACCACATTTAAAAGATTCAGTTCAACAATTGTATTTAGCAAGTTAATATTTGTAAAGTGATGATCAACTTTGCTAGTTTTCAAATTACACAATGTCTGCGCTATGTATACAAAAAGAGAATAGATTTACTACCATGTTTGTGCACTAGCATAAAGTTTGGGAAGGACAGGAATATTTTAGTCACTGATACATTCTTAAGAGGTCGAATTCACGAAAATGCTCTGTGGAAGATCTCGGATCACAACCTCCTGCTCTATTTTTCCTTCTGATCAAAGCTGATCTTATCTTTGATAAGAAATTTGACCACTGTGCAAAGATGTGCTTTTTGATTACTCTTTTACTTCCCCTTCTCTACTGTTTCCAAAAAATAATTAGCCAGTGGTCCACCTTAGGGCATATAGGTTCCATCTTTTGCCATACCTAAATTCATATCCCTATGATAAAACCTGGCCTTTTAGCAGACCAGTTTTTCACCATAATAGCTTTTTGGTCGATTGGGCTTCTTTTTATCTTTCTGTCCGCAATTCAGCTTATGTATAAGTATTGTGACAATTATTAAGCACCCATGAAACGGTAGAATATCTCCTAGAAGAGATGAGAGAAAAACCAACTAGAAATATCATTATAAACCACTCTTTACAAGAGTTTGTAAGTTTACCAAAATTTTCATTTACAGTTCAATCGATAAAGGAAAATTTGAATATCGGTAAACCAGTAATCTTTTTTTGCCGAAAAATAACTTAAAAAGTAAGTAAAGAATGTAACACTTAACATTATGAATCACCCTTTACCAGAGTTTGTAAATTTACCAACAATTTCATTTACCATTAATTCGGTAAAAGAAAATTTGAATAACAAGCAATTTCTTTACCGAAAACCAGCATAATATGCATGCAATAAATTTTAAAATATAATATAATATTTTTTAAAAAACACACATAAACAAGCATTCTCTTATACCAAGTGTATATATATATATATATATATATATATATATATATATATATATATATATATATATATATATATATATATATATATATATATATATATATATCTCTGTGTGTATAATATATGAAATTACTGCACCTAAAATAAATATAAAAAATTCTTAATTTTTCTCCTTCTTAATTTTTAATACTTAATTTTCCAGCCATGAAATGCAATATAAAAGAGTGTTCCTCAACTTAAATTCTTTTTACCCATCTCTCATAGCTACCGTTAGTTTAAATGTTAATTTTCTGTTTACTGGCCGTCTCATTAAAATTCTGCAATAACCAAATTGCTGTCTGTATAGTTTCAAGCTAACTTAAATAATCAAGGTCCACTTTTGAGGCCCAAAAATTGCTGAACAACCTTTAGTCTCATTGCAGCAAAATCGCTCACTCTGTCTACATGGTCTACATGCATATACGTGCATTTTTGCGCTTTCTATGCAGAACAGTTTCTCTGTAATGATGATCGGTTAGACGGATGCGTTTTTGTTCCCAATAAAAGTGAAATTAAATTACCTAACGTTGGACTTGTGTTTCTGATAGCATCATGACTGCAAATAGTTTTGTTTACCTTGCAAGCTAAAAATTTAGATAGTATGGGCTAAATATCAAGTGTAACCAGTGAAAGAATATATTTACCAGTTACATACATACATACACACACACACACACACATATATATATATATATCCCCTATATAATAATAGCTTATCTATCTAGTTATCTATCCGTCCGTCCTCCAATTTATGAAGCGGTTTTACATGGAATGGATAGATGCATCCATATTGGATTCTTGATGAGTTAGGGTTAGCAACGTTCGAAATGGACCTAGTACCTTATTTATTAGCCGTAAAATGTCAGATAAAGTAGTGGTCATCGAATTAAATAATTTTTGCCCATCTCTCAAAATTAATACTGTAACAAATGCTAATTTTTTGTCCACTGGCCACATTTTTCAGTTGTCTCATTAAAATGGTACTGCTTCTCCAATAACTAAATTGCTACCTGTGTGGTTTTTAAGATAGCTTAAATATTCAAAGTTCCTCTTACGTCCCCATATTTCCTGAATAATCTTTAGTCTCATGGGTACAAAATCATGTGAATTGCTCATGCTGGAGTCTGACGTTGGGGAAAGATGCGTACATTCTTGAGAAATTTTCTGCAGAGTAATTGCACTGTACACACGGTTGGTTAGACCAATGCTTTTCGATCCTCAATAAACGTAATGTTCTACAGTTCTGGACCTGTGTTTCTGATAGCGTCATAACTTTAACTGAAACTTCTTTTTTTTTCCTGGAAGCTCGGGCAACATAAAAATATTGTCAATTAAATAATATCCCGTATGATCGGTGAGAAATACTTTTACATGTTACACACAGACACACACACATATACATATATATATATATATATATATATTATATATATATTATATATATATATATATATATATATATATATATATATATACATACATATATATATATATATATATATATATATATATATATATATATATATATATATACATATATATATATAAATAAATAAATATATATATATATATGTGTGTGTGTGTGTGTGTGTGTGTGTGAGTCTGTGTGAGAGAGAGAGAGAGAGAGAGAGAGTTTCTTTTTATTTTTTCAGAACTCAAATAAAATCACTGGAAATTATCAAATTTCAAGTGACTCCAATTAATCATGGACCCGCGAGTCATAGATTGCCTAAGCCTGAGATAGATGACACTGGGTACAAAAACCACATTACTAAGCATTTCATAAAAATATGGCATATGCGCAAAAAATAAATATAATGTATATGGGAGCAAATCATTAAAATGAGGCAGATTTAAAATCCCATAATACATTGTAAATAGAAATGGAAAAAAGATAGAAAATTGTTATAGAATTGTTATTGTAAATAGAAATTTTTATATAATATGAGAGTACGTAAATTAGTCTGAAAAATGCATATAAAGGCCAGATAATACTATTGTTAGAATTGAGACCGATGAAAATAATTACTATGTCTCTAGGCAACTGAATACTCTCCTAAGAGCGATTCCAAGAATCTATAATTCTATTTCGAGCCTTGGAATATTAACCTTCCTCAAGGGACAATCTGAAGATCGTTATTTATTTGTTTTTGCACGAGGAAACTTATTCTGGGTGATTAAATTGATGGTTTGCAATTGTATGTCTTTTTACAAACATCCTAATTCTCACATAAAACTTTTATGATATTTATTTATGCACGAAAAAAATATTGAATTATGTTATTAATTTAAAAACTATGGAATGTACGCATTTTTTAAGGTTTTGGAATTAAAAATTTTGGGTTCTTTTTAGGCTCATTTAATTAACACATTGTGTGCTGGTACATTTCGCAGCGAAATTGTACCGGTAGCGGGCGTTTTGAGCGTAAATTTAGTTATTCTGTTAAATCTCAATAGATCGAAAATTATTTCATTTTTTAACCAACTTTTCGTATTTTATATTGAAATATATAAACAAATATATAAATAGAAATATATAAATAACAACCATAAGATTTTTGTAAACAAAAAATATATTTTAGTGGATAAATTTATAATAGTATCGTAAGTATGAAAAATCCCCTAGATAATAATAGCCTTGATGAGTTAGGGTTAGCAAAATTCAAAGCGAGTAAAGTTTATCTTCTCCTAAACTATCGATCCAATTCTAAAATAAATTGGTATAAATATGCTTCTTATACAGCAAAAAATATTGTCGTCTTTAAAACGTTCGAAATCCACCCCTTCCCCCTTTTCGAGCGTTTAATGCCATTATTTCAAATCCTATTTTCCCTGGCTAAAAACAGGCGATTAAATTGATAAATTTATCCCATAATAAATAGGTAAAATAAGATAAATTTTTCTAGCATTATGACGTCATTCCTTTAACCACCTCATTTAATCATTTCTTATTTTTAATTATTTAAATATCGTCTGCATTATTTTCACACGTTTTATAACTCAACTTAGATATTACGTAAATAATATTCTTTTATATTTGGCTTAAAAAATAGATTAGGTACATATGTGATAATTTTATATTTAATCATCGATTATTTTTGGTTGCAAGATAATTCTCAGCCAAAATCAAACCATTTTTTTTACCTGCCTCATAGGGTACTTTACAATTCTGGAAAATTAAAAATTTTACTGATCCCGTCATATGACGGGCTAGTACTAAATATGTACTGTAAAATTTACTGATATTTTCTGTACACGTAAAAGAGTGTTCATTTTTTTAGTTTTGTTTATATAAATTCACTCGCTATATCATAGTCTCAATTTTCGGTAAGTGAATCTTTAATTTTGCCAAAAGGTTAATGTCAGTATAAAAACCTCTTCCTGCTAGTCAAATAGAAATAGTAGTATGTAGTTTTAATTTTTTCGAATTATGTTATATATAAACATTTTTACATTATAAAAAATTGAAAAGAGCAATCCTAAAACTAATAATGTTTTACAGTGTGGTAACGTTTGAAGCATTTTCCTCTATGAAGAGGTACACGACAAAACTTGCATTTGTAAGATGTTTCACTCCGCACTTTTTTCACAGCACACACACGACATTGTCTTTACGGTTTTTTTTTCTTCTCAGAAGTAACAATTTTCCCTGAAATGTGTTTTCGCATATCCAATGATACCAGGAGGGTGATATTTAGGTGTCCTTTTTATACTAGATGTGGGTTGTCCTGTGTCTGGAATGTTAGTTTCAGGTAATTGATCAGTTACCCTTTCCAATGCGACATCATATAAAAAAATTTTATATTTAATTTTTTTCGTCTTTTTGGAATTGTATACGACGCCTAAATTTTTTCAAAAAACTATGTAGTAGACAAGAACGTTCGGCTTCATTTTTCTGTATATACCGTTATTTTTGTACCCACAAACAAGTATCAATCGTCAGAAAACGTACTAGTACGTATCCCGCATACAAAGTGTTAAGGAGTTGTGATTATTTTCGTGTTTCCTTAATATTAATTTTTTAATAACGGGAGAGCACTTGCCTATTAAGCATTCTCCCATACAATGCCGAGGAAATTGTTGATCATTTTATTATAAGATCACCATATAGGCGGTCAATATTACTCCCTATGACAACACGAATATGATAAGTGGGTCCTCGTAATTTATAAATAAGGATCAAGCAGAAGACGTCCAGGTTTGGCGTGATACCTCCAGAGGTTTTATTTTGGAAATAGGAAAACAATACAAACACGAAGCTATTTTACGTTCCCCAGTCGCCATTAATAAACACGATGGATCTTTGTCCATTTCGATGTTCGAACCCACAGTCGTCCATTTTAGGAGATTCATGATATTTGACTGAGCTACCGTGACTTATATAATTCCATTTTAAGATTTGGAATATTAACCTTTCTCAAGGAGCAATCTGAAAATCATTATTCATTTATAATTGCATAGGGAAACTCCTTCTCAGTGATTAAATAACTAGTTTGTGATTGTTTGGTGATGTTAAAAAGATCTTTATTTTTTTATATCATTTTTATGTAAATATTGTTCAGTTTATATTTTTTTTTTAAGCATTTTATCTATTTTTAAAACTTTTGAAATACAAATAGGGTAATTTTTGGTTTTAATTAGTACGTGTGATTATGTTGTTTGTGTTTATTAATAAAAAAAAGACATTAAAATAAGTAAAAAATAAAATCATAAACTAAATCACCAAATTATTTTAATTTATTTTAATTTCATTACAATACATATAAATTTCGAATTTTTTCATATTAATTATAACACATAAATACATACGCAATAATTTAAGTGAAGTTTTTATGAAATATTATTGCAGTTTGAAACAATAAAAATGGTAATTAAAATAATAAATATAAGGATATAATATAAGGAATAAAATGATTCAAAAATGTATTTCTTTTTCAAAATTTTGATTTTCTTGAAATAATAAACATTTAATGCACACTGTTTCTAATGTTTTTTTTTACATAAATAAATATACTTTATGAAAGGTCATTTCTATGAAATTTTTTAATTTTCCACAAATTGAAATGTATGAGGCAGGAAAAAAGGATTTCTGAAATTATATTAACATTCGAGCACCTCAATTTGAAAGTCACATTTACAAATCTATTATTTGAAGCAAAAAAAAGAAGAATTATTTTACGTATTAGAGTATGTAAAACATTTGAAAAATGGCTATTTTAATATTTTAACGAAACGATTTGGGGTGGTTGGGTCGTCATAATTCGAAAAACTAATTTTTACCTATTTATTTACATTGATTACGTGCTCTTATTCCAGGTAAATTATTCCAAAACCAGGGGAATGGATTTCGACTTTTAAAGATCAGTATTTTTGATGTGATAAAGCATATTTATCAAATTTTAGGGGTCATAGTTTAGGAGAACATAAAACATGCTATGAATTTTCAATATGGTCTTATTCCATTCCAGGTCCAAAAACAGCTTTTTACGAGGGCCTGTACAGGTTTAGCAATTATTATTAATATTTGCCTTTTGAAAATTTAAAAAGTCAATTTTATTAAATTAGTCCATTTTAACTTATTTGTTTACCCATCACATACTCTAAGGATCTGGAGTAGAAAGGAGGATCGACTTCTTTTTTTAGACCGTTATTTTATGTACACAAAACGATGAATATCTACATGAAATTGAGTTACAGACTTCCTAATTAAGGAATAAAAAAAAACTCTTAGTCACTCTCCCCGCTATCAGATGAGTTAGTTCACAGGAGACTCGATCGGTCAAAAATCACCCTGGGGTCTTTATTCTCCGTCTGCCCGCAGATTTCCATCTCAAAATGGTCATGTGGGATATAGCAGGAAGATATAAATTTCCGACTTGAAAATAGTTAGCCATTAAAACTCTTTAGAACAAGGCAGGACTGTTTCTTCCAAAAATTCGCAACAGGTTTTCTATGCGAGACATTTTAATCAAACGAAACGATGAAAACCTTCACAATTTTCAAGTGAAATAATATTATATGCTGTGCTTAAACAATTGGCTTATTTCATTATGCCATTTTTTCTCAGATTCTAAAATTTACACTTAAGAATTTCTTCCAAAAATTCTCTTTCAATAAAATGAACATTCTAATTAATTTCTGTTATATATTTATTCATAAACATCAAACTGCTTCTAATAACAATTGTGAATTTTTTTAAAATATTTTTTTTATAAATAAATAGAAGTCTCAATTATCATAAAATTTTTTTTTAGAAAACACCAAATCAAAAGTATCTAATTTCAATTGTGTTTATTTGATTCGTCATGAGTTTGCTCGATGTAGAGACGAGCATTTGTTAAATATAATTATTTTTATTTTTAAATTTATTTCTCTGCTATATTTTTCATTTTTTTTATGTTTTATGTTTCATAGCATTTAAGATGTTTACATGCGGTGTGTTTAAATTATTAATTTTCGGCTTATGTGCTATAAATGCTAAGAATCGTGATAGAAAAATTCATAGAATTACACTTCACAGATTCTGAGAAATCTGTGAACTCATCTATGCAAAGATAATTTTGGACATGAGTGTACTTTTATTAGCTTGTGGTAAGTAATCATGAATGAATCACGATTTCGAAAATTAATTTTAGCAATCTAAAATGATTCCTTATTTCTTCTCTCATTAAGCTAATTCTTTTTATATTATAATTACTAAATGATTTATTACAAATTAATTATAACTGGTTAAATGGATTTCAAATTACCGACGGAATTACTTCGCTGTTTTGCGAAGGACATTTTAAGATAAAGTCAAAGAAAAAAGTATTTTACCTCTAAAACAAATTATTTTCTTTACCTCTAACAAAATTTTTATTTTTAATTTTTCTCTTATCTCAACGGTATATCTGACAAAATTAATTGCCTGAATTTTTAATATTTAATTGTTTGCCTGAGCATCTGTGTATATGTACCACAAGTAGTTAATTTGCTTTTCTTCTTTATATTTAGCTACGTTCATTTAACAGTAAAATACGCTTTCTAAGCACGTATTTCTAAAATGTCTTGCATATCCTCTTATCTTTCATTAGAAGAAGTTAATTACCATAAATACGGAGAAGACATGATAATTTAATAGAACGTAAAGTACCCGAGGATATATTATACCTCATAAAGGGTTATGCTTGGAATTTTTATACGCTTTGAAAATGAATTTACAGGTATTCTTATTTACTTAAGGTCAGTCGGAAAATTTGCTTTTTAAATGAAAAATATTTCATTCTTATTCTGTTTGTAACATTTTAATTTAAGATGAAATATATTGTTTCTAATTTCAAGTTAAATTAGAGCTGCTCTATAATTCTAAACGAGAGGTAAAATCTCATATGATTTCTTCCCCTTGATAAAAAGCCGAATGGTCTATACTATACTATAGTATACTATAGTATACTATACTATAGTATACTATACTATAGTATACTATACTATACTATACTATACTATACTATAGTATACTATACTATACTATAGTATACTATACTATAGTATACTATACTATACTATACTATACTATACTATACTATATTGTACTATACTATAGTATAGTATAGTATACTATACTATACTATAGTATACTATACTATACTATACTATACTATACTATATTGTACTACTATACTATACTATAGTATACTATACTATACTATACTTTAGTATAGTATAGTATAGTATAGTATAGTATACTATACTATAGTATACTATACTATACTATATTGTACTATACTATACTATAGTATAGTATACTATACTATACTATACTATACTATATTGTACTATAGTATACTATACTATAGTATACTATACTATACTATACTATACTAAATGATGGCCGAATGTTGATCTTCGGTTCCGGAGTTCGTGGGGTCGAATCCCACTGTGGCATGGATGTTCGTATCCCTTTGGATTCTGCTCTAACCCTTTATATACTGAATTAATTTACCATCAACTTTCTTACTGCATTATCGCACCATAAGTTTTAATAGTGAATAATCATAGAAAAAAGAAAATTAATTTTTACTGTATTTTAGTAGTTAATTTTGCAGCTGGTACTTTCTAGTACCAACATATATTTTTGACTCTATGATAGAAAATGAAACATTAAATTATGAATAAAACAAATGAAATGCTTACCTGCGAAGTATAGAAGTCTCTAAAAAATAATAGTACCAAATAACTGGTAATAAACCACTAAATTTACTCAATTGAACAACACGTGTATCAACTCTACCACAAAATGACCTTCGAATGCAGCACGCCAATTATAAAATCCCTACTATGCGAATAAAAAGGATTCCTGATTGGTGATGTCATTTCTTTTCTGCTGTAGGAGTTGTATTGTTTATGTCCTTGTGAGTAAAGTCAGGGAAAACGGCTTTATTCGGAATATATAAGTGTTTGATTGAAGAGGTACTTATAAGTACCGTCAGGATAAAAAGGGTTAAGCAGTAGGTCTCGGTGTCGTTAACCCTCATGTCGCGACTGGAGATTGGAGTAGACTGTAGAGCACCAAATCAAATTCTTGATAAAAGAAATGAATTATACAGTCAGCCAATATAAAACTCGTAAATTATACTTTTTTGTGAGCCGCGGTAGCTCAGTTAGCAAAAACAACGCTCTATTGACTGGAGGGTTGCGGTTTCGAAACCCTAGCAGGCCTAAGAATCGCTGTGTTAGTTAAAGGTGACTGGGGCACATAAAATAGGTTCGTGATCACAATGTCCTCCAAGTTCTCAATCGTTACCTCTGGGGAAGGGGTCCAAGGCCAAACCTATGGATCATCTGCCTGGTCCCTGTTTGAAAATGACGAGGACCCACTTGAGCAAGAGATCGTACTTTACCCTTCAGGTGCTCCTTAAAACGAAAAGCTCCCCTTTGCCTTAATACGAGTAGCCTATGGCTCAATCATGCTTGGTTTAACCAAGTGGCACAAGACAACAACTTTTGTAAAATTTTAAAATTGAGAACCATGAAAAAAAATGTTAGTACACATTGGCGATACCATATAAATTACCAAATTGAAAATACCATGTACGTAAGTAAGGGAACATATTAATTTGAAACCTTCAACATTTTGATTTTTTGATTTTTACATTAACAAAATCTCCGGGCATTTAAGAATCTTTTAAAACAAACCCCATTAGAACATTTGGTCCTGTAAAACTATAAAATCCTTGCATTTAATACACAGATTCACAGAAGGACCGGTTTTGCTAAAGTCGTCTAACGGCTAACCGAGATTAACCCATAGCGCTAACCAACGGTAGCACGCAATTCTCCGTTTAAACAGAGATTAATCGTGGTTAACTGTTAAACTTTGTCAAATACAGTAAGAAGCAAACTCTACAAAGGTAAGCTCGCGACCAGTGGCGTACCCAGAAATTAATTTGAGGAGGGGTACATATTTGCCAACAAGGGCACCCATATGGAAAGTACAGAACTCGCTTGAGCTTCTCTCCATTTTGTAAAGTCAGTTCTTTAAACTAAATTTAACACTTAAAAATATGCCAATACAACACATGCATACATAGATTTTTTTCTCAGCCCCTCCTACTAGTCTCATACATGGGCTTATAATTGCATGAAAAAATAGACTTCTTTAATTTAGTTTTATCATTATGTAAAAACTAAAGAATTCCCACTATAATAATCTAATTTCCCTTTGTAAAATATTTATGAATGATATAATTTTTAGGTTATAAAAAATAGAAAAATAGGGATTTAAAAAAATAATATAGTTCTTAAATCAAAATTTTTATTACCCCAAAGGATTAAATTCATCAATTTATGAACTGATATATTTTTACCAAGTTATAAAAATTAGAAAAATATGGCCATTTAAGAAAAATAATATAGATTGTGTGAAAACAAAATTTTTTGCTTACCAGAATTGATAGAATCCTGTATCATTTAAAATTGATAAAATACCATTTAATGATTTAAAAAAGCAGTTGCAATTTTTTTAAAAAAAGGTTAAAAATATCCGATTACATTACAATGAAAAAAATCTATTGATATTAGTTTTTACAAACTTATATTTTTCTCCACTTTTGTCTTTGTAAAATATTTAAAACTTCATATTCAGTTACAGGAATATTTTTATAGATATACAGCAAGCAGAGTCCATTTAAAAACATTTTTTATGTAATGTTTCCCAAATAACTTTTTACGTATTTCATAGTTGAAAACGATGTTTCAGCTGTGCATGTTGTAACTGGCAAAGTGACTAAAATTTGTAAAAGTTTATGGATATTCGGGAAAATTTTTACATTGCACTCTTGTAAAGCTTCTAGAGCAGTTAACCCAAGATCTTTTCCAATAAACAGAAATATTTAAAGATAATATTCTTATTGCAGTAATATAGTATTTCTAAATAAAAAAAATTAATTTCTCCCCCCCCCTTCTTTTTTCAGTTTAGAGAAAAAATCTTTGGGAGTGCATATATCCCTTTGCCCTCCCCTGGGTACACCTCTACTCGAGACTAACAAGAATATCTGAAGAACCAGAGAACTAGAGCACCTCGTGACACCCGCATATACCTAAAGGAGGTATACCTCTGAGGTATCTCTCCTTTAGCACTAACTAGAGGACACGTGTAGCTTGGGCTCGTGGCCAGGGACTCGAGAGATGTTGTCCCCCCCTCGTAATTTGTAAGTGGGCACAAAGTAGAAAATCTCTAGGCTTGGCTTGTAACCCACAGAGGAATCGTTGGGAAACTTAGAGCACATTGCGACCCCAGCCACCATTAACGAACATGGTGGATCTTTAGCCCGTTCAAATCTCGAACTAGCAACCCTCCGAGATCAATGCCTTGGCAGACTGAGCTACCACGGCTATAAATGTCTTAATATAACCTACAACTGTAAACGTCCATAAAATATTTCAGACATCCCTTTTTCTTTCTATATTGCATTACTGTAGTACTCCAGACATTGCAGGTACTCTATACTGTCAAAAAACTCTAGAGTTCATTTTTTTACAACTAAGGGCCAGTCTCACCAAAGTCGTTTAAGAGCTAACCGGGATTAACTCATGACGCCAACCAATGGTGGGACGCAATTCTCCTTTTAAAGATAAAGTAATCGCGGTTAGTCAATAAAAGACTTTGGTGAGACCGAACGGAAGTCTTAGGGGCTTACTCTGTACGTTGCGAATCGGGTCGAACGTTCATTGTGACGTCACTTTGAAGTCAGTTTGATCATTTGCTCACATAATGTCCGTAGGCTGAGGTAAAAATGACGTCACAACGAAGTTTCGAAACGAATCGCGTAAGTAAGGATCGTAAACGAAAGACTAAGGGTCTTAAACGAAATATACAATAAATTTCTTCAAATTTTAATGTTAAAGTTCATCAATGTTTTGCAATGAGCGTTACTAACCTACAGTTCTAGTATTGTATCGGAAGTATTGAAATTTATACTGTTACTCTTTCCACAGCGATGCCGGTACAGTATGTTGCAGGACCGAATCACCAGTCCTCCGGGACGCTGGAACAACCGGAAAGTGGATTCTTCTTACGGCCATGACCACTACAACGGCGATCATGTGGATATGAACAGTCGCCTTAACACCATGTTTGGAAGCAACAACAGGCGAAACCAGGGTGGCCCTCACTACCAAAATAGGCCGGACTATGGAGATCCTGGACAGCAAAACTCACGGGGACACTACAACGAAGATACTGATGAGGAAGACTTTGGATACTCTGACGGTGACTCCATGAAATACAAGTATAGTTAATAGTATCGGAATTGATTTACGTAATTAGGGATAGGTAGAATTTTTTTTCCCGATGCATCTGGATATACCGGGAGATAACTGTAACAAAGAGTCACAGTTCACCAACGCCAGCGCGAAACTGACCTAGAGGCGAAAGCGAAGTGAGTGACCCTCCTTCGACCCCATTGGTCAAGAGGGGTTGCTAACCGCGAAGTAGTCCACTTCGACAAAGGCAACACTGCCCAACGAACTTTTTCGAGGGATCTGTAGGCCTCCTATAAGAGAGAGCTAGGAAGAGAGAGTGTGGAGCTTAATCTCTTTTGCACCAGTTTTTAACCATTTCTTTTTTACACCAAGATGCCATGTTTGGCATATCTTCGACGAGTGTAGTCCCTTTGGCATGATGGCCTTCCACTTATTAGTGCGACTGGCCTAGACGCTCTGTCTGCCTCATCTCTACAATACCTTTATTCCAAAAAGGCATCGATAACAAGGCAATAAATCATAATCTGTTACTTATTTACCACCATCCGGTAAAACTTTTATCTTAAGAATAAAACGGAAGCGAGTAATATTACGCCTGCTGGGTTTTTATAATTTAGAAGCAGGAACCAATCAGATGATTACCAAGCTTGACCTCCCATTCCCGACAGGTATCGTTTGGGAACTTGGAGACTACTGCAACTATGAACCTATTGTACATACCCCCACCTCCATCAATTACCACGATGGATCTTTGGAAGGCTCAAGTATCAATCTTACAACCTTCCGGTAATGGTATCGATGCTGATACCGAGTGATCTACCGCGGCATATAAGCAGATCTTAGCAATTTTTAAGTAGCCTAAATACCTAGAATCTAGCAGAAGTTTAAAAGCTCCTCAAATAGTGTTCTCAAGCACTAGCTAAAAGAGCTACGCTAATTATTTTCATGCATAAGAGCTAAATAGTCTGTGGTCTACTCGATTAAAGCGAATTTCGAATGGCTGTGAAATATATGTTAGCTATGGGATTCAATCGTATGGACTCGCCTGGAAATCAGTACATTACCCATTAGACCATCATCCAGTTCTTATAGTAAAATTGATTACACGAACTCCCCTAAAAGAAAACAACAACAAAAAAAAAATACCACAACTAGTGTAAGATAGGGTGCGAAATATTGATTCATATAATATATATATATATATATATATATATATACATATATATACATATATATATGTATATATATATATATATATATATATACATATATATATGTATATATATATACATATATATACATACATATATATATATATATATACATATATATATATATATATATATATATATATATATGTATATATATGTATATATATATATATATATATATATATATATATATGTATATATATATGTATATATATACATATATATACATATATATATATATATATATATATATATATATATATACATATATATATATGTATATATATACATATATGTATATATATACATATATATATATATATGTATATATATATATATATATATATATATATATATACATATACATACATATATACATATATATTTATATATGTATATATATATATGCATACATATATATACATATATATACATATATATTTATATATGTATATAAATAAGTTTTCTCTATTAGCTATTTACTATTATTTCTATTTCAAATTTCGATTAAAAAACTTTTTTCTATTTAGAAAATATAAAAGTTAAAGATCTAGGGACTGCAGGAGTATATATTTGTGATATTACATAGATATGGGTTATAGATATATAGATAAATTGATGATATAAAGGATGTAACCATACATACACACATATTTCATTTCATATGTGTATCTATTGATATGCATATAAATATGGTTAACATGTTACATTACATAATAGGTTAATAGGTTACATAGGTGTATTAGAAAATTTTTTATTAGTTTCGTGATAACAATCTTCCATGCAAGGAAAATTATTATCATGAAATTTATTCATTCCGTTTATCGTAAGATTTCATACAGTTGCATTATAACCATGAATACCGACGTGGTGATGTAATTCAGCCGATTTAGTTTTAATTTAACAAATTATCAAACAATTCCAATGCATTATGCACAATATTGTGGAAGATAATGAAGGAGCAAAGTATAATTCACCGATATGTTAATTACGTTGAAGAAAGCTTCTTTCTGTTTTGTATTCCTTGCGTTTTGGGCCCTCTGCTTAAAATAATTATTTATGCTTGCCAAAAAGATGCGTGTGCTTAGAATTAAGAATGCATGTAACTAGGTTAGTCAACTCGGTTACGCAAGAAAGTTCGTCGCCTGTAATTTTCATAGAATTCCCAGCGTCACAATGGGTGGAGTCAAGTTTGAATTTTGCCATTTTTCTTAGAAGATATGTTGGCTCCTGTTCCTTTCAACTTTTGTATTCAAGTAAAGAGTTGAAAAAGGTGTTTGATAGCGCCCTTCAGGGGATCCAAGTGGAAATATCACAGGTTCATAGAGCATGAAAGGGGTAGTCAGGCGCTTTCAACATTTATTTATAAATTATAAGAGTTTCATAGCACTCTTTAGAGAATCCAAGTGGAAACAGCACAGGTTCATAGCGCTTGAAATGGGTAGTCAGGGGCTGATAACATTTATTTATATAAGAGTTTGTTAGCGTTCTTCAAGGGTTCCCATTGGAAACAGCACAGGTTCACAACACAAGTCAGGGCCTGAACCATTTATTTATATATTATAAGAGTTTGATAACACTCATCCGGGGATCCAAGTGGAACCAGCACAAGTTCATAGTGCATGGAATGGGTAATTAGGGGCTACCAACATTTATTTATATAAGTGTTTGATAGCGTTCTTTGGAAACAGCACAGGTTCATAGTGCATGAAATGGGTCAGGGCTGTCAATATTTATTCATATATCTATACTTATTTATATATTAGAAAAAGGGTTTGATAGCGCTCTTCAGGGGATCCAAGTGGAAACAGCACAGGTTCATAGTGCATGAAATGGGTAATCAGGGGCTGTCAACATTTATTTATATAAGAGTTTGATAGCTCTCTTCAGGGGATCCAAGTGGAAAATAGCAGAGGTTCACATTGAAATGGGTAATCAGAGGATGCCAACATTTATTTATATATTATAAGAGTTTGATAACACTCATCCGGGGATCCAAGTGGAAACAGCACAGGTTCATAGTGCATGAAATGGGTAGTCACAGGTCTGCATAACATTTATTTATATATTATAAGAGTTTGATAGCGTTTTTCATGGGTTCCCATTGGAAAACAGCACAATTTCATAGCACAGGCCAAGTCATCAGGGTTCATTTATTTTATATATTATAAGAGTTTGATAGCGCTTTTCAAGGAATCCCAGTGGAAACAGCACAGGCTCACAGTACAAGTCAGGGTCTGCACCATTTATTTTATATAAAAGTTTGATAGCTCTCTTCAGGGATACGAGTGGAAACAGCACTCAGTTACAGTGTCATGAAATGGGTAGTCACAGGGGCTGCAACAATTTATTTATATATCCACATTTATTTATATATCCAGGGGGAAGATGATGAAAGTGGGGAAGATAAATTTCTTTTATTAGCTATATATTTTAAAGTTATATTCTATAATTTTATATACTTTGATTAATTTTAACAACACAAATCAATCAGTTAAATCTACAATAAGAAGGTACCCGACGTCAGCCTTAAACAATCTATGTAAAAAAAAACACTTATTAGCCATTGTAGAAAACTAATAATTGTAAAAATAAAAAATAAATTAGAGATAATCATGGCACTTGAAACAAAACCCTCCCTAAAATTAAAGGTTAAAATAAAGAGTATGTTTTGATTTTAGTCCGAATTGGGAAGTCTAATTGAAGTCTAATTTTAGTCTAATTGAGTGTGTGTGTGTGTTTTGAAGCACAGAAGAAACTGTCGTTTGAAGTTGTGTCAGTTTGACCTCTAACTAATAGCATAAAATGATTCTACCTCTTCTCTGAGTACATAGATAGATTTTTAGTAAGCTTCCCAGGTTCAAATCTGATGACCAGGCAATATGACCTACAACACTAAGCATTAGATTATATCATACCCATAATTAAGTTTGCACATAATTTAAAATTATAATAAATAAATTTGAGAGTTATCGGAAACTAATTCACTGGGAAGCGAAAGAAGCACAACAATACCAAAAAAGAAGGAAATTCTGATAACAAAAAAGGTGAAGAGAGGATACTCAGATTTTTTTTAATTATATCGCTCACTGAAAAATGATTTTTTGTGCTTCAAAAATGTAAATAAACAATTCTTCATAAATGTTCTCTTTTATTTTACTGATACAAAGAGAAATTTAAATCTAAAGAAATTTATAATATTTTAATGTATACTTTCTTCAAATTTTAGGTAAAATATCAAGGTGTCACGGCTTCTTGATTGTTTTGTAATTTGGAACTTGGACATTTTCTACGCACTGGAACTCAAGATTGTTTTCGTCTATGTAATCCCATTTCAATAAAGAATTTTAAGCATTGGAGTTGATCAGTGTTAAATATCTTTAGTTGCACACTTTAAGATTTTATGCTGCAAAGATAACAAGTGAGGATTTTTTAAAATTAAAGATTGCTACGACTGGTCTGCTACTCAACTAATTCAGTAAGTGAATATAGCAGCCTTTGTATAAGGGTAAATGATTAATACATTGGACAGGAGAGGAATAAAAACTATTTTTAACAGAAAGTATGAATGAAAAAATTATGTTTAGTAGATAAAAAAAATATCTGTACTATAATATTATATATATATATATATATATATATATATATATATATATATCTATATATATGTAAGTATGTATGTATGTATTTAATAAGACGAAGTTTAAGACGGGTGGTAGCAGTCATAGCTAGAAGAAGACACTGTTCTAGCCAAAGACTTTATGAGTAAATTGTATTGACTGCAGCGGTGCAAGCTAACAACAGTTACACGATAGCCCAGTCGTTAAAAGCCTCGAGAATAAAACTGGAGGGATCGAATCTTGAGCCTGATAAAGACCCACGTGTTCATCGTTAATGTTGGATGGAACATGTAAAATAGGTTCTTGCTCCCAATATCGAGTAAGTTCTTAAACGATACTTCCATGATTTTGCAGGAAAAGCCTGGGGGGGGTCTTCTTGGTACTTGCTTTTAACTCTTTTATGGGCCGTGGGAAGATTACTTCCCACCTACATGATCTTACAAAACAAACCTGTGGGAAGAGCAAAACCCATTCTAATACATTGGTCTTGCTATTGGAATGACAGGAAGACTAGTTTCTGCTTCGGTTTTTCGCTGTCATCTATTATTCGATCGATTGAATAAAATTAGCATGTGAAAGTTTGGAAACGTAGAGTGAGAAATAAATGGCCCACGAAAGGGTTAAATTACGAGGATGCTCTATGAGCAAAATAGTTCTTTCACACTAGCTGTGCTCTTCAAACGAAAGACGCACCCCTTCGTCTTAATTTGATTAGCATCTGGATAACGTGCTTGGCTTGCCCAACCGGCATTAGCAACAGCAACAATTAAGTCCTACTTCTTGAAGCTGGCTGCAATTTTCATTATCACTTGTGAGATTTAAGTCCACATACTCCGATAACGAAAATTGTTTCGGATGCTACACATATCTTATAAATACTGAAATACATTTTCTTATAAGTATTATAAAATTATTTTACACAAAAACAATCTGCAAATACAGAATTCGAAACTAATTTTGTGCTAAATCCTATTTCTGGGTCTTCTGATATTCTGAGGCTTCATTAACTCTCGTGTAGCAAAATAGTAGACTCTAGCTCTGCAAACCAGTAAAGCAAACAACCACACTGAAGAAAATAATAAGACCACTATTTATTTAAACAGTCATCATATATTAATGAAACAATGAATGGAATTTTAATATGGAAATAAAATTTAGCAAGTCCATTTGATAGGAATTTAAGAAATAAACAGAACGCGGTAGTTCAGTTAGCAATGACGTCGAGCTTATAACCAGAAGGTTGTAGGATCGTCCTGGAACTGGACAAAGATTCGTCATATTCATTAATGGTGGTTGGGGTGCGCAAAATAGGTTCATGATCGTGATTTTCCCCTAATTATCAAACGATACTCTGGAGGTAACAATCCAAGCCTAACCTGAGTAACAGGGCTTCTGCTTGGTCAATGTTTCTAAATAAGGACAAAACCACTTTTTTTGTTTGAGTTGTCCTAGGTCGTACTGATCGCCACCTATATGGTGCTCCAGTAATCAAATGGTCAACAAGTTTATCGGCATTGTACGGGCGAATGCTACACAGGCAAGTTTCTTCGCGTAATTAAAAAAAAACCCATTAAATCTTGTGTTTTTTCTGTTTAATCATACATCTTGTTTTTAAACTTAAAAATCTTTTTTATGTCTGATGTTTTTGGTATTAAAACAGAGACCGTAAAATATTTCAAGTCCATTATTTTTCGATACTTCCTCTCAAATTTTTGACGTTATGTGATAATTTATTGTTGCTGTGTTTATCATAAATCAAGGTATGTGTTTTAACACTGCTAAGGTTTTTCTCATGCTACAGAGGGTTTAAATCCATGAAACAACGAAAAAATTGTAAATCCCTTGTATAATTCAATATAATTGTCTTATAAAAATGGTAATTCAATCCATAGTCTTGTTTCTATAAAAGTATTACACATATACCCACACAAACACCGATCTCTATTAACCCTTTCGTGGTCCGTGGGAAGATTACTTCCCACCTACACGATCTTACAAAATACACCTGTGGGAAGCACAAAACCCATTATAATATATTGGTCTTGTTATTAAAACGGCGGGAAGACTGATTCCCGCTTCGGTTTTGCTCTGTCATCAGTGGTTCGATCGACTGAATAAAATTTGCAGCTCTGTTTTGAATGTTTGGAAACGTGGAGTGAGAAATAAATGGCCCAGGAAAGGGTTAAATGTCTATAATACCTCACTTCATAAAACAGCGCAACTCTATGAAACGTTGAAAAATATTTAAATCGCGTAGAATGGGACTCTATAGATGTTCTTAGGTGTATTCTCTTTGAGTTCCATAACACATCTGCGATAACTATCCCTCTGTAAGACTGAAAATTTTGGCTTGGAGGGTACGCGATTTATATTATTTAGATCTCTAAAGGACGTGCTATTCCACAATATATTAGATCTCTTAATGACGTGTTGTTGTTGTTGTCTTATACCACTTGGTCTAACCAAGCACGATTAAGCTGGAGGTTACTTGTATTAAGGCAAAGGGGAGTGCCTTTCATTTTAACGAGCACCTCTGAGGTGAAAGTAAGACTTAAATGGGTCCTATTCATTTTGAAGAAGGGACCAATCAGAAGACCCATAGGCTTGCCCTGCTACCCCAGAGGTATTGATTGAGAACTTGGTGGACATTGTGACGAACCTATTTTACGTGCCCCAGTCACCTTTAACGGACAAGACACGTCTTAGGCTGTCTCGGGCTCCGAATCCACAACCCTTCAGTGACGAGATCGCTGCCTTTGCCGACTAAGCTACCGTAACTCAAATACTGAAGGTCATAAGGTTAGCCCTATTTGGACAGAAGATCCTTTTTTTACTTTACCTTCAAAGGGGGGACAACGTCTCTCGCGTTCGCGGGCGTTGCCTTTGCCGACTGAGTAACCGCGGCTCACAAAAAAGGTATAATTTACGAGTTTCAGACAAGCTGACTATATAATTCACTTCTTTTACCAAGGATTTGGTTTGGTGCTCTACAGTCTACTTCATTTTGCGACACGAGGGTTAACGAGACCAAGACCTACTGCTTAACCCCTTAACGCATTTGCCCGTGTCTGACACGGGCAAAATTCAAATTACGCATGTAATAAAATCGTTTACACTTTGTTTGTATAACAATTTTTTATATACTTTTTACTCTTTCCAAGCTCCTTAGTCACCCCCAAAACTGAAATTGTAAAAAATAACTTACATTGTACCTATATATCCCTTTTCTGTGAAGAAAATATGTCATATTTTATAATTTTTTCTAAAATAAACTCGTGTTTTAACCCTCTAAGCGGTTCTCACGTACAATTCCGCCAAACCGATGATGCTTTTAAATTGGTTGTCACGTACAATTTTCGACCTCCAAAAATGGATGTAGTGTACATTTCTGCCAGTGTTTGAGGTAGGAGGGTCAGGCCAATTGTTTAGGAACTGCACCCCTCTTTGACTGACATTTATTGAGGGATGCACCCCTACTTTCTGAGGCACAAAGACGCTGATAGCTTTTCATACCTTTGTAAATCTCTATTTCGAAGTATTTCATTTGCGGTAACATATGTATCTCTAACTGTACCACTTAAATATCTTGGATGACTCTCGTAAAAAATATAAATAATTCTCTTAAAGAATATTTTTAGTTGTACTTTTAAAATCCATTATTTCTTATGAGATGGTCTTCGAGACTTGACGAGCTCTATGTGTATTAAAAATTAACAATCTATAATATCTATTTAAATATCTATTTATAACCGGAAGTAAAGGGACAATAACGAGGGTGGGTTTCCCATATTCCATTGTAGTCTACAAGGGGTGAAGTAAAAAATCATAGAACGCTTTGGCCGCTGACACAGTAAACCTTTAGCATATTTTTGGAGACTTTTTTCCTCGGTGTGTTCCACTCGGAGGGTTAAAGGGTTAAAGCCGAAACCAAATGGCTACCAAAAACCATGCCACAGTGGTATTCAACCCCATGAACTCCGGAACCGAAGATCAACGCTCTGACCATTCTGCCATTGTTTGGCTTTTTATCAAGGGGCAGAAATTATATGAGATTTTACCTCTCGTTTAGAATTGTGGAGCAGAGTTAATTTAACGTGAAATTAGAAACAAAAATGTATTGCATCTTAAATTAAAATGTTACAAACTGAATAAGAATGAAATACTTAGAGCGGGTCTTTTGCCGACTGAGCAACCGCAGCTCTAAATGACATGCTATTCTTCAATAAAACATTGTATATATATCCTTAGTAATAAATTAGTTTATTTTGAAAATTTTGAGTTCTACTAGGACCATTTTAAGCAAAAAGGAAAAAAGATTTGCTACAGTGATTTTAAAAATAAAAGTAAATTTATGGAAGTATAATACAATGTATAAGAATACCGGTATACATATGATTACTTACGTAATATCAAAAGGCGAAAACTCAAATTTCAAGATATTTTCACTATATTAAAAAAAATGTAAGCAATTATGAATCTTTGAGAAGGAATTACCCTAAACCTTTGAAAAACGAAGGTTTTCTAAGAATTACCTCCCGATTCTGGCTTGTCTCCAAGGTGTTGATATATTCCTGTTAAAATAAATGGAATTTTTTTTTCTGTACTATCCAATGAAGCTTTTCTCAACACCAGTAATACATCCGATTAAGTAGAAATGTGTGTTAAAATATCTTAGGTACGTGTAATCGGATGTACTTTCTTTCAAATAAAATGCAAGGGAAGTGTCGGAATTATCTATAACAGCGGCGAGCACGCATGAGATTCACCTATTAACGCCTGAATCATTTCTTCCGAATGTATTTCGTTTATTTCCAATAGATAAGGACAATTGATATATAATATTCAAAGGGAAAATTAAATCAAAAAAGAAAAATACAAAAGAGAAAAATGTCATTTTTTTTCATCGACCTCTTACCTTTCAGTACTTCTCTACTAGGAAACAATGATGGTCTCTACAATAAAATATGTGGTCATCATTCATATAGCAATTTCATGCAGCATAAATGATCTAAATTTATGAAAAATTTGACTTTCGTTCGAAACTTAAGGGAAGAATATAGTTTGATTATTGGCTATTTAAACATACAAATAAGAGGGGAATCTTTAATGTAGTTATTGACATTGTGTGAAATTTGCTTTATAATAACATGATCCCAACACAGGGTACAAAAAGATCTCTGGAGATACCAATTTTTAAAACGTGACCAACCAGATAGTGGTGTTGCCGGTAGAGCCTAAAAATTGCCTCTCGACTGGCCATGTCAGATAAAGTAGTTTGATCCAAACCTCACAAGTTCGACAATGGCAGATATCTTGTAACTTGACAGATTTTGACCGTCTCGGATATCGGGCGGATCTCGTTGCTCGACTGACAGCAACTCAAACCTCGAGTCGGCCTATGATTCTCCTTGTGCATTAATGGTGTCTAGGGCACGTAAAATAGGTTCGTGGCCGCAATGTCCCCGAAGTTCCTACTGTAGGCCCTCCGTGATCAAAGTCATTCTTTCACCCTAGCATTGCTTATCAAACGAATATCGCACCTTTTCTCGAGGTTCTCAAACGATGCCTCTTGAAGTTTCAGACCAAACCTGTGGGTATTCTTCTTGATTTCAGATTTCAAATTACGAAGACCCCTTCTTGAACTTAAGTCAGTCTCTCGCAGTTCTCAAAGTGATACATCAATAAGCTTACTGTCCATAAACTGTACGGAATTCCATGGAGTATAAAGAAGCAAGTTATTTGCTTTAATTTTAAACATATAGGCATTCTGACAACCTTGATGTGTCAGAAAACGAAACAAAGTGATGGCTGAAGAGCATAGAAAGTTTTAAAAAGCAGTTTTAGAACTTTTTGACAAAAAAAAAACTGAAATTATTGCTGAAAAACAATTTGGTTAAGAATTTTAGAATATTAAAACTCCTAATGTTTATTAGGACTTCTAGGGAACATGGATTTACTTTGCTAGGAGTTTCGTTTTTTGATTGGTTTCAGTGTAGAAGTCATGTACTCACTGAATACTTTCATGTATTTACTGTCCATAAATTAGATGGAATTTCATGAAGTAAAATTCCGTGAGTTCTTCTTACCTATTTCAAACAGATGGGTAATTCGATAACCGTCATATGTCAGAAGACGAAAAAAACAATGGAGAAAATTCGGAATAACTGTTTCCACATATTTTTACAAAGAAAAGTTTACTGTTAAACACCGATATGAATTAGAGTTTTAGAATAATAATGGTTTCTTTGTTTTGTTTTTTCAATGCAGCTGGCAATACAAATACATATACCTTTATGCCAATACAACGCTGAGAAGCTGTTACCCATTTAGTACCATTTAGCAGCAGGCAATACAGAAACTTATACTTTTATGAGAATACAAGGCTGAAAAGCTGTTACCCATTTAACACCACCCGTTGAGCACGTGGAGCTTAAGGTACGCTACTTACGTGAATAACATTACACCCGATGGGTCTTCGTAATTTAGAAGCTGGAAGCAGGCAAAATCTCCCCCACAAACTTGGTCTACCACCCCCAGAGGTATCGTTTGAGAACTTGGAGGACATTACGAGCGTAAACATATTTTAAGTGCTCCAGTCGCCTTTAACGAATACGGCGGATCTTAGGCTGGCTTTGAGTCCCGAACCCACAACTTTTCAGTGACGAGATCACTCCCTTTGCCGACTGAGCTACCGTGGCTTAAATATTGAAGGTCATAAGGTCTTTTCGGACTTGTGCCCTACTTGGACAGGAGGTAATTTTTTACTTTACCTCCAAAGGGGGGACGGCGTCTCTCGAGTCCGAGGCTACGATCTTCAAGCCGTACGTGTCCTCTGGGTAGTGCTAAATGAGAGACAACCTCAGGGGTATGCCTCCTATAGGTATATACGGGTGTCACGAGCCCGGGGCTCACCTGAGTGCTCTTTTTTTAGTGTCTTCTCTGGGAGACCAGAACTTGACTCTGTAGCGCTTGTTCCTTACCGGAGTTAACCAAATTAATTCTCGAGCCATGACGGACCTCGCGTAGGTCTACTGAAGCTTAATAGCTGTCGTGGTTGCTGTCGTGGCGACTGGTTTTTAGTGAAAGCTGCTGTATGGGCGAAGAGCCTGTTTCAGCTGAGGAATTATCTTTACCTGCAAAATAGAAGCTGGCAGATAACCCTGTAAGCCAATAAATTTCCACAGGATGTTTTAATTATTTAAAATCTTTTTTTAAAGACACAATTTTTTGTTAGTCTTAATTCGAAAATCTGCTTTACTATTAGTTATATAGGGCATTTCAGGAAATTTATGCCCATGAACAAAGATTTGCTTCAAGGCAATAAATAGAGCTTCTGCATTGCATCAATTAGAATCATAAAAGAAAACATAGTATGAAGGTATTTCAGAACATCTCTCGTGATATCATAATACAACATTGCATGCTATAAGAATTCCAATTAAAATATAAAGACATTAAAATGTATGTTTTATTCGAATATACGGGGGTAAAGAAGCTGAATAATTACTTTAATACCTAAAAACCTTTCCGCTTTCCCAAGTTATATTTTAAGACGAAAAAGGAAAGAGGGGAAAAAATTCAGAATAAAAATGTTAATTCCATTTGAACTATGTCCACATTGAAGGGGATGTGATAATATTTTTTTCTCACGTGATGTGACGTCTACTTCTGTCCTTTTCTATCATAGCTGCTTTGAAAATCACTTCAAAATTTATGAGTGTTAGTATTTCAATTACATTTAAGGCTGCAGTCATGATATTCCTAAATAAACTTCCTTTGTAACCCGTTACAGACCTAACCGTATAAAATAAATTTCATTCCTTCAAGAAAGCCGGTCTCTTTTTCCACCGTGGTCACGCTATCCGTGTTAGTCATTACAAATTCTTCAAAAATCCCCTATTTATTCGGAACATTTGTCGAAATCTGTGCAATATCGACTTTTCGGATGTGGGATTACCTTACGACGCTGACTGACACAGATTTTCGTACTTAAGCCCCACCCAGAGAGTTTCGTTTCGGAAGAGTTATGCACGTAACATGGCCCCGTGGCACGATTTAAGGAAATACGTGCAGGAAGAATCGCGTGCTCGTCGATATGCATTCGATATCATGGGGGCAAGAAAATAAAAGAGAACTTATACGTTGGCAGAGCTGGCCCGCGAAATTCGATTCGATGTGGAACAAAGGAAGGAAGTTGGCCATTTTTATACGGTTGCATATAAACCAAGCAATTACGACGAGAGGAGATACGGAGAAAATATGTTATATAATATTTATACGATTAAGAATTTTCACCGTAATGGGAGCAATGTGATGACAGGTTAATCATAAATCAAATTTCCAATGATCATATAATTATAAGTAGATTAGAATGTAGAATAATTAATCCCTGACAGTATAATTTAAGAAATCCTCTTATGAGGACATAAAAAAAACTTTTCTAGATTTAAAAGTTTCGTATACCAGCCATTTATCTAAAGCAGCAGGCAGAATAGAATATTATTCTAACGCCGAACGATGGCCGAAAGCTTCCCAGATAGCGTGCATACTTGCAAGTTTGATTTTTTCTGGATAATATCTTGTCATAATAAGTTTAACCCGTCAGACTTGCAGCAAAATTAATATAAAGCGACCACTCCTTTGCAATACTAAGTTGCTGCAAAACTGTGGCAACCTTGTCATGACAACCTTGAAGCAAGCGAAAATTTTTAGACTTGCTCCAAACTTGCATACTTGTCATACTGAACTTGCTCCAAGTGTGAAGACTTGCAAAGATAGACTGCTTCAAGTTTGCTGCAAACTGAATTTGCTATCTGGGTTTGCGGCACTAGAGTTCGTAGGTTCGAATCCCGCTGATAGCATAGTTGTTCGCCACCGTTCAGAATCGGCTTTAAGTTGTAGATCCCGGTCTCATTAGCCCTCGTGTAGCAAAACACTAGACCGTAGTTTCCAAACCAAACCAATTATCTTAATACAATACAGAGATCAACTGATCCCCTACGAAGGCTACGAAGCTGTTACACATTTAGCACCACCCAGAGAGGACGTGTAGCTTGAGAAATGCAACAGACGCGTGTAAAATTGTCCTCTTCATGTGGGTTCTCCTACCTTCGAAGCAGATCAAGCAAAAGACCTCCAGGTTTGGCCTATAAACTCCAGAGATATCTATTCAACTTGAAGAACATTGCTCCCAAGAACTTATATACGTATACCAACAGTCATTAATGAACATAGAATAACTTTGGGCGACTGGAGCCTGGAACACACAGTCCTCCAATCATGAGCCTTTATTGATAGAGATTCCATGGCTATCACATTAAACGGGACTCCAATCACTACTGACATTGATACATTTGTACCAACGTGAAGTCTATTTCAAGAAAACAAATTTAAGACTCTTTGGATAAATACTAGTCCTAGACCATATCATAAATCTAATATCACGATAGATCCATCAAAACGAAATTAATATTAATATTATTGATATAGCATAATACTACTTTAAACAAGGAGGGAAGAAATATCCCTGTTTTGAAAGACTGTTGGCTGGTTTTTACTCAAAAACATCATAAGCTTCCGATATTAACAGAAAATATAAATGAGCAAGCAGTATGTTAGTGAGATATATCAACACGTGCACATGTTTCTGTCTATTGCTATCAAGCTATCTAGAAATATCAGCACTCACTGTATCTCACTGACTATTGAAATCAAGCAATAAATATTAATATCTTCAATGCATATAAGACAGTAACAGGTACAGAACCAGGACACTAATGATCTTCTAGTTTTTACACGACTACATCATATCAATGTATCGGAACATATTTGGATATAAAGTACAACCTCGATTTTCCGAGTCTTTTCTTATCTGAATATCTAAAAATCAATCAATCAATCATTATATATATATATATATATATATATATATATATATATATATATATATATATACATGTATATATATAAACTTTTTTCATGTAATCCTTCTGTCCATGGCTATGCCATTTCGATATCATTTGTTCTCCTTTTTCGACGACAAGCGTGCAGGATGTTAGCCCGAGTTCCCACTCAGAACTATCTTTTTTGGCTTTGCTACCAAAAGAAATTCCTATTGTCTACATCCGCGTCAGATTTTTTACTCTGTATAGTTTCGCTAGAGGATGTGTCTTTCTTCCATTATGTTATTGTTAATGAGTTCCAAACATTTTTAATTATAACTCGCTTAATTCTTAACTCACATTTATAAACCTGACCTATATATATACATATATATACATATATATATATATATATATATATATATATATATATATATATATATATAGAACAGTAACGTAATACACAAAGTGCTATTAAATATGGAAATCAATAATTTCGAAAAAGGTTTACATTTAATATCGCTACAAAAATTTTGCAAATATAGAGTAAATTAAAATGATTCGATTTCTTTTAAAAAACTGAAATAACGTTAGAAACTAATTTAAGCTAATATGCTAGATACGTCTGTTATAACTTTAGAATTAACGTAACGAAATAGTTAAGTCGGCTTTTTTTTTCTGAATGACTAACAGAAAAACATTGTGTAAAAGACCACATTTTTTAGTTCATTCTCTTTGCAACAGGCTCTTCTTCAATCAAATGTTTTAAGTTCCAAGTTTGCACTGAGAATTCTATTTATAATGACTCAGAGTCATTTGATTATAGTTAAGACTAATTTTTAAGCAATATAATATTAACGACATATTGTGTTTTAAAATTAGCATAATAGGCACTGATTTTTTTAAATGTAGATATAATATTATACTCTACTATCAAAGAACTTCATGAAGACGTGATAATCTTCAAAGGTAGATTTTCTGGCATGTGTTGGTGTTAAGTACGCGAGTAAATATGTGAAGTAGACGTCAAATAAGATTCTAACTTCCAAGTTTGCATTGAGAATTTAACAGCGGACAATGTTTTATTTCCAGTGACCGAGTGAGTCAAGGTGCCATCCTGACAGGCGACAGTTGGGGAGGGGGTAGACTAAAATATTTGGAGCAATGAAGTAATATTACGCCGACATACCTTGTGTTGCTTAAAATTAGCATGATCGGGCAGCCACTGATTTTTTTAAATGTAAGGTCGGATAATCAAGGTCCTACTCTACTATCAAAGAAATTCACGTTGACGTGATAATCTTCAAAGGTAGATTTCCTGGCATGTGTTTGTGTTAAGTATGCGAGTAAATATGTGAAGTAGACGTCAAATAAGATTCTAACTTCCAAGTTTGCATTGAGAATTGAACAGCGAACAATGTTTTATTTCCAGTGACCGAGTGAGTCAAGGTGATATCCTGACAGGCGACAGTTGGGGAGGGGGTAGACTAAAATATTTGGAGCAATGAAGAAATATTACGCCTACATACCTTGAGTTGCTCAAAACTGGCATGATCGGGCAGCCACTGATTTTTTTAAATGTAAGGTCGGATAATCAAAGTTCTACTCTACTATCAAAGAATTTCACGATGACGTGATAATCTTCAAAGGTAGATTTCCTGTCATGTGTAGGTGTTAAGTACGCGAGTAAATATGTGAAATAGACGTAAAATAAGATTTTAACTTCTAAGTTTTGCATTGAGAATTGAACAGCGAACAATGGTTTATTTCCAGTGACCGAGTGAGTCAAGGTGCCATCCTGACAGGCGAGAGTTGGGGTGGGGGTAGACCAAAATATTTGGAGCAATGAAGAAATATTACGTTGACAGACAACGTAATATTACTTCATTGAATCACGTTTTGATTGCTCAAAATTAGCATGATCGAGTTTCTACTGAGGTTATTTTTGAAAATGCATCTTTTATTAAAATCTTTAACACTAGAAAGACTGAAATTTAGTATATACCTATATTGCCCCAAAACAGTCAAAATGACTGCATTGTGAAAGAATAACTAATGTGTAAAGAAATTTGTTTAAAATTAATTTGAAATACTTTAATATAAGAAGTATTTCAAATTAATTTTAAACAAATTTCTTTACACATTAGTTATTCTTTCACAATGCAGTCATTTTGACTGTTTTGGGGCAATATAGGTATATACTAAATTTCAGTCTTTCTAGTGTTAAAGATTTTAATAAAAGATGCATTTTCAAAAATAACCTCAGTAGAAACTCGATCATGCTAATTTTGAGCAATCAAAACGTGATTCAATGAAGTAATATTACGTTGTCTGTCAACGTAATATTTCTTCATTGCTCCAAATATTTTAGTCTACCCCCACCCCAACTCTCGCCTGTCAGGATGGCACCTTGACTCACTCGGTCACTGGAAATAAACCATTGTTCGCTGTTCAATTCTCAATGCAAAACTTAGAAGTTAAAATCTTATTTTACGTCTATTTCACATATTTACTCGCGTACTTAACACCTACACATGACAGGAAATCTACCTTTGAAGATTATCACATCATCGTGAAATTCTTTTTATTAGTAAGTATTAACAATTTAAAAAATTTACTTCATTTAAAAAAAATAATTTATTTATTATTTGTACATTTTAAGCAAATGAAGGTGAAAATCGTTTTATGTATACATCTACCGCAAACATACTTTTCCCATTTTTTACATATATTATTAGTTTTGTTATTGTTTCAAAGTCGTACTTGACAATTTTTTCGTTTATTAAAATATGTGGTATTTGATGTTTGTGGGTCTTCATTTTCGGATGACTTGTTCTGTCATGCAGTTCTGTAATCGGTGGAAAGCTGTTCTGCTAATTGAAACAAGAACTGTTTTCATCATATTCCTGTCTCTTCTTTGTAAAGGATCCAAGCATTTATAGCAGCCAAGTCTAAAATATTGAAAAATATTTGGAGGGGCCATCTACGAGAACTAGATTTTACGGCATATTTTCTGGCCATCTGATCCGTCATATCAACTCCAAATTTTGTTTTGTTATAAAATTGAATAGAGTCCGGCAACATTTTTTATTGCTTCTATCAATTTTCACAAATTTATGCCTGGAACTTAGAACAGCTACTCTTTTATTTGGTTTGCTTTTATATATTGTAAAGACAGAATTTTCCGATTTGTATAAGAGAGTGGAAAAACGAGGCATGTTATCCTTCGTTTGTTTGGCTACTTTGGGTAGTTCTCTTTTATTTCCTCTAATAGTTACAACTGGTGCTGTTTTTTGGCTAATAATTTCATCGCGAGTGATATGCTAGTGAAAAATTTATCGGTCGTGATATTCCTTCCAAAGTTGGTATATATTTAGGACAACGTGTTCACTGAGAAGCATTGACAGTGGTCATTGTTCGTCTTTCCCCAAATAAGGAACACCATTCAAAACATACTTCCTTCTAACATCTGATGCAAGCCAGAATTTGATGTAAAATTTGTTGGGTATATTATAAATTTCCCAAGTAGTCAAAATGACTGCTTTGGGGCAATACAGATATAATACATATACATACCGGAAATGAAAGAGGGGGAGGCAACTACAATGGTTAATAAACGAATTTATATGTTGTACAAAAACTCACAAAATTCTAAGAAGCTGTGTCAGTATATACACAATTGTTTTTCTAATTGAATTTGAAAACCAGTCAAAATGACTTTCTTAGGCAATCTAATGTTAAGTACGTAGAGTTAAGAATATTACTAAAATGTTCAGAAAAGTACACAGTTTCTAAAAACCGAAATTCCCGATGTACAAAGTACAAGCTGCCCCAATTAGGTCGTGGTTCTACTGTACTAGGAAATAACTTCATGGCGACATGATAATTTTGATTTCCTGGAATGTGTAGGTATTTAGTAAGTGTTTCATATTGAATGGGACAAAAAGAATAGCGCAGTGTGACTGCCGTAATTTATTTATTCAGCCGAAACAAATTTATTCTGCAACTACAATTATACAAGTTTTATTTGGCAACAGGGAAAAATTATCGAATGACGAACTCGCCGCTAGAGACGATGTTAAACAAAATGTCGTCCATGCAGGAGAAAACGTACTTCGTTTTCGAATATGCCCAAACCTCCTCGGTAACTGTTGTGCGAAAACATTTTTGCACGAAATTTCGTAAAGAACCACTGCTCAGCATAATATAAGCAGGTGGGTGAAGCAGTTCCAGGATACCGGCTGCTTATGCAAGAATAAAAGCCCAGGACGAAAAGAAACAAAACTAAAAGTGGTTGAAAGAATTCGTGAAGATTTTTTACGGATTCTTTCAAAATCAACGTCATTTTCAGGTGCAGAACTGGTTGTCCCTCACACAACGGTGTGGCGTGTTTAACGGAAGCGTCTCCAATTCAAGCCAAACAGACATCAGATGATCCAGGCTTTAAAACCTACTGACAAACCGTTGCGTAAAAATTTCTCTGTGAAATTTCAAGAAAAGCTCGACTTAAATGGTTTCGAGAACACACTGGTGCTTACCGATGGAGCCACATTATACTTACGTGGCAAAGTTAAGTGCCATAATTTGCGATTTTGGGGCACGGAAAATGTGCATATAACATTAGCTAATAGGAGCTTGATTACCGTGTAGACATTTATCGTGTCACCGGAGAGGCACATATTGAACACCACTAGAAACTTGAATAAATTTAGTTTTGAGGTAAATTTGAATTTTCTAAATATAATAACTACAACGTTCATAATCATGTTTTCTTTTTGTCCCATTCAATATGAACCCTGTATATGAAGCGAACGTCGAACGTGTAACAGGGGGATTGAAACATGCTGTTCATATTGTTGTATGCAGAATAGTCAGGATATCTTTTAGGGATCTACGATATTGCTTGCTGGGGAAACATACTATTGCTGACTGGGGATATATTGGCAGAGCAAAATTTGAACTATTGTTATCGTGATGTTTGAAGAATATCATTATTTGGCAATATATTGATAAACAATCTGATCTTACTAAGTGTTTGGTTTTGACTACAAGAAAAATAAGGAAGAACTGCATAAAAACCCAAATATTTTTTTTTTATATTTCTAAATGTGAAATAGCCATTCGTCACTGTTTTAACCATGTCGAGTGGGACTCGACATCAGTTTCTATCTCAGGAGATCCTCCGTCGAATGTTACGAGACATATTTTTTCAAATCCAAACCAATAAATGATCAAATAGAAATATACCTGGAGAAAGAAATCAAATCCTTTTTTTTTGTGTGTTCATTTATTTATTTAAGTTGTCCTACTTTTTAGTGTAAGAATATTTCAAATAAAACACTTATAAAAGCTTTAAGATCTAAGAAAATTGAAACATAATTTGCAATGTAAATGATTAAGTTCTATTTCTTTTGACAGCTCATTTGTTGAAATTGCTATGGTGTGAGAGTCAAGCCACAAGAGGAATCTATAATCCAGGAATAATATATGTCCCAGATAAGTGTAACGAATCAGGAAACAAGTACTCGGAAATACTTTGATTTGATTTCCTGCTACACTTACCGTCAAATCCCTTTATCGAACCCTTGTTTAATCTCGATACCGATGTTTCATGAAAGTTTTCTTACTGCACCATTTCCAATGATCTCGGTGTCTTTGATGGAAGATCGCGTTTTACAAGCCGCTGACACCAAGTTTATTCACCTTAGACGGGGCGTGTGTGGTCTCCCATATTTATGATCACCTTTGTCCGCCGCATAAAGCAGGGGGTTTAAAGTTTCTCTCGCGTGACCACCATTGCCATCGGTAGTTTTGCAAAAAGTAACTCTTGTCACGCCATTTCGAATCGCTTCCGAATGAGCATTGATTCCAGCTCGGCTCCTTAGAAAGTTTGTTGTCGGTTCTGACGGTGGAGGGGGAAACGACGCACGGCATTTTCGTGTAAGATAAAAGGAGGTCTTGTTGTTGTTTCTACGAAAGAAATAGGTGTGACCTTTTGTTTTTTCTGCTACTTGGTACGCTGAAAAGGAACACGCGTCTTTTTAGTAGCGTAGGGAAATGAGGTTACCCCAGCTAAAGGAAATGGCGGTATTGATCCAGGTTGTCCAGTTTGCTGAGGACAAAATGAAATCCAATAGTAACCTAGGCGTGTAATTTTTAAAATTTCAACCTACTGCTTTATCATTTTATAAGGTTATTTAGGATTTTCCTCGAAGTTTAAATCCTTCTAGCTCCACTTGTTGTTTGGAAGGATTTAGAACTTAAAAGCCAATGATTGAATAGTGTGTGTGTAAATATATATATATATATATATATATATATATATATATATATATATATATATATATATATATATTATATATATATATATATATATATATATATATATATTATATATATATATATATATGTATATATATATATATATATATATATATATATATAATATATTTATATATATATATATATATATATATATATATATATATATCATGAGAGATTAATCTCATCACAAAGGGAAGAGAATCCATGAACCAGCATATAGTCGGGCGGCCAGGCCTAAAACATCGAAGAATAAAGACAAAAGAACTTTCTAAATCAAACTGAACAGAGTTTATTCAGGCAACCTCTTTCATGGACGTCTATCCTCAAAAGATGTACATCTCTGTTAAGTAGTTGTCTGGGCCAACCAATCGGAAGTTTTAATTGCCAGTCACATGGGAAAGCTGATTACGTAGTTTAAGCGCCACGAGCTAATTTAAAATACGTACAACATAAAGCTTAGAGTCTCGAGGTCACCAAATTAATAGGAAAAATAGAAATAAACCTGGTATAGAAATATATCTTTTATATCTTGGATGCAAGATATAAAAGATATTCACCAAGACTGCTAGAAAAGGATGCCAGAAAATTATAGAACAGCCAGAAAATTGTTTTGAGATAAACATAATTAAGTTTGTTAATTTTTAAGACAAAAATATTGCACACATACACACATACAGATATATATATATATATATATATATATATATATATATATATATATATATATATATATAATGTATTTATAAATGTTTGTTTTTACCGGTTTTATAAAGTAGGAACTTTAGTTCTCATGGTACCTTATTATTTTTTTATATTATTAATTATATCAACACTTGAACAGTTTTAAATAGGAGAAATAACATTGATAAAGCGTATTATTTTGCGAAGTGGTAATTCTATACTAATAAGTTTACTTTAATCATAGTAATGACGATATACACCCTTCCCCCCTTAAACTAATTTATGGATACATCCCTGCTTTCGCAGAGCTTGATATTTTATTCTCATTTGGAATTTCCCGACAAATACTTTTATTGTGTATAAAATGTAAGACAATCAGTTACATAAAATTTTTGATTAAAATTATTATATGTATCAACTGTTTGTTCACAAAAATTTTTGATTAAAATTATTATATGTATCAACTGTTTGTTCGAAATTATTATATCAACTGTTTGTTCGAAATTATTATATGTATCAACTGTTTGTCCAAAATTATTATATGTATCAACTGTTTGCTCAAAATTACATTAGTCTGAAGGTTGATCGAATGTTAGAGCGCTCCTGTACGGTACCGGAATTTGGGGGTCTACTGGCATGGATATTCATAGAAGTTCTGAATCGGCTTTAAACAATAGGTCCTGGCATCACTAGCTGTCACGTAGAAAAATAGTAGATCGTAGCGTTAAAAACTAAACTAAATCAAAATCACATTAACTCAAATTGTTGACTAATATCTTTCCTTCAAAAATGAGGAACAGCAAAATAACAATGAATATAGTGTAATGTTTCTTTTTAATTTGAAATTTCCCATTGAATACTTTCCCCTTTTAAAAAGTTAACTAGCTTTTGATTAAAATAGTTGATCGTAGCGTTGCAAACCAAACTAAATCAAAATCATATTAGCTCAAATGGTTGACCAATATCTTTCATTCAAAAAGGAGGAACAGCAAAATAACAATGAATATAGTGTAATGTTTCTTTTTCATTTAAAATTTCCCGGCGAATACTTTTCCCTTATAGAAAAGTTAACTAGCTCTCACTTAAAATAATAGATCGTAGCGTTGCAAACCAAACTAAATCAAAATCACATTAGCTCAAATGGTTGGTCAATATCTTTCATTCAGAAAAGAGAAATAGCAAAATAACAATGAATATAGTGTAATGTTTCTTTTTCATTTGAAATCTCCCAGTGAATACTTTTCCTTTATAGAAAAGTTAACTAGCTCTCGCTTAAAATAATAGATCGTAGTCTTGCAAACCAAACTAAATCAAAATCACATTAGCTTAAATGGTTGACCAATTTTTTTTATAATCAGAAACAGAAATAGCAAAATAGCTATGAGTATAATGTACTGTGTTTTTTTATTTGAAATTTCCCAGTGAATACTTTTCCCTATAAAAAAGTTAACTAATTCACGCTTAAAATAGTAGATCGTAGCCTTGAAAATCAAACTAAATCAAAATTACATTAGCTCAAATGGTTGGTCAATATCTTTCATTCAGAAAAGAGAAATAGCAAAATAACAATGAATATAGTGTAATGTTTCTTTTTCATTTAAAATTTCCCAGTGAATACTTTTCCTTTATAGAAAAGTTAACTAGATACCGTTTAAAATAGTAGATCGTAGTGTTGCAAACCAAACTAAATCAAGATCACATTAGCTCAAATGGTTGATCAATATATTTTATTCAGAAAAGAGAAATAGCAAAATAGCCATGGGTATAGTGTACTGTTTCTTTCTCAATTGAAATTTCCCGGCTAATACTTTCCCCGTATAGAAAAGGTAAGAGAGTCAGTTTATATAAAATCTTTATTTAAAATTATTAAATGTATCAACTGTTTGTTCAAAATTACATTAGCTCAAACGGTTGGTTAATGGAATCCTTTTTTATATCAGAAAAGACAAATAGCAAAATAGCAATGAGTATGTACACATCGACAGTACACGATATTTGACATATGCTGTGGCACTCAATCTTTCACGAGAATTTCATGTCGAATGGGAATGTTCTAGGATTGAGAAGAACAAATTCGTCTTTGTTGTAATCCATTCCTTTTAGCAGAACCGACATCCTTGTCTTACGATTTAGATTGGATTTTGATTCTTTTTTTTTCCAATCGCCATTATCAATTTCAATATTTCGCTTGAATCTCACTAAATATCAAGTAACACATAATATTCTTTCCTTCAACAAAAGAAAGATTAAAATTTTTATTAAAAATATCCTTTAATCCAAGTAAGAAAATGATAAACTTCTATTTTCTCAGCAATTAAAATCTTTGTTCAGTCTTCCCTCTGAACATTTTTGCTGTTATCAATTTCATATTAGTTTGCAGTCAATTCGTCAAAACCAAAGAAATTTGATCACTTTAGTAATTTTGCCTTTTACATGCCTTTTATTCTCCAAAAATCCAGTTTAGGGCCTTTTAACACCATCTAGTGCAGTAAAAACTGCACACAGATTATGATATTCCATCCATGAAGTGTTTACTAATTCAATAAACTTTCACCACCAGAAGCTCATACATTTACCACAAGTGATTCCTTTAAAGAATATTGAAATACTTTACTACAGTTAGGTTGCCATATGCCAGATAAACAAAAATTTAATTCAGGTAAGGAGAAAAATTATGCTGATCATACATAAATAATTTCATACTTACTGTAAATAAGAATACAATAAATGGTTCAAAACTGCACCATATATATATATAAAGTAAGGAAAATTCTCATGGGTTTTAAAAATTTAAATCAAGGACTAAAAATTCCCACGTCATCTTGCATTTCCCTTTTTAACCCGTAACCTAAATTGACTACTGGGCAACAGTTTAAGCCCTCAGAGAAGGGGCCTGACTAATTATAACTCTACATGCCCCTAGCGGACAATTTAGGAAATTTCCAAACAAAAAGGAGATGCACCATGTCATTGGTCAGATATTTTCCCACAGATTTCGTCCCAGGTGTTACGAGTCTTGTACATAGAACTTCATGCTAGCTGACCCTTCAGATTGTCCTGTCCCTATGATGAAGTGGGAACCCGTCCTCCAACGTTATCTTAATAAAGGTCTTTAGCTAAAATGGTATCATTTTTATAACCATGACTGCAACTACCCATCGAGAAGTCCGTCTCATATATATATATATATATATATATATATATATATATATATATATATATATATATATATATATATATATATATATATATATATATATATATATATATATATATATATATATAGAATAAAGTCCTAATAATAGAAAAAATGTTATTTTTTTCCTATTTATTATTTGATAAATTAAAAGATTTAATCCCCTGCTCTTAAAATGGAGCTTGATAAAAGGAGGGAAGGAGTGGAATTCGAACGTTTTAAAGACGACAGTATTTTGCGCTGTGATATGAATTATATTCATACCAATTCATTTTAGAATCGGATCGATAGTTTAAGAGAAGATAAACTTTGATTTTTGCTAACCCTAACTCATCAAGAATCCAATATGGATTCCTCTATCTATTCCAGGTCCAACCTCTTCATAAATTCGAGGACAGATGGGCAGATAATTTAGGCTATTATTATTTAGGAGATTGCGTGTCGTATTTGCAATGTATATATGACACATTGCAAGCTGTATGAATTGAGAGAGCGAATTGGCAAAGAAGCCGAATATCGAATAGGGACCGGATATTCGTTACATACTGTACCGAGGTATTTTCCCACGATGGTGAGCACGTGCATGCACAGTTGTGTGAGAAATTTCCTAGATGAATTTAGGACTTCAATTGTTAACATCGAGTTTAGGGACCCCTGCAGAGAAGGCATCGATCTCGGAATGGCACAAGCGTAACGGTCAAGCTGGCACAGAGATGTAATAGTGAGTTATTGAAGCAGGGGCTAAAAATAACGTCAGCTTTCACAAAAGGGGCTATTTTAATTTTAACCCACCTGCACTCCCGAAGGGGGTGCAGATGTGGGAAAATTTCACGAAACAATCGATTGGCAAGGAAGAAAAAGGGGCGTTAAAACCGATGTGAGGAGTTGGGAAAGAGAGTTAAGAAAAGTAGCATAAGTCGTGATCCAAGAGTAGCTGGACATCGAAATCCTAAGCCCCACTCACTAGCACCGACTCGTCCCATGCGCCCGAACGCCCGCACCGACACACCGCATGAGGAAAAACCCCTGCCTGATCCTCTGTACCAACTGAAGGACCGACACATCGCGTAAAGAAAGCCCCTGCCGGCACCCCTGTGCCTGTACTGGAGGTAAAAAAATATTCACAATGGTCATTTAGGCCTCTGTTAGTAATTTAACATTGTGATTAAGGAATAACGCATAACTAAAGAGAATTATAATAATTATAGTGTACATATGAATATAAGACATAAATAATTGCTGGTTATATGATAATTAAGGATATAAATGTGTAAATGTACAGAATAAATGTCTTAATCTCAATAAAAGGTGTCATATTTTTAATGTGTTTCCCCTTTGTGAACGGACACTGGTGTTAAGGTTGTAAGTACATTACAACACATACCTACTGGTTACACGTTGGCATATTTACACAATCAAGTAAATCAACACATAACGGAAACATGGCATCTTTGTTTATGACAGTCACGCGAACTGCAACGAACACTATCTTTCGAGATTCTTACTGATAACACGTAATAATATTTACATAAATGCACGAACAAAAAACATTGGATTTTTACGGGACTGCCACTGTCACTAAAACTACAAGATTTTTGCGTAAAAACAATTATCACATAACAATTCTAACTAGAGACCCAAAATAATATAGTTTAAAATGAATACAGACATTTTTCTCTCACCTTAAATTATACTACGTTGTGATAGAACTCCATATAAGCAATGAATAGAAGAGGAAACATTTATTATTCTTTACATTTCTTTCTCTCATTTATGATGCTGTTTGAAAAATCTACTTTTAAAATATTCTTTATTTTGAAAAATTCTCTCGAACAAGAAATTAGATATTACAGCCTAAAGAACAGCGATATGTTTAGAAAATATGCCAGGAAGACAAAAATTTACACTCACAAAAATAATATTTTAAAATATTTGAAATATTATAACACTATTATAGTATTCTTTGGAAGACGAAAAGAATAATTTTTTAAGCCAATATATGTTTAACTGTAAAAATATTTGCAGTACGTTTAAAATAGATTTTGATCATATTATATTCAGACTTTAGAAAGAAAATATTGAATCAATGGAAATTACAGATTAATTACAGCTGATAACTGGAAAAGCTCTAATATTATAAGTAGAATACAGGGTGTTTCAAAAAGGACCGGTATATTTGAAAAATCAATAAAAACTAAACGGACAGTGATAGAAATACACAGTTTATTGCAATATGCTTTTTACAACAGTAAATTTTCAAGCAAACTTTCAAAATTAGTTTCAATATTCCCCAACAGATGGCACTGCAGTCTGGAAAAATCTAAACTGCGATATTATTCTGTGGGGACTCAAAAAAACCAGGTATACCACCACTATCCAGAAACAATTGAATAACTGGAACAGTACATCTGTTCTGCATGTGAAGCCATCCCGCCTGAGACGTTGACACGGGTTTCTGATAATTTCGTTCTGAAAATATGCCATATTATTGCTGAGAATGGTGGATATCCCGAAATTATCGTTGTTTAGTTTCTAAACAGCAGTGCCATCTGTTGTGGAACATTGTAACTAATTTTAAAAGTGTGTCTGCCTGAAAATTTACTATTGTCCCAAGCATATTGCAATAAACTGTATTTCTATCACTGTCCGTTTAGTTTTTATTGGTTTTTCAAATATACCGGTTATTTTTGAAACACCACGTACATAGAATAATTTTTTCTGGATATTAATAATAAAAAATTACGCTAAGCTTGGATCTATAATTCAATTTCTGTGATTGATATCATTTAAGTTCTATTGGTTATGATGTGTGACGTTATATTAGACTTATTTTTCATCTAAATATTAACGTGTTTATTTTTTTTAAATTGTATTCTAGAAATTAAAAACTTTAAATTAAATAAGAATTTTTAGTATTTTAAAAATTAAAGCATTCTTTTTAAGAAGAATGCTTGTAGGAGCAGTTAACTAGAGAAATGTATAGCAATACATTTCTCTTAGTTGATTATTTAAGAACGATTGTTACATATGGCAACCTAGCTGACAGCAAAATTACCTTAGTTTTGAATAGTATCAAAAAGATATTTTCTTCAGTATAAAACTTTCAATGTAGCAAACAGTTAAAATCCTTTATAGTAAAACGTAAGGCTCATCGTCAAACATGAGTTCTTCCAGTGTCGTTCGAATGACTTATCCTGATTCTACTCAAGACGAGTCCCAAGGTAGAACAACAAGGTCCTAGGCATGCGTCGAGAGCTGTCCGCAAGAACTGCTTCACGGCGTGGCAGTTGATGGTGAACTGTCTCAGCGCTGGACCTATGCACCAGACGTGCTGGAATGTGATGCAAGCAAAACTGCAGCCCACTATGAGAGCAATGGGCAGTCCACACACCAATGACAGGCATCGGTAACAGCAGTTCTTTGAACAAGTGAAGATATATTTCGAGTTACGCCATACGCAGGCGGGGGAATAGGTTCCCTCGGGTTCGGCGATGACATCATCGAACTCGACCTATAAAGAGAATAAGACATTAGAAAAGAGTGGAAGACATGGGGTTTGTACCGTTATGAAGGTGTTAAAAGTGGCCAGAAGAAAAAGGTCTTGTCTATTTTTGGAAATGTAATTAAAAGAGAAGATACCAGAAACTTTCGGACTTTTCTATATTTCTTATTTTACTAAGCTATTCTATCGACTAAAAATTTACCTTTTCAGTTGATAATTAGTGAAAATTTTAACTGGCAGATATTACATTTTGGATGGATAAACATGTAACGTCGAATAAACGTTCGTTCGTAATCAAACGAACATGATAGATGACATTATTGTGTTAGTATACCATTCTTATATCAGAAGCGCTATCTATATTGCTGCAAAACTAATCTATTTAATTGGCATGCAAGTATTTTCTGTAGTTACTTATAAAAGTAAAGTTCCGTTATGTACCTATTTATGTTATACACCTATTTATATAAGTTATATAATACAATGAAACTTAAAATTCTAAGATTATTCACCTTTAAAATGATCTTCATAAAAAAATAAATAATTCGAATAATTTTAAATATATTTATATAAAAACTAATAATTAGAAAGTTAAATGCCAACCTTCATTTAAAAAATTATCATGGGCCTATGAAGCTTTGCAGGAAAAGTAATATTTTTTTTTAAATGTCTTTGATATTATTTAATGTCCATCGATTATTACTTCAGACTTTAAGATTGACTTTCATATAGAAATAAGCTTATATATTTCTAAAATAGTTCTCGCAAAATTTTCTAGTTATAAAATAAATTTAGAATTTTCATAATTTCATAGATATAAAATAAATATTTCTTAAAATGTAGAAATCTTTCTTATATGTAGAAATCTAACATTAATATTTTGAAATTTGGAAAGAAAACCTTTTTAGGCTTCATTATTAACTTAATTTGCGATTCCATATACAGCTATTGTACAAGTTACGCAGTGTAAGCATATTTATTCTAAAAATATACCAACTTATTTTACCTATTACGTAGTGACTAAGGAGATATTATACCTTTTGAGATAAAAAATCTTCATAAAAATAGCCTATTTTCGATTCAATATAAAAAGAATTGCTCTGCTATGTTTAGAGTACTTCTGCTTTTGAATCTTTTATAAATGCTCTAAATTTATAAAAATTACTTAATTTTATTTTATGAAGCACTATTTTCTTAATATAAAATATGTATACTAAGTGAAAAAAATAAAAACTCACTTATCCGCAAAATAACTTGCAAATTAAGAACTAATTTTTATATCAAATAAAAGCTGATTGTTTTTATTCTATAAGCCTATAATTGAGGTTATAAATTAAAAAATTAAGATTATAAGGTAAGAAATATAATGAAGTTTATATGGTAAGAAATATATTTTATTTTATAACATAATAAACGCTAATTTTTTAATATATTAGTTTATTATATAAAAAACTAATATATTAGTTTAATATATTAGTTTATTATATGTTAGTTTCCAGTTTTTTAGCTTTAAAATGTCAAACAGTAAAATTGACGTTTTACTGTTTGACAAAATAAAACAGTAAATCAGTAAAATTTTTAAGTTTACTGATTAAAATCAATATTTTACTATAATTTAGTATAAAACTTTAGTTTATAATATATTTATTTAAAAATTTATCTCGCGGGTAAGTGAATTGTTTTCAGTTGTACATTTTCACTTCATTAATTAAGATTCTATTTTAAATACTAAACTAAATGATGTTTTTCAAAGCTAAATCGATTTAAAAAAAGCTTAAGTTCATGATTAAGGCTTTATCGCATTTCAACATGTACGTGTTGAAAAAGCAACAGATTCAGTTTAGAATTCCTTTTCTCTATGAAGAATACGCTGATTTCTCGTGACAGAGAAAAATTTTCAGCCGATTAAAGACCTTATAACAAGTCAACGTGAACTAAAATCGATTGCAAACGTTCCTCGTTAACACAAGAAATATGTACAATCTTCACCAGTAAAATCAATTATGAACTAACACGTGCATGTTAAAAAGTGATAAAGCCTTAAAAAGAACCTGAACTTTTCGTTTTAAAGGACTAAAAAAAAAAGGCTGATGTAATGAATATTTTAAACCTCAAAAGGTATTACACGTCCCCCTTAAATCTTCGTGAATATGGACAGGTACAAAAAAAGAATTTCAAAAATCCAGTTTCAAAAAAAGTTTGTTTTTATTTTCAAAGTAACAGTTACATCTAAAGCTTCACACAAAAGCACAGCAGAAGCTTGCAACACACATAGATGGTGGACGTCCATAAATGCAACACCCAAGGAAGAAAACACAGAAGAAAAACAAGGTGGTTGCAACAGGAAAAGGGAACAAAAAAAAAAGGAATGATGTTAGTGCAAGATATTTCGTAAAACACAATTCATGCATGCTTATTTTACAAAAATCTCTACCTTAATATAAAGCGATCAAATTTATAATTAGAAATTTGGTGACAAACCACTCTGTGCCCCCGAATCCTAGTGGTAACTTGGACTTTAAAACATGATACTGGGGATTAATTCGGGGACATAACACACTGACATATTTTCTATTACCTCAGGGACACTTGCTTGTTAAGAATTCACCCATGCAAAGCCACGGAATTTGTTGGTCATTTTATTAATGAAGCCTCATATAAGCGGATAATCATTCTGTTGCCTTAGGAACAACACAAAGAAAAAAAAAAAGTGAGGGTTCTCTTAATTCGGAAGTAGAGACACTTTATAAAATAATTTAGTTTTTTCACATAAAGCTATACATTTTTTTAAAAAATTTAAGATTTGTATACCAAGTAATGAAGGTAGAAATCCATTAATACCCCCAAAAATGTTTTAAATTGATAAATTAAAAAGTAACTTTTTATATCAAATGGAATCTATTTACCTTTTTATTCTTTGAATATTAATTATAGAAATAAAAGCGATGAGTTTTTTTTAATATTATACTTCCTAATGCTTAGGCAATTGCTCTGATAGCATTCGCCACTGCAAAGCTGCAGATATTTGTTGACCATTTTATTTTGGGGAGCACCAAATAGGTTGTTAACCCCCAGAGGAAACACAAAGTGGGTCTGTGCAATTTACAAGTAGGGACAAATCAGGAGACTTCTAGGATGGGTTTGCAACCCCCTGAGGTATCGTTTGGGTTCTTCGAGGATATTGAGACCAGATATCTAATTAAGATGGCCCAGCCGTCATCGAAAAACATGTAGATTAGCCGGTTCGACTGTCGAACTTATTGGTCATTTTTTTGTAAGATCCTTATATAGGTAGCCAACATTCCTCCCTAGAACAACACAAATATTGTATCCCCGCGTAATTTAACAGCAAAGATCAATCAGAATCCACCCCTTTTCCTCAAGCTTGACCTGCCATCTCCAGAGTTATCGTTTGGGAACTTGGAAGACATAACCAAGAATCTAATTTACGTGCCAAAGCTGCCCTCAATAACCGGTTATGAATCTTTGGCAGGTTATTGACATAGATGCCGAGTATCCTACCGTGCCTCATTAAAATATAGTTACAATATCAACTTTTGTAGTGTAATACGTATAAATATTCTTTTAATTTCAGAAAAGACAGGTATTTTTCAGTCAAAAATACATCAATTTTAAACTCAGTTTTATTTTTACTCTACAGGATTAATGATAAATTTCATAGGTATGTGACGGTTAGAAATGAACATGGATTTTTTTTTAAATATAAAGTTAAGATCTCCTAGAAACTATTAATTAAAGTTATTAGTGATAGCTAAATTGTTTCTTGTGGTAATATTTATAAGTAGATATAAACGTCCTCTTTAATTTTTTCTTTGGTTATATTTCACAATATGAAGTTTTAGAAGAATTCCGTCAAGAAAGTCCACAGTAGCTTTAAATGTTTTGTGTATAAGTAAGGTAACCATGCACCCCATAAAGTTGGGAACAGTCCCTGAATTTAGATAGTTTTTCATTTTATCCCTAAAAATAATTTTACAACTTACGGACTCAAAGTTTACCTTAATAGAAACATTTGTCCTTTTTTGCGTCTCAGCTGAACTAAATGTTTAATTTTGTTTACATTATTAACTTGGAGGATACTTTCTAGAAAGCAACGAATCTCTCGAAGAAATTTGAGATCTGGAGTTTATATTGCTGTTGTTCTGTTTATATAACTGACAAAATATCTTTTGAATGAAATTTTTCTTCTCAATGAACTAAAATGTACAAAGTTGGTAAAAATATAGTAAACCTGCAATTTTTATTTTAATTATAATGAATTAAAGTTTGAGAATGTAATAATAGGAAACAAGATAAAATAGTTTTCCTCTTAAAAAAATCGAACGTACTGAGAGATTCAGTAAATAATCCTAGTCCCATAATATTGAAATAAAAAGTTCTTTTTAATGTGCATTTATAAAAATTTTAAAATAGATATGCATATTACTACATAGATCTGTGTTAACTCAGTCGGCAAAGACAGTGGTCTCGTAACTGGAGCAATATGTGTTCGGGGCTCTAGTCAGCCAAAGATGAGTAACTTAAAATAGGATTTTGATCACAATGTTCTGTAACGATAAATTCCTAAACAATACCTCTGAAGATGACAGGCTTAGCCTTGGAGTCGTCTGTTTGGTTCCTGCTAATAAATTACGAGGACCCACATTGTGTTGTCCGTAGGGAGTAACATTAGCCTCCTATATGGTGCTTCCATAATAAAATAACCAACAATAACCTGTGGTCAGGTAGTAACGAATGGTAAAAAGTGCAAGTCATTGGAAATAATAACTATTATATTTTATTTCCAGAGCCACAATAGATCAGTTGGCAAAGGCTTTTATCTCGTAACTGATAGGTTGCTAGTTCGGAACCAGAGCCTACTTAAGGTCAACCGTGTTTGTTAAAGTTGACTAGGGCACGTAAAATAGGTCCGTGGTCACAATGGCCTTCAAGTTCTCCAGCAATACCTCTGGAGGTGTCAGTCAAAGTCTATGGGTCTTCTACTTGGTCCCTGGTTCAAAATGGCGAGGACCCACTTGAGCAAAGTCGTTCTTTCACCTTAAAAGTCCTCGTTAAAACGATAGGCACATCGCTTTGCTTTAATACGAGTAGCGTATGGCTCAATCGTACTTTGTTTGTCCAAGTGGCATCGGAAGCAACAACATATTTATTTCCAACGAATGCTTAAAATAATTGCTAAATTTTAATTTTAAGTCCTAAAATGTATCCCATGAATAAAAGTGAATCATATTTACGTAAAGGGGATTCCAATGGAAAATTTTCAATAATTCCCCGTTTGAAACAATATTTAAGATCATTAATATCCTACCTTGAAATGATAAAACTTTCACATAAATGTAAGTTAATATCTCATTAGATTTTCAAGCAAGCTGGTCTAAAAACAGAACTAATTAATTTAGAAATTCCCTTTCAATGTAGATAAAGTTTAGTACAGACAATTTCGAATCGAAAATAATATGCGATCATGCATTTTCCATGGTTGAAATGATACTTTGTAAGAAAAATGATGAATTTAAATAGAATTAAATTGACTAAAAGCAATGCCAAAACTGTTACTTTGAAAATAAAAACAATCACAGATAAAAATGTTTTGAAAATTCGAAGTTTGCTGTGCTTAGGATATAGATAAAAAGTGCACATTTGCAGGAAAGAAACAAGTACACTGAAGAGCCAAGCAAAATGGTACACCTGCCTGATATCATGTAGAACCCCAGAGAGCAAGCAAGAGTACCTGAACACGAATCGGCATAGTTTCGACTGATGCCTGAAGCAGTGAGGGAGGTAATTGACACCATGAATCTTGCAGAGCTGTCCATAAATACCTAACAGTACGAGGTGGTGGACATCTCTTCTGAACAGCACGTTGCAAGGCATCTTATATATGGTCAATGTTCATGTCTGGGATTTTGATGGTCAGCAGAAAAGTTTAAAGTCAGAAAAGTGTCCCTGGAGGCACTTTACCAATTCTGGATGCGTGTGGTGTCGCATTGTCTTGCTGGAACTCCGCTAGTCCATAAGAATGCACAATAGATATGTATGGGCACATGTGATCAAAGAAGATGCTTATGTATGTGTAACCTCTCAGTTTCAGATCTAGACGTATTAGGTGTCTCATATCACTCCGACTACATGCTCCCAATACCATCACAAAGCCTCCTTCAGATCCAACAGTCCCCTGATGATATGCAGGATCCATGTTGTTGATTATATACCAGTACGCGTCCATCCGCTTGATACCATTTGAAAGAAGACCCGATGTCTGGAAACATGTTGCCTGGTCTGACAACAGCCCAATGTAGGTGTTGACGGACCCAGGCGAGGAGTAAGCCTTTGTGTCGTGCAGTCATAAAGGGTACAAGAGTGGTTCTTCGGCTGCGAAAGCCCATATAGATGATATTTCGCATGCTGATGCTTGTTGATGGCCCAGCATTGAAATCTGCAACAATTTGCTGAAGGCTTACACTTCTGTCACATTTTATGATTCTCCCCAGTCCTCGTTGGTCCCGTTCTTGAATGATCTTTTTTTTCGGCCGCAGCTATGTCGGAGATTTGATGTTTTACCAGATTCCCGATATTTACGGTACACTCATGAAATGGTCGTACGGGAAAATCCAAATTTCATCGTTACCTATGAGAGGCTATGTACCATCTGCGTATGTTGACTATAACACCCCGTTCAAACTCACTTAAATCTTGAGAACTTGACATTGTAGCAGCAGTAACCGATTTAACAACTGTGCCAGATTGTTCTCTTATATACTCGTTTTCGACCGCAGCGCAGTATTCTGATGGTTTCCTTATCTCTTTATTTGTATACGAATGTCTATACCACTTTTTTTGGCTCTTCACTGTATATATACAGGTATGGAGTAGAAAATTCTAATCATGCAGTGCAATTGACAGCAATTAAATGAAAATAAAATGGATAAAAGTCAAATGATGTAAGTTAATTACAGATGTCTACTTTTTATATTTAAATATCGTTTACTAGAAATCATAAACATAAATACAGAATTTTCTTCAGTTATAGAAAATAATTGTTTAGCTGTGATCCCAAGGGGAAAGTGTGTTCTAAAGTCTCAATAAAAATAGAAAATAATTGTAAAGTCATGAACGTTAAACTTAATTCGGATGTTCATTTAAAATTTTCACAATTACTGAATTTTTTAAACTGATAAACTATTGAAAATTTCACATAAGATATAAATACAGAATAAAATTAATCAAAATAAAACTTTTAACTGAATAGGTGTTATCTTAGTAAAGTCGCATGTTTCTGCAGGTTTAAAAAGAAATTGCTTGAAATGGGAGAGACTATAGACATAATTAAAATTTTAATTGTAGTAAGGTTTGTTTTTTAAATATTTTTGTAGCTCTCAATTGAAGTTACTAACAGTATGAAAAAAATAGTCATGGTGAGACAAAATTCCTACTATGAGCTTCTATTTAAAAAAAAATGAGACTTTTTATATTCGTATATGATTTATTATCCTCTGTTACATAATAAAAACATTGCCACCATTTCCAAAATTGAAAAATAACCAGTTATAAACCAGAATGGTTTCTACGTAAAGACAAGCTGGGCATGAATCTTATTTCTGCTATTTTTGTACGTTTACAGCCATTATATCTTCCTTATTACCACAAAGACGTCTTTAAAGTTTCTCACTAAAACGGGGCTAACTGAAAAAAAATCTTTATGCTTTCCTGTAAAATTTGAAATTTGTGAAATAAATCCCGATTTTACTTCCAATGTACATATATACGGAAGCTTGTTTATTTTTTTTAATAATATGGGAATGTGTTTGGACTATTTATATAAAGTTTTCTAAACTATTAATAATTTATAAAAAAAAAATTATATTTATCCGAAATGCTTGTTTTTGTAATCAAAAACGAGGATATACGCTTAATGTAATTCATCACAAAAAATAAGAAGGCAAAATTAAGTGCAGTATCGTTTTAATGTGGCTGTATATCGACTATATTGGATTTCTTCAACTTCGTGATAGTCTTCGGGAAACATTTTCATCAGAAAACGACTTCTGTTAAAATATTTATTTAAACAAATTTCCTTATGGCACAGAAGGAGAAATTTTGAAACTTATGTCGATTAAATTCTTTGTGTTAAAATAGAATACAATATTTTTTGTAAATAATTAAGGTTTAAATTTTTCTTTTATTTGTAAAATTGAATCGGACATATCATACACAATTCCTTGCTTTGTCCTGTTGTAAAGTTTATTTTAAAAAATCTTATTCAAATCGTAAATAGGTAGAAATATTGTTTCCTGTGTTAAATTTGGCTATAACAGAAGTTTTGAATTTTTTTCTTTCGTGACCCAGATTCTTTCGCGATCCCAGACATTAAATGTAGAATAACGTTATAAATATGTTCATTTCTTTGGCGTAACTTCCCAACTTGGGGGCAAGGATTTACGATGCCAATCTCCGTTTCCCAGGCCAATGGTTTAATTTTAATATGTGTAAATCCTCTGCGCAACAGCCCAACTTGGGGGCGAAGCTCTAAGGTGCCAATCTCCGTTTTCAAGACCAAGGACTTTGGGTTGCGAATCATATGTCCTGATTAGGTGGCCAACCTTACGCGGACGCCCAAGTGCTTAGTTCCCAAGCATGATTGGTCCTCAGTCTACCCACTGAAGGAATGAAAGGCTGAGTCAGCCTTGCCCAGCCCGGTGATCAAACCTCGGACCTGTGTCGTAGGAGTGCGAAGCGCTACCCCTACGCCACCGGTCTTCATATAAATGTTACCATAAATAACTTCTTTGTAAATATAAAGTGTCTCCATAATTAAACCCCTACTGTACAGTTTTCTTCAGTCGAAATTTTTATTCAGAGAGTTATGAAACATTGTGTAGAACATAATAAAGAGATGGGAATTTAAATGTAAAAAATTAGTTCAAAACTTCACTACCAGAGGGTTTTTTTTTTTAAATTTACACATTTAGCCAACATTTACTCTAGTAAAAAAAATTTGTTAAAAGACATGTTAAACATGACAACCAGAATTTTCAGCTACCATTTGAAATCGCAGAATAGCATGTTCTACAGTTGACCACAGTGTGTCCGGAAAAATGATGAGAACATATTGTGAAATACTGTCATTCAGATCACGCATAGTTCTTGGTTCATTAAGACTCACTAGAAGTTTCAAAAGTTCCGAAAGCAAAAACTTGCATGGGTTGATGTCTTGGGATAGGGGTGTTCACACATTAGGAAAGTGGTACCTTATGACATTCTTCTGTAAAGTGATTTCTACAACGTTCTTAACAGGAACGATAATTTGAGGAGGAGCTACACCTTGCATAAAAAAAGTGCGTGACAACTATCGACATGATATTTACAATTTTTAACTATAAAATGTTGATTAAGTAATTTATCAAAAAATTTTGAACTATTTTTTTATTCAATCAGTTAAATTTCCACATCTTTGTTATGTCGTACACAACATTTCATAACTTTCAGAACAATAATTTCGACTGTAGACAACTTAAAGTTTAATTATGGACGTCCTGTACATAGGACAGGAAGATGTTTTATTACTTTTTCAAGCAAATAAAATGATTAAAAAATACGCTTTAATGGGAAAGGATCTACACGTATCAATCATCAGGACTCTGGCAAACTTTTGGCAAACAAATTACATCTTGGTGCAAGATTTACTATTGTTAAACTACAAGTAACTTCCGCATTGAACTGCGTTTAACCCCTTTAGTACAGATTTATTGATAAATATTCTTGAATTTTCAAATGCGTGGAACATATAAATACGGCAGTAGATTTGATTGACAAATTAGACTTGTCATCCGTAATTCAAGCAAAACACGAACATGACGGGTGTCACTCAAAAAATGTACCCAAGGGAAATCTTTGAAGACAGATTTATCCCAAAAGAATTTTTTTTTGTGTGTGTTTCGAACATTTTATTTGTTAATATACGTATAATATGTATGAGTAATAGATTTCCTTCATTTCAGAGATTTCAATTTTAACAATACTTAAGTTAGAAAGTAGAAAAAAATGTTAAAGAAAATATTTTTTTAACACAATTAACGAGTCAAACACGTCAACTGATACTTTGGCAAACCATGTACAGGACTTAATCGTCAAATGTACACAAATGTTAAAACATGTAAGATTAGCTCTATTGTCTCGTTTACGCCATCAATTAGTCATGTATCAAAAGCTAGCAAGCGTGCATTTTAGAAGTGAAGCGGGAAAGAGTTTTAACAGGGCATGTAAAAGCCAGTCGACAGAGAAATCGGGAGAAGAAAAAAAGAAAGCCTAGCAGAAAGTATGTGTGAAATAAAGTAATAAAATGTGTGTTAAATTTTAGCAATTATAATTTAATTCTAGTTTTACACTAACTGTCGTTGAACAAGAATTAAACTTCATACGAGGACAATGAAAATCCATGTATATGTAAAACTAAATGACTGGATAATATAATTAATGTATATAATTAAGTCATCTTGCTTGTATTAAATTTGCAAGACTCCGAAAATTTCGTTTTGTTATCCCAGTAAAATCCAGATGAAGACCAGTTCTTCTTCTGGTTAGTGGTGAAATCCAAACTAGTCATTACACAACCACATAATCAAAAGCACAGACATAGACAAGTTCAGTAGATATTGAAAACACAATCCAATCATGCTTTTCACAACACCAAACATGCAAAATCAATAAAATCTGATGACTTGAAATGTTGCCATCTTCACAAAAGACAACGATGGCCCAAAATAAAGGTGCATGCTTAACAGTGATGATCATGCTACATAATTGGGATGTTTAGGAAACTAAATTTAAACTAACAGTGGTAAGATAAGGTCCAGGGGGTGGAGATGGCGGTGTTTCCTTCCTTTTCGGCTGCTTTAGAGGAACATCCACCATTCGAAGGTCATCTCGCAGTTGCTGAAAATAACAACCAATATTCTGTGTTAAGAATTATCTAGAGTTACCAAGGTTTCCAACAGCGAAAGAGATAGAATCAGTTAAATACGCCTAGAAGAGTCCATGCACATATAATATAAAAGATATATAAACTATGCTAACATTCATTAATATAATATATTTCATTCAAAGAAACTTCTGAATAAAAGTCAGTCGCAAGGCTTAAAACTTACAGTCTTTTAGGGGCCAGTGATATAAGTTCTGCAGCTGTTAATGTGGAAGATGTAGAGTAAAAAATGAAAACAAAATTATCCTTATTCGATTCTTTACAAGAAATCAAATTGAGGAAACATTATTCGAGTTGTAATCTTTCTTTTATGATTATTACTAATTTCGCTGGTAAAGATATATATATATATTTTAACACATTGTATGCTGGACACGCACTAGTACTTTTTCTGAAGATTGATACTCGAGCGCGGGACACGTACTAGTACGTTATATGATGATTGATAATTGAGCGTGAGACACGTACCAGTACGTTTTCTGACAATTGATATTTGAGTGCTGATCACGTACTAGTAAGGTTTAGTGTAACAGCATGGTTTGTTTATGGGTACAAAAATAACGGTATATACAAGAAAACGAAGCCAAATGTTCTTGTCTACTGCATAGATTCTGGAAACATTTACACAAAAACTAGTTTTTACATCAGGCGATGCGACTAATGTAAAATTAAATAATTTTTTATCTATTGAGATTTAACTGAATAACTAAATTTACACGGAAAACACCCGCTCCCAATATAGTTACGCTGCGAAATGTACCCGCACATAATGTGTTAAAAAAATGCTAACATATATAACTATCGATTTAACAATGTGTTCAGTTTTAACATCATAATTTTTACAATAAAACAAGTCTTATATTGAAGATTACAGACAGAATCAAATTTGATTATAAACGAATTTAATACGTTATTTATCTATAATTATAAATCTAATAAAAAAACATTTGATAAATAAATACACGCATAAATTATCATGCATTTATCATAAAAACAAACTTGTGGAAGGGATGAAGAAACAGTGTTTGTTAAGCTCATTATATATTTCTTTAAGTGCCCTCATTTTCAGCGAACTATTGTCTATTTGTTTGTAATATTCTAAAATAGATTCATTTTATTTCCTTTTTATGTATTTAGTAATGAAACTGCATTTCATTTGTGAAAAGTGTAACGGATCCGATAGCAAAGCGCATGGACAATTGAGAAAGACTAATTTTCAATTTTAAGCAAAAATTCAGGAAATATTTCGTGCCTTGTTATAAAGCAATTTACTGCGACATTTTTAAATTTTAATTTGAAATCCCTAGTATTACTAATATTTTATGTATATCTTCCTTTTTCATTGTAACTCCATTCATGTTGCCAATTTCTTGATATATCTTCCTGAGATTATTTTGATAAGAGAGGAAATTTCAGGAAAGCTCCCATAGGAAATACAGCACTTTTTGTACTATTTGTTTTAGTTCAATATCTTACTAAAGTTAGGGGAGGAGATGAGGCAATTGTCTTAACCGAAACAAAGCTAATTATTTGACAAGTACCAATTATAACAATTCCTAACTTGAGACAGGAGAATATATTTTGAATAGGAAAATGTTAATATCTTTAAATATCTTTTAATATTTTTAAATATCTTTAATATAAATGAAGCTCAGAATTTAACATACTGAAAGATGTGACATTTGAAGTTTGCAATGGAGTCAGAGCTGCTAATAGATGTGTTTGACTGCAAAAACATTTAAAATCTAATTTCATCAATAGAAAGACTAAATTACTTACAATAAAACTCCAATGAGATCAGTTCTCACACAGGCTTCTAAAACATGGACAATGAAGAAAAAAATATATAGTTTCCTGACACTAGCATATAGTCCATACGGAATTAGTAAAATTTTTAATTTTCCAGAATTGTAAATTACCCTATGAGGCAGGTTTGTTTTAGGGTTGAAAATTATCTGGTACAAGCTCAATAATTTGTTTATCTTCTTATTCCTCTAAAGTCTCCCGGTACTGTGAATGCAGTCCAGAATCAATTTGAATTCATTTAGTCGAACCGTATGATTATTTATAAAAAACGAACACACAAACGAACAAAATACTTAATTTTTAAAGATTTATAACTTAAACGATAGCTATTTATTAGTCCGTGAAATAGATTCCTAAACTTATGAAAATAATTGGTTGTTAATACCGGTGATAAAATTTTCATTGCAACAAAAAATAATCGATGATTCAATTTAAAATTATCACATATGTACCTAATCTGTTATTTAAGCCAAATATAAAAGAAAATTATTGACGTAATATCTAAGTTCAGTGATAAAACGTATGAAAATAATGCAGACGATATTTAAATAATTGAAAATAAGAAATGATTAAATGAGATGGTTAAAAGAATGACGTCATAATGCTGGAAAAAAATGTTATTTTTACCTATTTATTATGTGATAAATTTAATCACCTGCTCTTAACTGGGAAAATATGTCTTGATATAATGGCATTAAACGCTCAAAACGGGGAAAGGGGTGAATTTCGAACGTTTTAAAGAGTTGCTTTTATTTTGCTAACCCTAACTCATCAAGAATCCAATGTGGATCCTCTCTCTATCCATTCTAGGTCTGATCGCTTCATAAATTCGAGGACAGAAGGACAGATAACTTAGGCTATTATTGTATAGGGGACATTTGAAAAAAAAAAATCTTAAACATTATTGGAGGAATGTATTATAATATTTTTTGGAAAAGTACCGATTTGGAAGTTTATAAATTATTTAAAAAACCAGATATCGTTAAATTCATACAATAAAAATGTTGAAATGGGAAAGACATATGCAAGATTGGATGACAAACGGTCAACTAAACAGATCTTTTTGTAAATTTACCAAAAAGAGAGGCCAGTTGACTGTGACTGCCTAGAAAATACTAAAATATAATAAAGGAACCTCTGAAAGGATTAAGTGATTTTGGTGTTAGTTTTAGAGCGCTAATGGTTTTTTTTTTGTAATAGGAGGGATAGACAAATTGTGAATAGATCAAAATGATTCTTTTGAAGGTTTTTGGTTTTGTTTGGTTTAGCGCTACGGTCAGTTTTGCACACAGGTAATAGAACAATACTGTAAAAAGGTACGAAATCCATGCCATATTCGAACCCACGAATGTTTCCAGCATAAAATCGGCCAGCGTTCGGCCTCTCCACTGAAGGAAAGGACAAGAAGGAGGCTATTGATCAAACCCTGTAGATGGTTTTGTAAATTTATAAGGTCACGTTTTAAGGTCAGTTGATTGGTTGATTGGGGTTTTATAATTCTAAAGTCAAATCGGAATATGGTGCCAAGAAGAAGGTAATTAGGATTACGGTACAAAACAGAAAAGTAATAAGAAAAACCCCTACGAATGAAATGTTTCCAGAAGGGGCTTTCTCACCAGTAAAGCAAAGGACAAGGATGAGGCTATTGATCAAACCCTGTAGATGGTTTTGTAAATTTATAAAGTCACGTTTTAAGGCCAGTTGATTGATTGCTTGGGGTTTTATAATACTAAATACAAATTGAAATATTGTGCCAAGCACAAGGTAACTAGGATAATGGTACAAAACTGTAAAGTAATAGGAAAACCCCCACGAATGAAATGTTTCCATCAGGGTCTTTCTCATTCGTGAAGGAAAGGACAAGGAGGAGGCTATTGATCAAACCTTGTAGATGTTTTTTTAAATTTATAAGGTCACGCTTTAAGGTCAGTTGATTGATTGCTTGGGGTTTTATAATACTGAATACAAATCGGAATATTGGGACAAGCACAAGGTAACTAGGATAATAGTACAAATCTGTAAAGTAATAAGAAGAAACCCACGAATTAAATGTTTCCAGCAAGGGCTTTCTCTTCGGTGAATGAAATGACAAGGAGGAGTTTATTGATCAAACCCTGTAGATGGTTTTGTAAATTTATAAGGTCACGTTTTAAGGTCAGTTGATTGGTTGCTTGGGGTTTTATAATAATGAATAGAAAGCAGAATATTGTGCCAAGCACAAGGTAACTAGGATAATGGTACAAAACAGTAAATTAATAAGAAAAACCTCACGAATGAAATGTTTCCATCAGGGGCTTTCTCTTCGGTGAAGGAAAGGACAAGGAGGAGGCTATTGATCAAACCCTGTAGATGGTTTTGTAAATTTATAAAGTCGCGTTTTAAGGTCAGTTGATTGGTTGCTTGGGGTTTTATAATAATGAATAGAAAGCAGAATATTGTGCCAAGCACAAGGTAACTAGGATAATGGTACAAAACAGTAAATTAATAAGAAAAAACCACATGAATGAAATCTTTTCCAACAGAGGCTTTCTCTTCGGTGAAAGAAAGGAAAGGAGGAGGCTATTGATCAAACACTGTAGATGATTTTGTAAATTTATAAGGTCACTTTTTAAGGTCAGTTGATTGGTTGCTTGGGGTTTTATAATATAATGAATATGAAAGCAGAATAGGAAAACCCCCACGAATGAAATGTTTCCATCAGGGTCTTTCTCATCAGTGAAGGAAGGGACAAGGAGGAGGCTATTCATCAAACCCTGTAGATGGTTTTGTAAATTTATAAAGTCACGTTTTAAGGACAGTTGATTGATTGCTTGGGGTTTTATAATACTAAATACAAATCGGAATATTGTGCCAAGCACAAGGTAACTAGGATAATGGTACAAAACTGTAAAGTAATAGGAAAACCCCCACGAATGAAATGTTTCCATCAGGGTCTTTCTCATCAGTGAAGGAAGGGACAAGGAGGAGGCTATTGATCAAACCCTGTAGATGGTTTTGTAAATTTATAAGGTCACGTTTTAAGGTCAGTTGATTGATTGCTTGGGGATTATAATACTAAATACAAATCGGAATATTGTTCCAAGCACAGGGTAATTAGGATAATGGTACAAAATTGTAAAGCAATAAGAGAAAACCCCACGAATGAAATGTTTCCATCACGGGCTTTCTCTTCGGAGAAGGAAAGGACAAGGAGGCTATTGATCAAACACTGTAGATGGTTTTGTAAATTTATAAAGTCGCGTTTTAAGGTCAGTTGATTGGTTGCTTGGGGTTTTATAATAATGAATAGAAAGCAGAATATTGTGCAAAGCACAAGGTAACTAGGATAATGGTACAAAACAGTAAATTAATAAGAAAAAACCACATGAATGAAATCTTTTCCAACAGAGGCTTTCTCTTCGGTGAAAGAAAGGAAAGGAGGAGGCTATTGATCAAACACTGTAGATGGTTTTGTAAATTTATAAAGTCGCGTTTTAAGGTCAGTTGATTGGTTGCTTGGGGTTTTATAATAATGAATAGAAAGCGGAATATTTTGCCAAGCACAAGGTAACTAGGATAATGGTACAAAACAGTAAATTAATAGGAAAAACCTCACGAATGAAATGTTTCTATCAGGGGCTTTCTCTTCGGTGAAGGAAAGGACAAGGAGGAGGCTATTGGTCTAACCCTGCAGATGGTTTCGTAAATTTATAAGGTCAGGTTTTAAGGTCAGTTGATTGATTGCTTGGGGTTTTATAATACTAAATACAAATCGGAATATTGTGCCAAGCACAAGGTAACTAGGATAATGGTAAAAAGCTGTAAAGTAATAGGAAAAAACCCCACTAATGAAATAGTTCCTTCAGGGTCTTTCTCATTCGTGAAGGAAAGGACAAGGAGGAGGCTATTGATTAAACCCTATAGATGGTTTTGTAAATTTATAAAATCGCGTTTTAAGGTGAGTTAATTGGTAGCTTGGGGTATTATAATACTAAATACAAATCGGAATATTGTGCAAAGCACAAGGTAACTAGGATAATGGTACAAAACAGTAAATTAATAAGAAAAACCTCACGAATGAAATGTTTCCAGCAAGGGCTTTCTCTTCGGTGAATGAAATGACAAGGAGGAGGCTATTGATCACACCCTGTAGATCTCTTTGTAAATTTATAAAGTCGCGTTTTAAGGTCAGTTGATTGGTTGCTTGGGGTTTTATAATAATGAATAGAAAGCGGAATATTGTGCCAAGCACAAGGTAACTAGGATAATGGTACAAAACAGTAAATTAATAAGAAAAACCTCACGAATGAAATGTTTCCATCAGGGGCTTTCTCGTCGGTGATGGAAAGGACAAGGAGGAGGCTATTGATCACACCCTGTAGATCTCTTTGTAAATTTATAAAGTCGCGTTTTAAGGTCAGTTGATTGGTTGCTTGGGGTTTTATAATAATGAATAGAAAGCAGAATATTGTGCCAAGCACAAGGTAACTAGGATAATGGTACAAAACAGTAAATTAATAAGAAAAACCTCACGAATGAAATGTTTCCATCAGGGGCTTTCTCGTCGGTGATGGAAAGGACAAGGAGGAGGCTATTGATCACACCCTGTAGATCTCTTTGTAAATTTATAAAGTCGCGTTTTAAGGTCAGTTGATTGGTTGCTTGGAGTTTTATAATAATGAATAGAAAGCAGAATATTGTGCCAAGCACAAGGTAACTAGGATAATGGTACAAAACAGTAAATTAATAAGAAAAACCTCACGAATAAAATGTTTTAAAGGTTCCAAAATCAAAAATATTTGTGGAACATAGTTATAACTGGTTATAGAAACCGGCGCATAACCGAGTAAAATTAATTGGTTAAACAGAAATATTTAAGTGGCGTGCAGAACTATTTGCAGTCTAACCGTTATACAGACAAAAGCAATGTCCGTTTGAAAAGAAAAAAAGTATAATCGATAGATCTACCCCATATCATTCCACGGACCGACATAGGATATCAATAAATAAGTATTCGAATGAAAAGAAATTCGGATATTCCAATGGTAAAGAAGAAGAGTAGAAAATCCATTTCTTTTCTTATTTTGAAAACACACTGGCTGTTCATTTAGACAGTTTGTGGATGTGACAGTTGCTGCGTGTTCCGAATAAGAAAAATTTTAAATAATGTTTACATATATAAGAAAGCCTTGCTGAAGTTGATAGGGTTTGCGGGCGCTGACGTTGAATTTTGCTGACACGAGGGCTAATTACATCGCCAAATAATAATGTCGCATAAATAAAGGCAAAGGGGGAAAACATGTAACACAAAACATAATGTACTAGGAGAGTTACCGATTTTGAGTTTGCTTAGATACATAAACAAAGAATGAAAAAGAAACATGGCAATATATTTAGTGATTGTATCTATGAGAAAAAAAAATGCTATGCAATTACGTCTAAGGATTCTTCCATTTTTTTAATCTAAGAAACAGTTCTGTTTCTTTATCTAATCATGTGAATATTTTATTTTCTCAAATCAGACCTGGTTCCAAATAATTGTTTTTCAACAGTACATGCTAAATAGTATGCATAAAAATTAAATTAACTACATTTCTATGAAGTAAAAGTGTAATAAAAGAGCGTGATCGTAAGTGAAATAACTACAACAGCTGTAGTGGGCACTAAACTTTAGTAACAATTTCGAGTTGTATTGAAACACTCCATTTCTATTATTTTTGCTGATAATAAACTGTTGTATCATGAATTCCAATTCGTGTACGTTTAAAAATTTAAAACATTTATATTCACTTTTTGAAGTTTATATAATAAACGTTATGCTATAAGCAGTAAGGCCATTAAAATCAGAAACTACATAGGGTTTGGTTTAGTTTGGAGCGCTACGGTCTACTATTTTGAATACGAGGGCTATTGAGACCGGGACCTACAGTTTAAAGCCGATTCCGAACGGCTAAAAACATCCATGCCAGCAACGGGATTCGAACCCGCGAACTCCGGTTTCGAAGAGCAGCGCTCTACCACTCGACCATCGTTCGGCCAGAAACTACATACGAGCCATTTTGAATACAATTTCAATTAATATTTAATTGTTCGGAGAATTTTTTTTTCACTACAGTGGACTCCACTTAATGTGATTAGTTTGTGACAAGGTGATTTTGATAACAATAACCAATTGATAACAAACGATATGCAAAATTAGATAAATTAACCCCCCCCTTTAATTCATACTTACTAAATCTCAAAACAAAATGGAAAAACACAATTTATATTATCCTGCATTTATGTATATTATCCTTTAAAACATAATTGTATGCTTAATTAAAAAAATCATCAATTGTGGACTGTCTACAATTTTTTCTAAGACCTCATTGATAAATTTTTCGTAATCATAATCAACCTATCATATCGATTTAAAATTTCGATCTTTTGTTTTAACGTTAAATCATTTCGCTTTCTGGCTTCCATATCGACAAACTGCATGTGAGCGAGCAAGGCATAAAATATGAATACTTTCCTTCTCAGTTCCGATAAGAATGTGTTGCCTTCTGCTTATCAGACAACCACTGACCACCAGCAGGGTATGCGTATTTCTGAAAAATGTAAGTAACGTGTAATTTTCCACTCTTTTGTTCGTTCCCTATTTCCCTAGTTGGAAGAGGGAGTATTTTCAAAATTTCAAACAACAGCGAAGGAAAAGAATGGATGGGTTCCTTCTGAATAGATTGTGAATATTCCTTTATCAGTTAAAATGAGGTTCGATAACTGATAACATTAACAGATGTAATGATCACATAAAACGATAATTTTAACATTCAAGTGAATAGAGAAAATCGGGAACCAGTGATTTCGATAGCAATAAGCGATTGATAACATTAACCGCAATCACATTAAGCAGAGTCAACTGTATTTAAGTATATATATATATATATATATATATATATATATATATATATATATGTTTTATATATATTTAAAATATATAAAATATTTATATATATATAAAATATTTTTTTTATATATAAAAAATTATTATAAATATAAAATATATTATATTTTATTTTATAAAAAAAAAAATTTCAAATTTAAAATATATATAAAAAAAAAATTTAACTATATTATATATTTTTATTTTATAATATATAAATAATATAATTATATATTTTTATTTATATTTTTTAAATATTTTTTTTATTTTATTTTAAAAAAATTTTAAAAAAAAAAATTTTATAAATTGTATAATATTATAATTTAAACTTTAATTTCAAAAAAAAAATATATATTTGTTTATAATAAATATATTTTTCTTGTAAAAAATGTTACTTTAAAAATTTATATAATTTCTCAATATTTTGGTCTTTGTTTTGAAAAATTACGTCACTGTCAAAATATTTAATAAAATATTTTAGAAGTATTTTTCACTTGTTTATGTTAGAGAGCAATTATTGTCAAAATGTCAACCAATAGGTGGCACAACTATATAAAAATTACGTAATTTTACAAATTATAAATGCATAATTTATTTAAAATAATATACATTTTATGATTGATTCATTTATTGTTATTTATACTTTTTAAATATTTCTTATTGTTATTTACTATTTTAAAAATGTGAATTCGTATTTTTTAAAACTAAAAAAATTTTGTAATTGTGTAAATAGCATTAACTTTAAACTAAGGTTGAATTTCAAAATTCGAAAAAAATTTTGTTTACTAATAAAGTTTAATGTTTTCTGTTAAAAAAATTTACTCTGCTTGATTTCAGTTTTAATTTAGTTAAGTTTTATTTTTAGACAAGGTTTTGATTAGTTTGAAGCTCTACGGTCTACTGTGTTTAGTTACATCAGCACTAATGAGATAATCTACTGCTTAAAGCCGAGTGTGAATGGCTATAAACATTCATTCCATCGAAAGGGTTCGAACCCACGAACTACCGTACAGAAAAGCAGCACCTTATCATTTGTCAACCGTTATGGCAATTCCTGACTTCAGGAAAAGAACTATTGCATACCAGTACGCTAAGACTATTTAAACTGATTTCGAAAAGATTCGAACATCGTAGGTAGCAACATTAAAATTAGAAACCCCGCATACTGCGTTACATAAAAGTTTGAAACTATTGGTTCAGTCTTTGATTGCTTCCTCCAAACAAACACAAAAAATGTGAAGTACATAATGTAAATTTTTAACAATCACGAACGGAATTGCTGTATTTTAAATTTGAAAGTCAAACTGTTGGTCTGTCACGAGTGAGTAAAAACAAAGGAAAAAATGTACAGTCAAATTAACAATTTACCAAGTCAATTTCAAAATTTGGTTTCACGTAGATTCTCCATTCTTTAAGCGAATTTTATCAAGTTCGCTATAATATATTCCATTAACCAAATGCTGTGTCAACACTGGATAATGATCCGAAAAGCCCCACCAATGGCTGAACTTGAACAGAGCGTTGACACAAAAGGTCGTAACCGCAGGTTTTTTTGGCATATGTCGCGGTTTCCACGAAGCGACGGTTACACTACGGTTAACTGTACGGCGACTGTCTCATTACTCTGGGGTCGTAAATGCGTGAATATAAATGAGCTCGAGGTAAACACGGATTGCAGAAATGAGCGCATCGCATTTTTTATTAATTTCAACGTGTTCGCGTGAATGATAATGAAACACATACTGTTGTCCTGAAACGTGGTAACTCACAATATATACATTGTTATAAAATAATAATATATACAATACTATTATAATTATACATACATAACTGTTTTTATAAAATATAATTCAACTAACACTTTATATATAAATATACAGCACAAGTCCCAATACATGTTATAAAAATACACACATTCAGAACACACACACACATTTATATAAATAACACACACACACACACACACACACACATATATACACACACACACACATACACATACCATATACATATATACACACACACATACACACACACACATACACACACACACACACACACACACACACATATATACACACACACACACACACACACACACACACACACACACACACACACACACACACACACACACACACACACACACACACACACACACACACACACACACACACACACACACACACACACACACACACACACACACACACACACACACACACACACACACACACACACACACACACACACACACACACACACACACACACACACACACACACACACACACACACACACACACACACACACACACACACACACACACACACACACACACACACACACACACACACACACACACACACACACACACACACACACACACACACACACACACACACACACACACACACACACACATATATATATATATATATATATATATATATACAAACATACATATGTCAGGTTTTGAAAATTAAATGTAAAATTTAAAGGTGTAATTAATAAAAAGAGAGCAATTTTTTCCTAACGCGCAAAGATCTTGCGGTAAAATAGACTATTTAAGCGAAGAACGCGCCAGAATTAGAGGTAGAATAATTGAAATTCGTTGACCTATGGCTCCTCATCAAAGAGTCGTTCTTTGTCTAGTGATTTAGCGTCTTGCCATACGTCATATTAGAAATTAAAGAAAATAAAATCTAAACTCCAATATCAAGACATCTTCAATTTTATTAGTGTTTCAACCTGACATACAAATACATATATGTAAACAATTAAAATATTTCTCCCTGATTACAAGGGAAATTATTATTTGTTTTCCATTTGACTTCCATACGAATTTAAACTAAAAGTAATTTTATGAATATCTTAAAAAATAAATATATTGAGAAAGGAATTATGACATATCCTGTTATTTTTCTTTAGCAAAATTATAAAGTTTGTATGACAACAAAATTCGATAAATGTATGGCGTAATGAGCAGTTTAACTACCGTTTTATAGTAGTAAATTAATTCTATGTTTTAAGGTTAACTTGTTCAAACATTAATCAGCATCTTAAGTCATTCTTGTATGAAGCGAAAATAATGCTGAATCAGTCAACCTCTTCTCATCAGTTGTGATACGAAGAAATGTTTTTACTCTTTTCATAATGGAAAACGATCTTTCAGCACATGAAATAAAACTAGTAATGTACACAGATTTTAATAAGTTTAAAAAAAAATCGTGAAAATATTTCGGAGAGGGTCCAGACCATGAGAATTCCCCTTATAAATATGCCCCTTTCTGACACTTCCAGATAATTACTGCGAATATTAACCCCCCCCCCGACCATTCTGTTATAGAATATGACAATATAACGATTATTCACGTAGCCAGTTGAAGGCAGTTGATGGTAAATTTATTTTTCTATTTTATTTCGTGAAGAAAAGAAATTAGCTATTTCGTAACTTACCAACCAATAATTTAATCCAGGGATTCCCAAACTTTTAATAGTATCTTCTATTAAAATTTTTTTTTGGTATTAAAAATAGATATAATTCATTAATGCCTGGTTGCCAGTGATGCAACGAAGAGGGGAATGTAAGAGCTGTAACCTGCCCCAAGGAGGATTGTTACATATAACAGTTGGGCTGAAAAGTTCGTAGGCTGACACATAGATGGTGCTACTAGTATTAAATCCATGGGGCTTACTCTGGACGTTGCGGTTCGTTTCGAACCTTCGTTGTGACGTCACTTTGACGTCAGCTTGATCATTTGCTCACATAATGTCCGCAAGCTGACGTCAAAATCACGTCACAACGAAGGTTCGAAACGAACCGCAACGTCCAGAGTAAGGGCCCATATGATTTTTAGTTAGCCCTAACCTTCCAAAGACACATGAATAAATTTGACAGCTGAAGGACTAGTAATTTGTGAGGTATAGTATTTTGAGTGAAGCAACTTTTGTTAGTTTGAAAACAATGGAGAAAAAGGAATTTCGTGTGTTAGTCAAAATAGATATAATTCATTAATGCTTGGTTGCCAGTGATGCAACGAAGAGGGGTATGTAGGAGCTGTAACCTCCCCCAATGAGGATTGTTACATATAACAGTTAGACTGAAAAGTTCGTAGGCTGACACATAGATGGCGCTACTAGTATTAAAACCATATGATTTTTAGTTAGCCCTAACTTCGAAAGACACGTGAATAAATTTGACAGCTGAAGGACTATTAATTTATGAGGTATAGTATTTTGAGTGAAGCAGCTTAAGAAAGTTAGTTTGAAAACAATGGAGATAAAGGAATTTTGTGTATTAGTAAAGCATTGCTGTTTAGCGAAAAAATGCTGTTTAAGCCAAAGCTTGGCTTGATAAACATTATTCGGTTCTGCACCAGGAAAATCAACCTTTGAAAATTGGTTTGCTAAATTTAAACCAAGCGAAATGAGCATCGAGGAAAATGCAAGCTATGGACGACTCAAAGAGACTGTTACCGACGAAAGCAAAAAAAAGTCCACAAAATAATTTTGGATGACTGTAAAAAGTGAAGTTAATCGAGATATCTGATACTCTAAAGATATCAAAGGAACGTGTTGGACATATCATGAAAGAATATTTGGGCATGCAAAAGCTCTGAGCAAAGTGGGTGCCACGCGAGCTCACAATCGACCAAAAACAACAACGAATTAATGATTCTGAGCTGTGTTTGAAGCTGTTTAATTGTAATGAACCCGAATTTATGCTTCGATATGTGACAATGGATGAAACATGGCTCCATCATTTCACACCGGAGTCTAATCGATAGTCCACCGAGTGGACTGCGCGTGATGAAACTACTCCAAAGCCTGAAAAGACGCAACAGTCAGATGGCATCAATATTTTGGGAATCGCCTGTTATAATATTTATCAGGTATCTTGAAAAGGGAAAAACCATCAACAGTGACTATTACATAGCGTTATTGGAGCGTTTGAAGGACAAAATCGGGAAAAAAACGGTCCCATTTAAAGAAGAAGAAAGTGTTGTTTTAACAAGACAATGCACCGTGTCACAAATCAATGAAAACGATGGAAAAAATATACGAATTGGGCTTCGAATTGCTTCCGCATCTACCGTATTCTCCATATCTGACCCCCAGTCACTTTTCCTGTACTCAGACCTCAAGAGAATGCTCGCTGGAAAGAAATTTAGCACCGATGAAGATGTAATCTCCGAAATTGAGGCTAAAGACAAATCGTACTATAAAAATGGTATCGAAAAATTGTATGACCGCTATACTCGTTGTATCACTCTTTAAGGCAACAACATTGAATAATAAAATGAAATTTTATCAAAAAAATATTTTTTTTCTATGTTAGCCTACGAACTTTTCAGCCCAACTGTTATGTATTACATATGTAAAAATTGCTGTATTAATTTTAAAATATGAGTTGAAAGGGGAGAACATACATACGCCCCAATAAAAATGTTTTAGTTATATTTTTTCCGATCGATTTGTCTTTTTTTTTAGTAAAAATAGATGAAAATCCGAGAATCAGTTTCTTACATATTTGTGTATCTACGATTATTTAAAATTTTGTAATTTGGTTTGGCATTTTATGCTTCATCCACCTTGCAAATATTTGCTTTTTTCCCCAGCTAAATCGAATGAAATCACGACCAATATCTACGTCTACTATAAAACAACTTTAAATTATTGTGTTTACACTTAACGGCAAATAAATCTCTTATCAATTTTTTATTTCTTAAATGGTTTCCCCATGATGTTTAAAATCACAGCTGCTCAGTCATGAGGTCAGGTTTTATATAATGACATTGGTTAAAGTTTCATATCTGATCTACTCTTAGTAGTCTATAATAACTTTAAAATATTTATCATCTATGTTTAGCAGAAATAAACGACATTGATTAGTTAAGGAAAGATTCGATATTCTTCTATTTTGTTTCATGATCTGTAAATTAACAAAGTTCTTTTCACTTATGCTATCAAACTACTTACTCATTTATACTGCAAATAGTTGCCTCTGCAATTTTGAAAACCTAAAGGCTCCAAAACTTTAAACTGATTATTTAGCATAGATAACCTGTTTACCCATGGGAGAAAGAGGATATTATGAATTCGGAGAAAAGAAGGCAAATGAAGATGATAAAGCTAATGGGAAATTAAGGTTAATCAGGGTCGTCCAACCCGCCGTGGAATCCATTTGGGTGTTCCCTTGGGATCAGATATTGAAGGTCTTGAACCTCTGGCATATAACAGTTTGAGCATGACTGGGGTAGGAGAAAGTTTGCTGCCATCGTTTCCATGGCAAGTATTGTTGATGCACACGTATAGTAATTGAAATAAAAAAAAGTAGGAAAAATTATTCACCAACTGCTAACACAGCATCAGAGAAAGCCGATGATTAATCTAGCATGATCAACGATCGTAAATGATTCCCATTGATTTGCAAACTTCAATGTTTGTGATACCTTGTGGACACTTTGAATGTGGACACATATTTTAAATGAGATTTCAGCTGAGACTTTTAGATAAATTTATTGTGAAAAAGTAAAGCTTTTACTGCAATTTTTAACTTAATAAATCCTAAAATAAGTCAGTAAAAAGTCTTTACTGTGCCTCCTATAAATTTTGAAATTTGCGACATAATCATCTTTACCTTCAATGTGCAATATCGCAAGCGCTAGGAATGTAAGACTAACTGAGTATCAGTGGTTAAAAGGGTAAAATAGGTTAGACTAATTTACTTTTGGTAATCCCTTACTCTCGATGTACATTCACTATATATTATATATCTACGTAATAAACCAAAATTATTTAACTTTAATATTTCCTTAAAAACCTCCTCTCTCTCATTTTAATTCCTTAAATTTTTTTCCCAGCCTCTAAATGTCTTAATCAAAGGAGCGTTCTCAACTTAAAATTCTTTCGATGCATTTCCCAAAGCTTTCTATCCTATATATGTAAATTTTCTTTCTATTCAACACGTTTTCCAGCTGTCGCCGGCAAATGCCTCTGCTTTTTTCCTGATCTTAACACTTAATTCCCTGAGTAAGTTTCTTCTACCTTGGGAAAATTCTTTCTGTCTTCGCTCTTGGATGCACCTCTGTTCGAACAGAGTGATTTTTGTGTCTTTCTCCTGTCTGTCGTTGACCAGTAAAGATGTCCGTTTTAGCAGATCTGAAATAAAGTTCTAATTATACTTGTGCCGTTCTCTTCGATATGGCCCGACTACATTTTTATTACTAATAGCTGTTTAGCTTTCTCCTTGTCCAGCAGTTTTATAATTATTGGATTACATATATATATATATATATATATATATATAGTACACACACACGTATATGCATATATGCATATATGCATATATACATATATACATATATGCATATATGCATATATGCATATATGCATATATACATATATACACATATGCATATATACACATATACACATATACACATATACACATATACATACATATACACATATACATACATATACACATATACATACATATACATATATACATATACATATACATATATACATACATATACATATATACATACATATACATATATACATATATACATATATACATACATATACATATATACATACATATACATATATACATACATATACATATACATACATATACATATATACATACATATACATATATACATACATATACATATATACATATATACATACATATACATATATACATACATACATATATACATAACATATATACATACATATACATATATACATACATATACATACATACATACATACATACATACATATATACATACATATACATATATACATACATATACATATATACATACATATACATATATACATACATATACATATATACATACATATACATATATACATATACATATATACATACATATACATACATATACATATATACATACATATACATATATACATACATATACATATACATATATACATACATACATATATACATACATATATACATACATATACATATATACATATATACATACATATATACATACATATACATACATATACATATATACATATATACATATATACATACATATACATACATACATATATACATACATACATACATATACATATATACATACATACATATATACATACATATACATACATACATATATACATACATATACATACATACATACATACATACATATATATATATATGTGTGTGTGTGTGTGTGTGTGTGTGTGTGTGTGTGTGTGTGTGTAATGCATCAAAATTATTGCACTTAAAATATCCCGTAAAAAGTTTAGGTTCGTTTTTTCACAGTATGGTTCTCCCACCTTCGGGACTTTCGAGTAAATATAAATCCCATTAGGTTACTAGGTGGGGGGAATGGATATCTTCTGCCCAGCAAAACTCAATAAAGATTTATTTAGTCATTTTGGAAGCAGGGCGAACAGACATACAAACATACGCATAGACGATTTAATATTTATACAGATTGATGAGCAGATCTTTATTTTACAGTGAATCTAAAAAGACTGTTTTAATAAATATTTGATTTTTTAAAATATGCTTAAAAAAGTATTTTTATCAAACATCATACCGTAAAATGGAAAAAATATTTAATGTAATCTCGAATCTATAAAAAACTTCCTTACTTATTTCAAAACAGAAATGTTAATGTTTCCTAATAAATTGCTAGGCTATATCGATTAACAAATTTATGCTTAGAACAAGCGCACGATATAAATAAAAAGAATGATTTAGTCTCTACATTTAGAATGTTCGCAAATCGGTAAATACCACTATTGTAGTAAGGGGATAAAATAGCTCG
>CM063500.1:107048773-107081273 GCA_032207245.1 Pardosa pseudoannulata | reverse complement strand
TCGTCACAGCGGACATAAATTATCTCAAAAATGGAAAATGATATTTTTTTTGTTTGTTTTACAGGGATTCTAATATCTATACAGACATGGGAAAATAACAGAAATCAAAATTTAAAAATATTTGACAAAACATCTTGTCAAATTAAGGGTTAATGATACTTATTTTTGCCGTCAATATAAAGCTCAATAAAAAAATTTTTTCATGATGTACAAAGGAATGGTTTCGCATATAAACCACTCCTCAAAATCTCTTCTACGAAAAATTATTTCGTATATTTCACATTTTTAATGTTTATACTTGTATCTATAAACTAATTTCATTAAATCAAACAGATATTAATTGTGTTTTAATGGGTTTTTTAGAAACAAAAACGATGTCTAGAATTTCGTGTGTTTGAAGGGGAAAAAATTTAGAAGTACTATGACAAGCTACCCAAAATGATACGTCATTGTAACTTTAAAACTTAAAGTTCTAAAGCTTTGTACCAATGTAAACAGAAATGAAATGGCTAAATGAATGAAATTAAAAAACTTTTTGAAATCCGGAGGGTATTTTTAAAATCAATTTTAGTAAACTATTAATTTATCCAATGTTACTTTCATTTTATATTTTTATATTTTTTATCCCTAAATTTATCTTATAATTCTTTTAAGATATATACCGTTTATATATTTGATAATTATGTTTGATTTTCGAAAATTTTATTGGGATTGTTTTGATATTTAAAAAATATTCTGGATGTTTATAAATTTTTAAAATTGAGTCCCAATAATCTAAATAAATTCACAGCTTAAAACGGATACACTGTATTATTTAAAAGTATATTAAGGCAATCTCGATCGGAAAAATTAATCAGTTTATCAGTTTTGGCAAAAATACTGACAATTTTAATGTTTTTGCTTCAAACTGAATTGATATGTTTCGAAGCGAGTATTCCTTACAATTTATTCATAAATTATTATAGACATTTTATACAAGAGGAAATGGATAATTTCATTGTTTACTCTTTTCGCACTATTTGATTATTTTTTTTAATTGAAGTTAAGAAATTTCGTTACTACTGCTTTCAATACTGTTATTAAAATTATAAATTGGCTAGGCCAGTGGTCGGCAAACTTATTAGCCAAAGAGCCAAATATGAACATTACAACAATTTAAAAAACAATTGGGAGCCAAATCTGCTTGTTGAGTAAAATTATTATTACTATAGTTACTATTATAATTATTTAGTAATAAAAATAATCCAAATATATATTTTTTAAATATATATATTGGATTAATTTTATAACTTATTAGCCTTGTTAGCCGAAGAACCAAATATGAACATCACAACAATTTAAAAAAAATTGGAAGCCAAATCTGCTTCTTTAGTAAAATTATTAATATAATTACTATTATAATTATTTAGTAATAAAAATAATCCAAATATATATTTTTTTTCTAAAGCCACCCGTACAAATTTATTATTATTATTAAATTGATAAAAATAAAAACTAAAAAAAAATCTTTATAAAAAATACAATTTTATTAATATATGTAACTGCACTAGAAAAAAAATTCCATCATCAAAATAACAAAAATTTTAATATGACTAAAAATAGAAGAAAACTTCCACCATTTGGATTTCTATAAAAATATTCACGCCTCGGATATTAATGTAATTTTATCACACTGCAAACTTGAAGAACTTGTTAGTTTATTTTCAAAACGAAAAATTTCATAACTTCCGGAAACCTATGTCTATTCATAGTTTCTTGGAAAAACTTTGGTCCCCAAGTCTTGGACCACAAACTAAGAATTGGTAAGCCCTTGTCGGCTAATGCCCCCTTACGTACAACAACGCTATGAATGCTTCCAGTTCTGCTAGTAAAATAGAGAAAAAGTTATTATGAAATTTACACTGATCTTCAACATCAGTATATAGCCTGTCATATTTCTAGGTATAATCATTTGTTAGGGCTAAAATAAAAATACGATTTTCTTGAAATCTTTACTATTTCGTAAATCACGATGATTTAGGAAAAGTCAAGAAAGGATTAAAATATTTGCAAAAAAATAGAAGAGCTGTCAGAGATAAAAGTTCGCTAGGTGTCAAAATGACCTCTTCCGTAATTCTAGTGTTAAAATTCTTACAATCAGATCTAATATTTATTCTAACATGTGAAACGTAATTTACAATTAAAATACCTGTATCCTGTTATAAAACCAATGCTTAAAAAGCATTTAAAATAAACTCATTTCAAAAAAATATTAATAGCAACAAAAATTATATTTTATGCTTGTTAGATTTAAGCGCTTTTATATAAAATCATTTCCAATAACATTACATTTTCGAAAAAATCATTTTTAAAAAGTGAAATACTTACATTCACCTTCATGTTATTGATTTAGTTATATTTTACTTCATCGATGTCAAAATTGTTTAATCTTATTTACTAATGTGCAAGTTTATTTCTAGTGAGAATCACCCCCCCCCCATAAGATTTAGAAAATCAGAAAAAAACATTTGAGGAAAGCTAGCACCTCTCAACGCTTCGATTCATCAATATACCAGTATCTCTTCAATTACTCACAAAACTTCTTTTAGAATGAATTTTTAAATATTTTTTAATATTATTATAAGTTTGAAAAAATACTTTGTTTTCACATTTCAAGTAGCACATTTTTAAAAATATAATAGAAAATAAACCACCCACCAAAAAAAAAAAAAAAAAAAAAAAAAAAAAAAAAAAAATGGAATCCACTTACCAGCAAGTTAACTTTCGATCTAGTAAATTATATTTAAATATATTTAGATATATATATACACATGTACACACATACATATATATGTATACATATATATATATAAATACATATACACACATACATATATATGTATACATATATATATATATACACATATACACACATACATATATATGTATACATATATATATATATATATATACACACATACATATGTATGTATACATATATATACACATACATACATATGTATACATATATATACACATATACACACATATGTATACATATATATGCATATATACACACATACATATGTATACATATATATACACATATACACACACATATATATATATACATATACACATATACACACATACATATGTATATATACATATACACATATACACACATATGTATACAGATATATACACATACATACATACATATGTATACATATATATATATATACATATATACATATATATATATATATATATATATACATATTACATGCATGCAATTATATACATAAAAATCACACACATTTTTATACTATAATTACAAATAAATAGTAACTATGTTAAATTACATGTTAGTATTTTATTTGTTTTTAATAGTCTTGATATAATGGGTCGCCTACAGGTTGTATAAATAGTTATTTTATATTTTGTAAGTGTTCCATGCAAAGAACCACACAAACACATTTTTGGCAGAGCAGATTACAATGTTTCGTGGCGTCCTAGTGTTAATAAGTGATCCTACCTTAAAAAATGTAGTTTTACCAATTTCAAATAGCATATTTCTTATAACATAAAAACATCAAAAGAAATTCACGTACAAGCCAAATATGTTTTGGAAATATGTACATCAGAAAATAAATATTTATATCAAGTTGAAATACCGTAGCAGTTTTATTATATAAACCTGAAGCCTTAAACGCACATGACAATTTAAGATTTAAAAAATAAAACTAAATAATCTAGAGAAATCTAAAACTTGAAAATACATTTAAATGCACAACTTAGTTGAAAGTCCTTTTTTGACTTAATCTAATACTAAAATTTACCGAGTATTCCCTAACCTGTTCTAAACTCTTCGGTGCAATCAAGTAAACTCGTGACATACGATCATCACACCTGCTGTATGATCTTTCACCGATTCTGAGTATTGCTGAGGTCACGAAAAGCAAAGCCGAAACTGTCTGCAGAACTTTTTTGTCTAGATATAATGCAATACAATTCTGTCGCCAAGTTTGGCCATTAGTTGAAAACTAAGAGATTACTTTTAAGGTTGGGAAACTTGTTTTACCACTGCTTATAATTTAGGCAATAAAACAAACACAGACTTGAACATATAAAGAGAGTTGGAAATTAATATTTACGGAACTTATTTCACCGTTGCTTATAATCTAGACAATAAAACACAAACTGAGTATGAAATCAATGTTTATTTTAACTGAGGGCTAAATTCACGGAAGTTGTTTTGCCCTTGTTTATAATCTAGACTATAACACACAAACAGAGTAAAAATATTTACAGAACTGATAGCTAAATTACGGATCTTGTTTTGCTATTGTCTCAAATTTAGGCAATAAAACAAACACTTGCACATACAGAGAGTAAATAATTCTGTAACTTATTTTACCATTGCTTATAATCTAAGCAATAAAGCACATACATACAAATAGTAAGAAATTAATATTTACCGAACTCATGGCTGAATTTACAGAATTTGTTTTACCATTGCTAAGAATCTAAGCAATAAGCACACATAAAAAGTGAGCAAGAAATTAATATTTACGGAACTGATGGTTGAATTTACGGTATTTGTTTTACCATTGCTAAGAATCTAGGCAATAAGCACACATAAAAAGTGAGCAAGAAATTAATATTTACGGAACTGATGGTTGAATTTACGGTATTTGTTTTACCACTGCTAAGAATCTAGGCAATAAGCACACATACACATACAAAGTGAACAAGAAATTAATATTTAAGGAATTGATGGCTGGTATTACAGAACTTGTTTAACCATTTATTATAATCTAGGCAATAAAATAGACACACACACAAAGAATAAGATGATATTTAAGATTGATATTTAAGGATTTGGTTTGGTTGTTTTGAGTGCTACGGTCTACTGTTTTGCACACGAGGGCTAATGAGACCGGGACCTACTGCTTAAAGCCGATTCCGAACGGCTACGAACATCCATGCCATAGTGGGATTCGAACCCACGAACTCCGGTACCGACGATCAGCGCCCTAACCAATCGGCCAGCGTTCGGCTTGATATTTAAGGAACTGATGACTGAATTTGCGGAATTTGTTTTACCCTTGCTTAGAATCTAGGCAATAAGCACACATACACATACAAAATGAGCAAGAAATTAATATTTAAGGAACGGATGGCTGAATTTACGGAATTTGTTTTACCATTGCTAGGGATCGAGGCAATAATCACACATACACATACAAAGTGAGAAGAAATTAATATTTACGTAATTGATGGCTGAATTTACGGAATTTGTTTTACCATTGCTAAGAATCTAGGCAATAATCACACATACACATACAAAGTGAGCAAGAAATTAATATTTAAGAAACTGATGGGTGGTGTTACAGAACATGATTTTTATTTATCTATAATCTAGGCAATACAACACGCACACAGAGCAAGACATTTAAGATTGATATTTACGGAACTAATGGCTGAGTTTGATGAATTTGTTTTACTACTGCTTATAATTTAAACCAGGTTTGGCCAACCTGCGGCTCGCGAGCCATATGCGGCACTTTGAATTATTATTTGTGGTACTCGATAAATGTACCCGAGTTCCCTTTTCAATTTTGTGGTATTATATTTTAAGAAAATATTAAAACTCATGGAGTTTCGGCAATGCTGGGTAAAAAAAATCGGTCTTATTGGAATTTTAAGAGATGATTCTCAAATTAAACAATTCATACCGATTCACTGCATAATTCACCGAGAACATCTACCAAATATTTAAAATATCCTGATGTTATGTAAATATTGTAACACTGTAAATTTCATTCGCACCAATGCAAAAAATCATCGAAAATTTAAAAAAATTCCTTGAAAAATTAAAGGACGAAGAACTTCAAAAAGACATTCATTAAATATAAATTCTGTAAAAAACATTTAATACCTTTTTTGCATACCTTTTAAATACGCATTTAATTGCGGCTCGCGAAAAATTTCAAAATTTGAAAAATGGTTCCGAGTATCAAAGACCTTGGCCACCCGTGATCTAGACTATAAACACACTGATACAGTAAGTAAGAAATTAATACTTACGGTACTGATAATTGAAATACGGAACTGGTTTTACTTTTGTTTATAATCTAGGCAATAAAACACACAAGGAGAGTAAGAAATTTATATTAATTACTGGATTATTCATTATGTGGATGATTAACTTTACTCTCTAAATAATCTGAAGCCTGTATCACACTAGCCGATGATACACACTAACAACTGTTGAGCATTGTTAGTATTTTATGCTACAGTCGGGTAAAAATGTACCAGTGATGAGTATTTCCCCCAACTAAAGCGTGAAACATTTGTGCGAAAATGTCTGTGTGTAGCTTCGTCTCGAGTGATAAGATAAAATTCTAGATCCGAAGACTTCAATTTAATTAAAAAATTAAAATAATTTTTCATTTGCTTTATGAAAACAGTTATCTTAGACAATGTTGGTATTACCGACTAGCATATGGCCCGTCATATGACGGGATCAGTAAAATTTTTAATTTTTCAGAACTGTAAAGTACCCTATGTATGTACCTAATCTATTATTTTAGCCAAATATAAAAGGATATTATTTACTTAATATCTAAGTTCAGTGATAAAATGTATGAAAATAATGAAGAAGATATTTAAATAATTTAAAATAAGAAAGGATTAAATAAGATGGTTAAAGGAATGACGTCATCATGCTAGAAAAAATGCTTTTTGGATTAGAATTATCTGGTTCGTGCTCAATAATTTGTTCATCTTTATACTTTTCTAAATTTTCCCGATACTGTAAATTCAGTTTAGAATCACGTTGAATTCATTTAGAAAAATAATTCAAAGTTTTCTTAGCTACGTCGAAATTATCGTTGAGTTCTTAACATTTTTTTTCTACAGTAATTAATGGAAGTAAAGGAATGAAACTGTCATTTCCACTACACCCTGGAGGTAGATAGAATTTGTTAATACCGGTGATAAAATTTTCATTGCAACAAAAAATAATCTAAGATTAAATTTAAAATCATCCCATATGTACCTAATCTATTATTTAAGCCAAATATAAAAGAAAATTATTTACGTAATATCTAAGTTCAGTGATAAAACGTATGAAAGTAATGCAGACGATATTTAAATAATTTAAAATAAGAAATGATTCAATGAGATGGTTAAAGGAATGACGTCATAATGCTAGAAAAAATTTATTTTTGAAGGAGTAGATTTTGAATGTATTAAAGACGATAGTATTTTTTTGCTGTGATATGAAGCATATTTATACCAATTTATTTTAGAATCGGATCGATAGGAGAAGGTAAACTTTACTTTCTTTGAATTTTGCTAACCCTTATTTATCAAGAATCCAGCATGGATGCCTCTATCCATTCCAGGTCCAACCGCTTCATAAATTTGAGGACAGGCGGACAGATAACTTAGGCTATTATTATATAGGGGATTTAATTTTGACGCATTGAAAAGCATTAAAATCTCCATGGCAGAGTGGTCCTCACACTAGTCTCGTAATCGAGAGGTCGTAAGTTCGAACCTCGGTAGCGACTATAGGGTTTTAAATCACTGTAAATATTTATTTAATTCCTTTATGTTATATTTTATTTCGTGTTCCAGGATATTCTGGAACTTTCTTTAGTTTTCTAGAAGAGTATTCTGGAATGTTCGCCCTTTCTCAGCGTTGCGCATTAAAACTTTCATCGTCTTCCCAGATAGATTTCTGGAACTTTCTTAGCTGCTACACAAGCCAAACATATCTCAATCACTGAGAGTTCTGAGTTGTGCAGAGCTTGCAATTGTACTTCGCTCTTTGAGTTGAGTTAAAACATTAGATTAGCTCCACTTCCTGTGTGTGTTATTGTGTTCTACATTAAATCTCTAAATGACAATATAACGTAAAATCGAAAAAAAGTTTTGAAACAAACTTAAGACTCAATTACCCAAACCGGAAACTGAGCGCAAAATGCCTAGCTTAACACTTAACTCTTAGAGTATCCCGTAATTATACTACAACAAAGGTAATATACATTACTATTACGATACACAGAATATGCATTAATTACACTATAATGCAATTCATATCCACTAATAAGTGAATTGCTCTCCATAAACCGAGATTTTAAAAGCTTCTACATTAGCTACTAAAAATCTCTTCATTCTAAGAAGCATTCAAAGCTATATTAATTGTTAATATGATAATTACTAATGATATAATGAGGATAATTATTAATTACTAATGATATGAGGATAATTACTAATTACTAATGATATGAGGATAATTATTAATTACTAATATATTACTAATATGATACACACAATATACATTAATTACACTATAATGAATTCATATACATTAATTAGTGAATTACTCTCCATTTACAGAGATTTTAAAAGCTTCTACATTAGCTACCAAAAATCTCTTTATTCGAAAAAGCGTTCAAAGCTATATTAATTGCTAATATGATAATTACTAACGATATAATGATAATTACTAATATATTAATTACTAATATGATACACACAATATACATTAATTACACTAAAATTCAATTCATATCCATTAATTAGTGAATTACTCTCCATATATTGAGATTTTAAAAGCTTCTACATTAGCTACCAAAAATCTCCATTCTAAAAAGCGTTCAAAGCTATATTATTTGCTAATATGATAATTACTAATGATATAATAAGAACAATTATTAATTACTTATATGATACACAGAATATGCATTAATTACACTATAATGCAATTCATATCCACTAATAAGTGAATTGCTCTCCATATATTGAGATTTTAAAAGCTTCTACATTAGCTACCAAAAATCTCTTCATTCAAAAAAGCGTTCAAAGCTATATTAATTGCTGATATGATAATTACTAATGATATGATGATATTCATTTCTAATACATTAATTGCTAATATGATACAATATACATTAATTACACTATAATGTAATTCATATCGATTAATGAATTACTCTCCATATATTGAGATTTTAAAAGCTTCTACATTAGCTACCAAAAATCTCTTCATTCTAAAAAACGTTCAAAGCTATATTAATTGCTAATATGATAATTACTAATGATATAATGATAATTACTAATATATTAATTACTAATAGGATACACACAATATACATTAATTACACTATAATGCAATTCATATCCATTAATTAGTGAATTACTCTCCATATGCCGAGATTTTAAAAGCTTCTACATTAGCTACCAAAAATCACATTATAAAACCGTTCAAAGCTATATTAATTGCTAATATGATAATAATTACTAATGATATGATGATAATTATTCATTATTAATATATTAGTTACTAATATGATACAATATACATTAATTACACTATAATGCAATTCATATCCATTAATTAGTGAATTACTCTCCATATATTGAGATTTTAAAAGCTTCTACATTAGCTACCAAAAATCTCTTCATTCTATAAAGTGTTCAAAGCTATATTAATTGCTAATATGATAATTACTAATATATTAAATACTAATATGATACACACAATATACATTAATTACACTATAATGCAATTCATATTCCTTCATTGGTGAATTACTCTCCATATATTGAGATTTTAAAAGCTTCTGCATTAGCTACCAAAAATCTCATTCTAAAAAGCGGTCAAACTTATATTAATTGCTAATATGATAATAATTACTAATGATATGAGGATAATTATTAATTACTAATATATTAATTACTAATATGATACACACAATATACATTAATTACTATAATGCAATTCATATCCATTAATTAGTGAATTACTCTCCATATAGAGATTTTAAAAGCTTCTACATTATCTACCAAAAATCCCTTCATTCTAAAAAGCGTTGAAAGCCATTTATTTTTCTAAATGCACTGTCAGAAAGCAAAGTATCGATTCAATTTTTATAGGCCATATTACCTTTTATTAAATGCATTAAGATGTCACATAAAGTATCATTTTTTTTTTTCGGAAGCATACATATAATATCCGTTTGATGCTGAAAGGGATCGATAAAAGTCCTTTGTTTTGACAATCAACGATATTTTATGCCCCTATTTAGTAACTTAAGAGCAGATAATTCTGAATGGGATTTCTTTTAAAGGGAAGTCCGTCGATAAAATATATAATGATATTTTGAAACTAAAAAACTAACAAACATAATAGGGCGATTTCACGGAGCAGTGCACATCTGAACTTATGACAATTCTGGCTTTAACTGCAAACGGAAGGACAGTTGTCTATTTGACTATCGTAAACATGAAAATGAGTGGAAGGGAATAAGACCCGTTTATGACGTTGCATCAAATAGCTCTATTGTTAGTCTATATTAAAATAGTTTTCGCGTGATTCTCTGCTTTTATGCCAAAACTTGGCGACTATCTTTTGTTCTCACTATAGTGTTGGAGAGTACGAAAACACCAAAATTAATTTCTGTTGACTTAGCTCTTCTTACTTAACTCTTTATATAATTAGTTTGGCCTCTTCCACATAACAAAGCGTCCCGCTTGGGCTTAACTATTAACAACAGATTGGCTCGCTCACACACCTATAAATTGTGATGTACGGGTTTTACACCTCAAAAGCCTTGGGGGACATGAAGCTATAATAAACTGCATTTCTCTTTTCCTAAATTATTTTTTTTCTCTCTTTCGGCTACGTTTTCACTTATGATTGCACCCAAGTCAATGCGGATTTTCTTATCTTTGGAATAGACTAAATGAAAGAGTCTAACGGGAGAGCTAAATGGGAGAATTTTATAAGAGAATCAATTTTTACTAAATATAATGATGCAAAACGGGGAAATGTATAAAAATTTAGATTTTGAATCTTAGTAAAATTAATTTTTAATTTAAAATGAATTTAAAAGGAATGTTTGTGTTAAGTAAAACATTTTTCGTATTTGAAATATATATCTATGATCAACGGCTGTAGTAAAAATTGATGTTTAAGTACATTAAGGAGAAAGTGGATGTTACAATGCATTTATGAAAATTATTAATTTAAATTTATGAATCTTTGTATACATAAGCAATAAAAATAATAATATAAAATTGTAAGCAAAATATAATATTAATAAAATAGTTGAGATCATAAAAACAAGAAAAATTTCATTCAAAGAAATATTTTAAATATAATATTTTTTATTTCATTTTTTAAATAATTTGTTAATTTTTTAAACATTTCTTGAGAGCTAAATTTTAATTTTTTTTTCTTTTATTTTTGTATTATTATCAATCAAAAGTATCTTTCACATATATTTGGGTATTGTTTTGCATATAGATTGAATGTTTAATTAAAAGAAATGTTTTTAAGTCTAAAATTGATTGTATACTCATTGATTTAGTATGTATTAGGAAAGTTTGGTAAAAATTTTTGCGCCAATTTACGAAAAAAGAAATCGCAAGAAATATTTCAAAAATTAATTGAAATTCTATAAAAATGAATTATACAATGATGTTAATTGGTTTTAACACATTGTATGTGGTACACGTACTAGTATGTTTTCTGACGATTGATACTTGAGCGCGGGTCACTTACTAATACGGGTTAGTGTAACAACATGGCTTGTTTGTGGGTACAAAAATAACGGTATATACAGGAAAACGAAGCCGAATGTTCTTGTCTACTACATAGATTCTGGAAAAATTTAGACAAATAAAAACTAGTTTTTACATCAGTCGATGCGGAACCACAGAACGGGAAGGTTAATTAAAAAATCAATTTAGATTTAAAAACTTTTTATTTATCCTTGTGAAAATGATATTACATATATATATATATATATATATATATATATATATGTCAGGATTTAAAATATAGAGTAATTTAAGAGATTTTAATTAGGGATTATTTTAATGGGAGTAACGCGCCTCGCGTTACTAGTCACATAAATACGGCTCACGCGCAGTGATAACAGCAGAGAGCGATAAGCAATCACCATGGTCAGACCTTTTGGCTCTCGAAATAGAAAATACGGCCTTTGTTTGCAGTTGCGCGCCAAAATGAGACGCCATGTTGATTAGAGTATGAAGTGGATTAATAAAGTGATGAAAAATAACTACTTGAGAGTGGACTGATTTATATCTTGACCAGAGTGGATACTCGGACCATGACATATATATATATATATATATATATATATATATATATATATATATATATATATATATATATATATATATATATATATATATATATATATATATATATATATATATATATATAATATATTATATATATATATATATATATATATATATATATAACTTGTTTATTTGTATATTTATATATTTGTTTATGTATTTCAATATAAAATACGAAAAGTTGGTTAAAGAATTAAATAATTTTAGATCAATTGAGATTTAACTAAATAACTAAATTTGAGCGTTAAACACCCGCTCCTGGTACAATTCCGCTGCGAAAGGTACCCGCACACAATGTGTTAAGAAAAAATCTAATGAGATTCACTTGCTTATATTTTAATTTATATGTTTACAAATTTTGGAAAATAGTTAATTTTTAAAAATACCTTGTAATATTAGCCATTTCGTTATGGGCATTAATATGTACTATGCATACATATTTCAGAACACATACACGTCCAGCATACGTGAAACTTCATTAACCCCTTCCCTGTTGTGCTCGTACGCCGTACGGGCACAGCTTTCGGGCTTTTACTGATTTGCCCGTACGGCGTACGGGCAATCTACTTTTCTATTTCGCTTGCACTGCTTCGGCCGTATTTTTTACAATTTTAGTAACAAATTATTCGCATAGTCCAGTAATGATAGTGTGCAGTTTATTGCATTTTCTACTCTAATTGGTTCATAAGCGTGGGTTTTTTGGAATGTTTTGTTATCAGAAGACGAATTGTTATCTTTGAGTGTATAGCTTTCTAGTTATATTTTACTAACCGCCTGATAATTTTATTGATGTAAGAGTTGAATAATATATCTTTACTTTTAAATAATGGATAATTCAGAGAGTATGGAGCTAATTTTTTGGAATTCGAACTGTGACTCGGAATCAGAAACTGAATTATCTGTAAATGACAGTAGCGAAAGTTTACTAGATGTCCTGGATAGTAGTGATTCTGATAGTAGTACAGATGTAATCAGTCAAGCAAGACAATTTTTTTTTTAAATTAATTGTGATAATCCTTCGGATCCGCCACCTAGATTTGCTTTCACTGGAATTCCAAAAATTAACTTGGATATCGATGAGACTAAAGGTGAACTTCAGTTCTATGAAGCTTTCATAGAAAGAAAAAAAGTTGTAATAAATGCTTAAAAATATTAGAAATGTTAATTTTAATAACATATCTTTACTTAAAAATAAAAAATGAACAAAAAAATGCAATACAAAATATGACATTTTTTGACCGAATTCACGAAAAAAAATGAAATTGTCAAAGTGTTAAACTCTATAAAACCCATAACACTACAGAAACAAAATTGTAGCATATTACAAATACAAGTTCCATTTTGATAATTCGGTGCTTGGAATATTGTTAGTTTTCTTAAATAACTTTACAGATGAGATCCAATATGATAATCAGCATTTAACAGTATTATTTAAATGCATGAGTTTTAATGCACGAGTTAAATGAATTGCTTATACAGTGAGCTCCGGTTAATGTGATTAGTTTGGGGCAGCGTGATTTTGATAACAATAACCGACTGATAACAAACGATATACAAAGTTAGATAAATTTACGCTCCCCCCCCTTTAATTCACACATACACAAGACATCCCGTATATAAAGTTATCTGTCAGTCTGTCCTCGAATTTATGAAGCGGTTGGACCTGGAATAGATAGAGGCATCCATTGGATTCTTAGCGATTTAGGGTTAGCAAAATTCAAAGCGAGTGAAATTTGTCTTCTCCTAAATTATCGATCCGATTCTAAAATAAAGTGGTATAAATATGCTTCATATCACAGCAGACAATACTGTCGTCTTCAAATCGTTCGAATTCCTCCCTTTTCCCCTTTTTGAGCGTTTAATATCATTATTTAAATCCCTATTTTCCCCGGTAAAGAGCAGCAGATTAAATTTATCAATTTATCACCCAATAAATAGATAAAAACAACATTTATTTTTCTAGCATTATGACTTCATTCTTTAAACCATCTCATTGAATCATTTCTTATTTTAAATTATTTAAATATCGTCCGCATTATTTTCATACGTTTTATCCCTGAACTTATCTATTACGTAAATAATTTTCTTTTATATTTGGATTAAGTAATAGATTAGGTGCACACGTGATAATTTTAAATTGAATCATCGATTATTTTTTGTTGCAATGAAAATTTTATCGCCGGTATTAACAACAAATTCTTTTCATAAAAGTTCTTTAAATCTTTAAAAATTAAGAAGTTTGTTCGTTTGTATGATTTTTTTTTATGCATAACCACACAGTTTGCAATCGATTCTCTAAATTTTGAACATTCTTCATATATACCGCGAAATAATCACTGTCAATATTAAAATCTCTGCAGTCCATAATATGACAAGATAAATGGAAACTAACATGCAGTCAGTAAAGATAATCAAATTATTGAGCGTGTATCAAATAATTCTCAGATCAAACCATTTTATTACCTGCCTCATAGGGTACTTTACATTTCTGGAAAATTAAAAATTTTACTGATCCCGTCATATGACGGGCTATATGCTAGTAACAGATAAAAGTGCAGTAATCCAGAAACAGAACAAGCTAAAACCAGCAAAGGTAAAACCGTAACATTTTAAGCAAAATTATAGAAATGTCCACTGCATATAAACTCAAGTACACCGGAAAGGTACGTAAAGGGTTAAATGATGAGACATTAGAATTGAAAATATAAATTTTAGATTAAATTGAAATGCTATATTAATTTTTGTTGCAAAATTAGCATCATGTATGGATAATAATAAGGGTTAAAGAAATTAATTTGTATTAAATCTTAAATATTTTTTGCACTGCCCTTTTCCAGTTTTCCTGTTTAAGCTTTAATCTGTTGGTTCCTTGAAAAATTTCTTAAGCGGATCCCACAGTACGACATTCCCGCTATTCTATGGTTTGGTGTGTGAAGTGCAGCGGTCTACTTTTGGAAACACGAGGTCTAATGAGACCGGGACCTATAACTTAAAGCCGATTTCGAATGGCTATGAACATCCATGCCACTGTGGGATTCGTACCCATGAACTCCGGTACCGAAGGTCAGCACCCTAACCAATCGGACATCGTTCGGCTCCCGTTATTTTAAGACATGAAATGGAATGAATATTTTTTAATAGCATGGGGGAACTTGTCTGTTGAATATTAACCCATACAATTCCTGTGAATTTTTTTTTAAGTCATGAATTCCATCATGGGAACAGAGGGGCAGAAGATGCAATTAGTGGAATCTACTAATTGAAGCCGAAAAAGATTATTCCTCAGCAAATCATGGCCAGTTCTGATTCTAAAAAGAGCCACCCCAATAGCTCTGGGAAGAGAGGGGCATACTCTCTTATTTAAGAGTGATAGCTATCTCCTTTCACAGGAAATGCCTCTAAAATAACATTCTACTTTTGTTAAGATAGTCTTTGATGATACTTTATGTTTCTAACAGGAACACCAACAGAGTAGGTTGAACCAAATCACTACCCTACTTGTCAAGTGTGTCAGCACGTTCATTGCCATAGTTATTACACTGATTGGTAATCCATTGTAAAACCATATCAAACCCTGATTCGATCAAAGGTTGGTTGGTTAGTTTGGAGTGCTACGGTCTACTTTTTGCAACACGAGGGCTAATGAAACCGAGACCTACAGCTTAAAGAACTTCTACGAACATCCATGCCAGAGCGGGATTCAAACCCACGAACTACGGTACCGAAGTCCAGCACCCTAACCAATTGGCCATTATTCGGTATCTTCGATTCGATCAAATACCTCATTCGATTTTTCCATCAAATTCAAAGAGTGTTAAGTTATTGTTGGTAATTGTTTGAATGGCAGCTCTGGAATCAACAAAAAAAACGATCTTTTTTGTAATATTTTCAATTGATCTAAGGGCCATTTTATTATGGGATCTACCGATAGGCCTAGGAACAGCTCAAAAGTGAATCCTTATAATTTAAAAGCAGGAACCAAACGCAAGAACCCCAAGGTTAGACTTGTCTATTCCAAATATATCGTTTGAAAATAAAGGAACCCAAGGCTATACTTGTCTCTTCCAAATACATCGTTTGAGAACAATGCAACCACGAACTTATTTTACGTGCCTCACCCACCATCAATGAACACGGCGGATATTTGGCCGGCTCCACCTCTAAAACCACAACCCTGAATATTGATTACAAAGCATTCATTATTATCAGGATATTCTCCGTTACAGAAACGCAGCCTTAAAAATTTTACAATAAAATAATTTAAATCGAGCAGTATTATTTATTACGTTTATATATTTTATAACACGCACTTAAAATAATACAATAACAATTGTAAAGATTTTATTCATACACTTGTAAATAAAAAAAATAAATGCGTATATGAAATGACACTAATTCGTAACACTGGGTTACGCAAAGTGCAACGATGAAATAAACATGATTTTTTTACTTGTAGAATATTTTTTCCTTAGTTTTATTTTTTTTTTTTGTTTTTTTTTTTTTTTATTTTATTTTTTTTTTTTATTTTTTTTTTTTTTTTTCTTTGTTTTTTTTTTTTTTTTTTTCTTTTTTTTTTTTTTTTTTTTTTTTTTTTTCAGATCACGCACATATAAAATATTTCAGTATAAGCAATAAAAGTTAGTCGTACACAGAAATTCTAAGAACATTTACTGTCTACCTCCTTTCAATAATATTACTTTACACAATAGTAATATTTAATTTCCTAAAGCCCTAGACAAAAATTTACGTTATACTATGTACAGGTTGTACTTGAGTATGTGTTTCAAATATATTATTTATGATTTGTTTCTGTAAAATACATAGAATTGGCAAAATCATATTTATACCAGCGATATATTTTATTGTATGTTAAAAGTAATATTTTTTTCTTTTTTATAATAGTTTAATTTTTTTTAACTATCAAAAAGTCAGTGTTAAAATTTTAGGTTTGCAGGATAAGAAGGATATATTTACTTCAATTTGACATAAAAATTTAGTTTATAGCATCCATATCTCCAAATTTATCTTGCGAGCAATAAAATATATGCTTTAGATAAAATTTTTCACGTTATTTTTAAGAATGTACTACTTAAAAAACAAAGTGTTTAAATGTAGACCTTTATAAAAAGGTATAAAAATTTATACTAAAAACAAAGCAGAATTTTTTTATTTTATGGTAATTTAAATGGTATTAAATGGTAATGGTATTTAATGGTATGGTAATTTAAATGGTATTTTTATGGTAATTTCTTTTGTGGTTTTTAAAGAAAAGCATCTATTATGAATATTTGCTACTGTCTACTTTTTGCAACACGAGGGCTAATGAAACCGAGACCTACAGCTTAACGAACGGCTACGGACATCCATGCCAGAGCGGGATTCGAACCCACGAACTCTGGTACCGAAGACCAGCACCCTAACCAATCGGCCATCGTTCGGTATCTTCGATTCGATCAAAGAGCACATTCGATTTTTCCATCATTCAAAGGGTGTTATGGTTAACTTATTGTTGGTAATTGTTTGAATGGTAGATCTAGAATCAACAAACAAAACGATTTTATTTTTTCAAATATTTTCAATTGATCTAAGGGCCATTTTATTACGGGATTATCCGATAGGCCTAGGGACATCACAAAAGTGGATCGTTGTAATTTAAAAGTAGAAACAAGCGGAAGACCCTCAAGGCTAGACTTGTCTCTTCAAATATATCGTTTGAGAACAATGCAACCACGAACTTATTTACTTGCATGACACACCATCAATGAACACGGCGGATATTTGGCCAGCTCCTCCTCTAAAACCACAACCCTAAATATTGATAACAAAACATTCATTATTAGCAGAATATTCTCCGTTACAGAAATGCAGCCTTAAAAATTGTACAATAAAATACTTTAGATAGAGCAGTATTATTTTTATAAGGTTTATATATTTTATAGCACGCGCTTGAAATAATACAATAACAATTGTAAAGATTTTATTCATACACTTGTAAATAAAAAAAATAAATGCGTATATGAAACGACACTAATTCGTAACACAGGGTTACGCAAAGTGCAACGATGAAATAAACATGACTTTTTTTACTTGCAGAATTTTTTTTTTTTTCCGTTAGCTCAGATCACGCACATATAAAATATTTCAGTATAAGCAATAATAGTTAGTCGTACACAGAAATTTTAAGAGCATTTACTGTCAACCTTCTTTCAATAATATTATTTTACACAATAGTAATATTTAATTTACTAAAGCCCTAGACAAAATCCTACATTATACTATGTACAGGTTGTATTTGGGTATGTTTTTTAAACATTATTTATGATTTGTTTCTGTAAAATACATAGAATAGGCAAAATTATATATATACCAGCAATATATTTTATTTATTGTATATTAAAAGTAATTTTTTTCTTTTCTTTTTTTAATAGTTTATTTTTTTAACTATCAAAAAGTCAGATAGTGTTAAAATCTTAGGTTTGCAGGGTAAAAAGGATATATTTTCTCCAATTTGATATAAAAATTTAGTTTATAATATCCATATCTCCAAACTGATCTTGCGAGAAATAAAATATAGGCTTTCGATTAAATTTTTCACGTTATTTTTAAGAATGTACTACTTAAAAAAAATTAGGTTTTTAAATGTAGACCTTTATAAAAAGGCATAAAAATTTATACTAAAAACAAAGCAGGATTTTTTTATTTTATGGTAATTTAAATGGTAGTAAATGGTAATGGTATTTAATGGTATGGTAATTTAAATGGTATTTTTATGATAATTTCTTTTGTGGTTTTTTAAGAAAAGCATCTATTATGAATATTTGCTACTGTCTACTTTTTGCAACACGAGGGCTAATGAAACCGAGACCTACAGCTTAACGAACGGCTACGGACATCCATGCCAGAGCGGGATTCGAACCCACGAACTCCGGTACCGAAGACCAGCACCCTAACCAATCGGCCATCGTTCGGTATCTTCGATTCGATCAAAGAGCACATTCGATTTTTCCATCATTCAAAGGGTGTTATGGTTAACTTATTGTTGGTAATTGTTTGAATGGTAGATCTAGAATCAACAAACAAAACGATCCTTTTTTTTCAAATATTTTCAATTGATCTAAGGGCCATTTTATTACGGGATTATCCGATAGGCCTAGGGACATCACAAAAGTGGATCGTTGTAATTTAAAAGTAGAAACAAGCGGAAGACCCTCAAGGCTAGACTTGTCTCTTCAAATATATCGTTTGAGAACAATGCAACCACGAACTTATTTTACTTGCATGACACACCATCAATGAACAAGGTGGATATTTGGCCAGCTCCTCCTCTAAAACCAGAACCCTAAATATTGATAACAAAACATTCATTATTAGCAGAATATTCTCCGTTACAGAAATGCAGCCTTAAAAATTGTACAATAAAATACTTTAGATAGAGCAGTATTATTTTTATAAGGTTTATATATTTTATAGCACGCGCTTGAAATAATACAATAACAATTGTAAAGATTTTATTCATACACTTGTAAATAAAAAAAATAAATGCGTATATGAAACGACACTAATTCGTAACACAGGGTTACGCAAAGTGCAACGATGAAATAAACATGACTTTTTTTACTTGCAGAATTTTTTTTTTTTTCGTTAGCTCAGATCACGCACATATAAAATATTTCAGTATAAGCAATAATAGTTAGTCGTACACAGAAATTTTAAGAGCATTTACTGTCAACCTTCTTTCAATAATATTACTTTACACAATAGTAATATTTAATTTACTAAAGCCCTAGACAAAAATCTATGTTATACTATGTACAGGTTATATTTGGGTATGTGTTTCAAATATATTATTTATGATTTGTTTCTGTAAAATACATAGAATAGGCAAAATTATATATATACCAGCAATATATTTTATTGTATATTAAAAGTAATTTTTTTCTTTTCTTTTTTTAATAGTTTATTTTTTTAACTATCAAAAAGTCAGATAGTGTTAAAATCTTAGGTTTGCAGGGTAAAAAGGATATATTTTCTCCAATTTGATATAAAAATTTAGTTTATAATATCCATATCTCCAAACTGATCTTGCGAGAAATAAAATATAGGCTTTCGATTAAATTTTTCACGTTATTTTTAAGAATGTACTACTTAAAAAAAATTAGGTTTTTAAATGTAGACCTTTATAAAAAGGTATAAAAATTTATACTAAAAACAAAGCAGGATTTTTTTATTTTATGATATTTTAAATGGTATTAAATGTAATGGCATTTAATGGTATGGTAATTTAAATGGTATTTTTATGATAATTTTTTTATGGTTTTTTTAAAAAAGCATCTATAATGAATATTTTAAAACTCTAAAAAGGTTTTATATTTCCGTAATCAACATTTGGTTTTGGGCGCAACGGTCTACTTTTTTCAACACGAGGGCTAATGAGACCGGGACCTACTGTTTAAAGCCGATTCCGAACAACCATTCCACAGTGGGATTCGAACCCACAACTCCGGTTCCGAAGGCCAGCCCCCTAAACTTTCGGGCATCATTCGGCGTTGATGAACATTAGATTTAATGAACAGTAGATTTGATACATAGTCCTCAACGGAAGAATGCAAATTTTTCGATTAAATAGACAAAGAAAAATATATTCTGGATATAATCCGTATATAAACACATAAGAAACAACGTATCGTTTGGAATGTTTTTCCTTCAAAGGATTAAATGGTAGTCACCATTCGGATTTTTTATAAACGTGCACCTTGTCTATAAAATAATACTGAGCATGGAACTTGCAATTCATTGTTTATTTTTTTTATAAACACATACAAGGAACTGTCCAATTTCTCTTACTATAAATGCCAGTAAAAATTTTATAACATTTTAACACATTGTGTGCGGGTACATTTCGCAGTGGAATTGTACCGAGAGCAGGCGTTTGCCGCGTAAATTTAGTTATTCAGTTAAATCTCCATAGATCGAAAATTATTTAATTTTTTAACCAACTTTTCGTATTTTATATTGAAATATATAAAAAAAAATATATAAATAGACAAACAAATAGATATACAAATATATATATATATATATATATATATATATATATATATATGTACATATATATAATATTTTCGCAAAGATAAATAAAAAGTTAATTTTAAATCTAAATTGATTTTTTTAATCAACCTTCCAGTGCTGTGGTTCCGCATCGACTGATGAAAAAGCTAATTTTTATTTGTCTCAATTTTTCAAGAATCTATGTAGTAGACAAGAACATTCGGCTTCGTTTTCCTGTCTATACCGTTAATTTGTACCCACAAACAAACCCTGTTGTTAAACTAACCAGTACTAGTAAGTGACCCACGCTCAAGTACCAATCGTCACAAAACGTACTAGTACGTGTTCCACATACAATGTGTTAATTATAAATATATCTAAAATTAGAGCACAGTCTTGAGTAGGAAACTTCAATAAATTTTTAAAAAAATTTCAGGCAAAATTATCAATACATGTAAAATAGTATTAAGATTTTGAACAAACTTAAATATATAAAGCATCAGACTGGCTTAAATGAAACTTTTGAGTGACATAATTGGATTTTTTATCGATTTATATTAAATAGTATAAGGTACTTTTAACATTTTGAAATTACCAATTCGGTACAAAAATTGTCAAACTGAAAAATATTTTTTGAAGTTTAAAAAGTCCCAAAAACTTTAAACCTTCAAAATTTTTGATTTTTCAAAAACAAATATATGATAGATTGAGATGTTCCACGCTTTTAAAAAATCAGCATAAAAATTTCGCTTAGTTTAAAAGTCATGGTTAAAAAAATAAACACAGTGCTTGGCAGTTGTTTACTTATTACTTTCAGTTGATTTTCCTCGGATTGTAAATTTTATTTTGCGCGCAAGATTTCTCAAAACCGATTCTGTATTTCTGCACAATATTTTCAGCATTTCAATATAATGATGTTTGCTTGTATTTGAACTTAAATTATTGTTTTGAGAGTCACTTTATTTTAGAAATGTAAGCACATGTCAAAATCCCCCCCCAAAAGGGTAAAATTATAAAGATTTTAAAAGTATAAAAAGCTCTTAATCTTATTGGATTTTTTTAGCGTTAGATTCCATTTTACAAGTATGTTCTTCATTAAAAACTTAGAATTTAACATTTGCCTGTAAAATATTTCCTTTAAATATGCTTTCAATGAAAGCAGTTTTTACGAACAAAAAATCATATATATATATATATATATATATATATATATATATATATATATATATATATATATTTAAAATGATTTTTATAATTTTTATAAATATTTAAGGTTAGTTTATTATAGCAGATAAGAGATATATAGCAGATTTCTAGAAAAAAAATTTTCTGGCAATTTAGTATGAAATAATGTTATAAAAATCGAAAAGTAATAACAAACCATAGAATTTTTATGTTAAACAGTTCAGAGAATCCTTAAAATAAGAGTGTATAAAAAAAATTGTTTCAGAGCAGTAAAATATTCATGTTATTTTAAAAAAAATTAGATAATGAGGCGTATATCAAACTTTAAATTTTTCAGAACAAAAAGTCATTTCATATTTTTGATCAAATTATGTCAAGTTGTTCATCCTAATGTTTAGAATAATACTCTGCATAGAAACAAAAATAACTTTATTTTTTTTATTAAACAGTCACATACAAGAAACTGTCAATTTTTTTTACTATAAATGCATTATACTTTTAATTTTAAAATACCTAAAAATGACGCTTTTTTGCAGGAAGCTTTATTGAATCTAAAAAAAATTGAGGCAAAATTATTAAGGAGGCAAATGACGTTATATTTAACTATTTTAAAAATCTTTAGTTTTTAACGATATGTTTATAATAAATGTATTATGTTGTTACGAGATATGTAAGACCAAATATTGGTTAGAAAAAAATTTAAATAAGGGGATATTCCTTAAAAATATTTAAAAAGAACTTCCTTGAAAAATTACTATGGAATCAAGGGACGTTGAATTTAAATATTTTTAAATTATCAGTTTATAATGATATGATTACAATAAATTTAAAATTTTAAAATTTCATCTTTTATCGATAATTTTGTAATGAGTATATATATAACGTTATTAGAAAAGAATGTTCGAGAATATTTCAGTAATATTTTAAAAACTCCAGGCAAAATTAACAGACCAAGGGATTTGAATCAGTTTATAACGATATATTTATAATAAATATATGTTATTACAAAATACATAGATATAAAAATAAATTAAAAATTAATTTCTGATTAAAATACGAGAATATTCCTTAAGAATATTTTTTAAATTTCCAGGAAAAATAATTAACTAAGAAAGCAACGTTAAATTTAAATAGTTTAAAAATTTTAGTTTAAAAAAAATTTTGATAATGAGTATATATATATATATATAATATATATATAATATATATATATAATATATATATAATATATATATATAATATATATATATATATATATATGTCAGGTCTAAAAAAAGGGGTAGTTGGAAATTACGTGAGATAAAAAAGATTTTAAAAATCAAATTCTTTTATAATAATAAAATAAATGAAAAAGACCCACGCTCGGGTAAGCTTTTGGGATCATCCGGTCAGGCGGAAGCATTGGGCTATTTGATGAGCTTTCAATCAGCGCGTGGACATGAAACTGTCAACAACACTCTACGCGTGTGTTCGGCGAAAAAGTGAAAATGGCGTTTTACTTTAACGATAGTTTAATAAACTAATAAACTTACTATTATCAAGAAGATTGTTGTCCATTCGCCTTAACTTTGCACCACGGCATGTTACACACATACATTATATATATATATATATATATATATATATATATATATATATATATATATATCGTTACAGAAAACTTAAGGCACAAAATCGATTAAAAGAAAATTTTTTATTAAAATTTATGACTTTTTGATAAAACTGTGTCATTCAAATGTATTCCTTTAAAATATTCCAAGTACACATGATACTAATCAACAGCTCTTATTCATTTATTTTATTTATAGAATTTATAAAGAAAGAAACCTGGGTATTGATCGTCACTTACATTAAATACTATTTATTCAAGACAATTATTTAAAAAATATACGGCGTTTTAGCAATTGTTTTTGCAGTTTTAAGCTATTAAATGCTTTGTAACTGGAAAAAATACTTCACGATTATTAAAACTACATACCCATTTAAGTGATAAACACATAAATCTCCAAAATTTTGTATAAAAAATGCATATAAGTAATGGACCTGAAAACATTTTAAAATTACTAATTGAATACAAAAAAAAATATCAAAGGGGAAAATATAGTTTTTAAATTACTGTGTATAAAAAAACACATTTTTCAGTGCAGTTAAATAATCATGTTATTAGAAAAATGTCTATTGATATAGAAGCGTATACCTAACTTTATTTCTCAAAACAAAAAATCATTTCGTATTTTGGTCAAAATATGTGACTTCGAAGATCCCTTCACCTCTTAATACATGGAAAAGTATACAGGAAACAAATATAGCGTCCCCGAATGGGTTTGAGTAAAGTTTTTGGAGAAATAAAAGAAAATTTTTGATTTATTTTACTGTAATATTGGCTTTCAAGAACGGTTTGTCTGTGAAATTGGAGTTATAATTTATGTTTTCGATCAACAAGCCGGAAGTGCGTTTAAATAATCATAATTTATAAATTAAATTATTTAGTCGGTAAATTTCAATAAAATTTTATTTAAAAAAATAAACTTTTGATGACAATTTTAGTTTAGTTCCAACTAATGAAGCTGGAGATTTAAATTGCTGCAACAAATATTTTATGAATATTTTCCTAAACAAATGTTTTAAATGCATTTGTGGGTAAACTGTTCAGATCCTTTATTGCTCAGAAAAAGAACACGATAGCAAAAAATATCTTATTGTAACAAAATAAAACTTATAAAAGAATATTTACATAATGATGTCCGAGTAATAAATTAAAAATTGGATTGGGAAAACAACATTTTTTTAATTACAACTTTTTATATAATATATGCAAATGTTTAAAAGAAAGCTAAATTGTTATTTCTGGAATAAATACCTCCTACACGCACAAATGTGTATATATATATATATATATATATATATATATATATATATATATATATATATATATATATATATATATATATATAATCTGTACAAATGTATAATATAGCCAATATAAACTAAATAAACTATGAAAAGTTCATAAAATATATTCCCTATTACGTTATGTAGGTGAATATAAATAAACTGTATTCAAATTGAAAAATATATATGATATTTATCAAAATTTATTATATATATATATATATATATATATATATATATATATATATATATATATATATATATATATATATATATATATATATATATATATGTAGGTAAGGCGGCTAAATTAATCCACATGCTTCATAAAATTAAACCCTATTATTTGAACTTGTCTGAGCTTACTGGGCAAGCCTAATGAATAAGTAGTCGGACTATTCCATAAAAAGAAACAGCAAGTCCATCGTGGAACTTTATTGAAGATTTAAGATGAAACATTTTTCTCTGTCAAGAGCAGAGTATAGAATGATATTCGAAAAACACAATGCTGGGCCCATACAGGGAGATACGCGGAGAATATTCCCAAGAGAGGGAAGCTTAGTGTTATTGGAAGAAAACAGACAGGAAGTTAGTGAACCAATCGCCGGAAAATGGGGCGAGTGGACAGAAAAATAGCATTTGAGAGTTGGCTATGGAATAGTGGTTCAAAGAATTTCAGTCACGAACGTTCCTGTTAATTCTGAGATTTTGTGGGTGGGAAAATAGATTTAAAAGAATGAGAATGGAAAGAGGAGAATTTTTAAAACATATTTTAAGTGTAATAATTTTGATATGTAATTTATACATATATATAAATGGTTACATACATATAAATGTATGTGTATGTAATATATATATGGGGGTGTGAAGTGCATATATATATATATATATATATATATATGTGTGTGTGTGTGTGTGTGTGTGTGTGTGTGTGTGTGTGTATAAAAAGCCTCAACAATTGTTTTTGTATTGTTTTGGACAAGTGACAATATTTGGATTGAAATTATCTCGACAGTAGTGGTAAATATCATACACTGCCCATTTATCCCTATATATGTGAAAGTCCCAAAAAAGACACTTTAATGGAATGCGATATAGTTTTTAAAAATTTAAAATTACTGTGTATAAAAAAACACAGTGCAGTTAAATAATCATTAGAAAAACGTCTTTTGGTGTAGAAGCGTATACCTAACTTTATTTTTTCAAAACAACAAATCATTTCATATTTTTGGTCAGGGACACATAAATCTAACAATAAATTTCATCTTTATTTTTTAATCTTAAAAATTACTGAATACTTTTATTAAATAAATAAAATAAGTCACATACTTTTACGATTTTTGCATGAGGATATACTTTTTATGTTTTATGTTATTATACACCACTTCCTCTTCAGGGAGTAAATGACCCTGACAATGTTCATATGCATAAGTTATTCCGTATGCTAAGGAACTATATTAAATAAAAGTTTAAATTTGATTGCAGAATCAATTAACTTTACAGTCTTTTTACATTGATATTGTAAATTAATAATCATAGTAGCATAAAATTGTGTAAAATGTAACAGATGGTTGGTATTTCTTTAAAAACGATTACTGAAATCTTTAAATCCAAAGATATTAAAATGATCTTTTTTAAAGCTTCTTCAAGTTAATATAGCACAAATTATATTTTAACTACATGGTTCAAATTTGAACAGATATTCTTTAATATATTTTTTACTTTGATTTAACTTCTATATTTTTTAATTAAAAATAATGGTTTTCAAAACACTGCCAACAAAACAATAAATCCAAATTTTTCTTGTATGAATTATTAATAAGTTCGTTATCAACATTTATACAAAACACCGAAAACAAATCCATGTCTTTTTTTCTACATAAAAATGAAAAAAAAACTTTAAAAGAGCTATTGATTCCCAAGTTGCAGCAAAGTTGAAAAATTTATGAATTATTAAAAAGTTTGTTATCAATGTTTATACAAATATCGGACAGAAATCAATTTGCCACTTTTCTACATAAAAATGAAAAATTTATTTTTAAGTACTATTGATTCACGGGTTACATAATTAAAATACATTTCAGTTTTATTTAAAGTTTTTAATTATTTTAGTTTAAATTATGAAAATTTGAACAATATGTGTATCAATATATCATTATAGATCAATATAGTGTATGTACATATCAATATTTCATAAACGCATATTTGAGAAAAAATTCCTTATGAAGCAATTATAATTATAAAAAAAAATTAAAATTCTTGTCCCATATAATTTTTTACGGGGGTGGGGTAATAATTAAGAAAGTTCAATTTTCTATTAGTTTTGGCCGCATTTAGTTATTAAAAGACTCAACAAAGTGCATGATCCTTTCACTCACCTGCAAATACTCGTTGAGGCTGTTAGGATCCCTATTAATTACTTCCATGACAGGTGTGGTAGAGGCTTTCTGAGCCTCACCACCAAAAATCGTTGAAGCAGCCGTTATCTACCACAGCCGTTAACCCACACAAATCCAACGCCGGTTAGAACTTGGCGATAACGATTCGATCCCAGGCACCTTATTCTTCAAATTCGTGCCTCCGAGTGAAAGCTTACACCGGTGGGAGAAATGTTTCTCCCTTCTTTCGTATCTCTTCTTTTTTTGGTCGATCCGCCGGAGTTGCCGTGGTGACCAGAGTGGTACACAAACCTAACTCCAGATTCCCTGTTTTTGTTTGCAGCGGAGAAGAGTTGTAGGAATGTCAGGTGATTTCTCGCGACTCCATCTTGTTGCGGGAAATGTTTGATTTAATGGTTAAGCATGGGTTTAACATTGTCAAAATGTCAACTGGTATAAATGTATGCATTTGACTCTTATTTTCTAGTACAAATTACATTCAGATTAGCAAAATATTGTTATATAATTTATTAAAGTGTATAATGTATTTGCCTGTTAAGTATTTACCCATACAACGCCTCTGAATTTTTTTAAGTCACTGGAATAACAAACAAAACTATTTCACTTTTTGTAGTATTTTTGATTAATCTAAGACCCTTTTATTATGAAAATACCCTATAGGTGAACTATAGGGACAGCACAAAGCTGATCCTAGTAATTTAAAAGCCGGAACCAATCATAAGACCTCCAGGCTAGACTTGTCATTGCAAAGGTATCGTTTGAGAACTTTGAGAACAATGCGACCCCGAACTTCTTTTAAGTGCCTCACCCACCATCAATGAACACGGCGGATCTTGGGCCATCCCAACCCTGAAACACCACCCCTAAATATTGATAACAAAACATTCATTATTAGCAGAATATTCTCCGTTACAGAAATGCAGCCTTAAAAATTGTACAATAAAATACTTTAGATAGAGCAGTATTATTTTTATAAGGTTTATATATTTTATAGCACGCGCTTGAAATAATACAATGTATTTGTCGCTACAGTGTATACACGAACACACATGAAGAGATAGGGAGAGAAAATGTATCTATAATGTCTCACGCAGGTTTGGTTTAAAGCGCTACGGTCTACTGTTTTTCAATACGTTGGCTAATGATACTGGGACCTACTGCTTACAGCCGATTCCGAATGTCTACGAAAATGTATGCCATCAGCAAGATTCGAACCCTCGAACTCCAGTTCCGAAGATCAGCGCCGTGTCATTCGGCCATCGTCCGGTGACACACACATTGGATGTTATAAAACATATGGCTTGGAGTCGGAAAATTGGACTATCTACTATTAACCCCTTCCTGGTTTTTCCCGAGTTGAACTCGGGCAGGCGAAATGTACTATCCTGGCTCATCCCGAGTGTAGCTCGGGCACTGTCAAATTTTACACCTTGCAATCAGTCTTTCTCGAATTATCTCACATGGGCTTTTTTTTCTTTCTACTAGATTATTTGCTGTTTAAAGAGATACAGCAGAGGGAAGAAGATAAGGAAAGAAACAAGGTTCTACTGTCCAGATTGCGATGTCGGACTCTGTGCAGTACCGTGTTTCTGATTGTATCATACACGATCAAATTTTGATTAATAATTTCATAAATATTTATGTAAATGGAAAGGATATAAATAAAATTTAATTCAAGATAAAAACTAGATATTCTAAACTCAATATTTATAGTTAGTGTGAATTGACTCCAAAGTGTAAAGATTTCTGACGCACAGAAAGCCACCTATACGGGTAAATTACTCCTTTATTTAAACTGATTTTTTTACATTAATATTTAGGAAATTTTGTGTGCGAATGATGCTATTATGTTTAAAAAAGCTACGCATGTATGAAAATAAGCATAAAAAATGGACATTTTTTGACTAATAATCATGAAATAACATGAACCTGGAAGGGGTTAAACCAGGAAAAAAATTTCACGGTTACACTATAACACAATTTTAGATCTTTGCACTCTTATATCGAGTGAGATTCTATCAGTTTTCATCTCAGGAGAACCTCTATCGAATCTGAATCGAAATTTCTTCAAATAAGTCTGTCAGTCTCAAAGGACATTTGAAGCAAAGTGGTAAGTATGGAGAGTGAAGAAAGTAAACATTTAAAAAAAAACACGACATTTATTTAATATGGCTTAAAATTAAAAACAATAACATTACAAACTTTCTCCACGAACAATAAAATAAGACTATCATAACATTCTCACATGGAATCAAAACAACCGTCGGAGTCAGCACACAGCAGCTACAATTACTGTTTATATAGTACTGGGCTGACCAAATACAAGAGTTAATTCATATAGTTAAAAACAAAATAAATTCATAAAAAATCAAAATAAACACATTAAATAAAAAATAGATCATTAAAAAAATGGTTTGGTTTGAAGTGCTACGGTCTATATTTTGAGGTCAACCATTTCCATACGTATATATTCCTCATGATTTTTAAATCGTCTAACATAGCTTTTCTCATTTTCCCTTACCCCGGCTATTTTGAGTTTACCCAGAACTTTTAAGTACCTCTTCATTATATATTTCATGATTATCAACCATACGCGATAGTCTTCCTAATCCAGGTTTGGTTTGGAGTACAGTCTACTTTTTGCAACACAAGGGCTAATGAGACCGGGACCTACTGCTTAATGCTGATTCCGAACGGCTACGAACTTCCATGCCACTGTGGGATTCGAACCCACGAACTCCGGTTCCGAAGACCAGCATCTAAACCATTCGGCCATCGTTCGTCTCTTCCTAATCCAGATTAAAATTCATAGAATGCTTTGAGCTTTTATCCTTTAACTTACTTTCACTTACACTTATTTTCCAAGTTTGATGTTTGGTTAGTTTCTTTAAAAAGAAAATTTGTTAGGCTCAAATTAAAGTTTTATTTATTTTACTCTATATATTTTTTCACATAACATAAAGAACGCAGTCTTTACTTTCAGAGGGAAGGTATACATATATTCGTTTACTTAATGTTCGAGGACATTCTAATCATTTAGAATTTTTGATATTTATTGGTAATAGTTCAGTTTAAACTTCTGATAATTCAGTTTTATAGTTCAGTTTAGATTTCTCAACAATCCTATTCATTTGGTATTATACGTATCTCTTTACAATTTTTACTGGGAAAAGTTACAATTCGGTTTTTACTTTCATTAATGAGTACATGAATTGTTTCAATAACTCGGTAATCAAGCTTTGTAACCCATCCGTTTTTCAGCCTATCCTACCAATATCTCAAATTTAGCTCTAAATTCAAATTCATTTCTTTGTACTTTAGGAATATGTACATAAGCTATACAAAACACTTCACATATACTAAACCTTTAAAATGATCTTTTAAACCTATAAAATTCACCGATTGGTTTGTAACCTGACAAAATTTCTCTTGGTATTAATCCCACAGCTGACTTATGTTTACATCTGTTTCTGATATAGACTAATGTTTAAAGAGTTTTTGCTCAAAATCTGGGTTTTAATCTTTCTTGTAAAATAGATTTAACGCCATTAATAGCATTCAATTAAAGGTTTTCTGCTACACTGTTTCGTACTGGGGTGTAAATCGACGTATGTACTATTATTTCCATAAACATTCAATAGTTACCCAGATTTCTGTTGCAAAACTCTAGGCCATTAATCGGTAAAAAAGCACGCACTTTAAATCCTTACTTAATTCTCTTTCTGATCTCGTTAGATATTGTTTAAAACAACTAAATATTTTAGTTTTATCCTTAAAACTATATCAAATATTCCAGAATAATAGTCTATAACTGACAAAAAATATTTATTATTGCAAATAGAATTTATAGGAGCAGTAACTCCATAAATCCATACGTACTTTTTGCAAAACACCTTTAGTAAAGTGTTTATAAACGCAATTTCTTTTCAGTTAAACTCTTTTAAATTTAGAAAATCCACATACTGTACAATTTTAAATATTTCTAAAAGTACCCCTATAAGTTCTCCTATATTTTTATTGGAACTCTTATTTTTTATAGATTAGATACTTAAATGACAAAACCTTCAGTGAGCCAACTCAATATTTAAACTATTATACATTGCAAAATCGCATCAAGTATAAGCATACAATACATATAATTTATTCACTCTTGGTACTGTAAGAAAATATAAGTTATCAGGAGTATACATGATTATTTTATCCTTCACTAAAATAACTTTAAAACCAGTAATATCAATACTAGCACCAGACATTAAATTTTTCCTCAAAACTGTTAATAATATTTTTTAAAGTAAAATTTACATTACCTGAATTAACTGGAATTATTAGTTCAAAGTCGCTTACGCTTATGACTTTAGATGTGCTGTTTTTATCGGAAGCAAGAACTTCTTCAGATGAAAGTGTCCTAAAATTTCGAATCATTTTCTTATTGCACAAATGGGAGAAGTGGCAGCAGTAAACATATCCAGTTCTTAATTCGTTTCTGTAAAGTCAGCGTTTATTCAAGATATTCTTTATAAAACACCTCTCTTCAATATACCCATGGTTATATCAAATTACACGAACTCAGTCAAAACGCTTTCTTTGGCGATTCTTTTCGACGTTTACTTGTATTATGGTCCATCATTGCTCCACTACCTTTATTGTTTTCAATTCTGTGAATGCTTAACACCCTTGAAGAATAAGCGCTTTCCATTTCCCGATGTCTTTAATTTTTTTTCCTTTTTTAAGTTGCATTCTACCTGCTGATTTGGATTACTTTTCAATCTTACTGATTCTAAACTATATTTCAGTCTGAGTAGAGATTT
>CM063500.1:107041273-107043773 GCA_032207245.1 Pardosa pseudoannulata | reverse complement strand
TCCTTAAATGCGAGAGGGAAGAAGAGAGTATTTCGAAAGTTGCTAACCATAACTCAGCAAAGATCCAATATTGATGCTTCTATCCATTAATCCAACCGCTTTCATAAATTCGAGTAAAACAGATAACTTAGGCTATTATTATATAGAAATTAAAACTTTTAATGATTCCGTCATATGACTGGCTATGTGCAAGTAAAAGAAGAAACCCGTTAATTAAGCACACATTTTGTCAAGTTCAGTTGAACTCAGCTACCACCATCAGTTTGTTTAGTTATATTAGTAATAATAACGACAAAATAGATACCATTCAAATAAACGCGAAAAAGAAACATACTTTAATAACTTTTCCTGAAGTTATTTACTACTTGTAGAGAAATATACTAGGAAGCTGTGCTTAATAAAACGCCTCCATATTGTTTCACTACTCAGAATCAAAATGGTGAAACGACCTTATTTCCAGAAGATCCTTCTATAGCAAAGCGCACAGAATCAACAATGCATTTCAGAGAAATAAAATGTTTTAGCAAGTTATATTTTCTTTTATTATCTGAGTCCTAGCAAATAAACAAGCTTAGAGGATGGTGGATAGTTGCAATACTAATCGATTCCTGAATTCTTTAGAAAGTATGCAACTAATATATTTATTATTAAAATAAACAACGCATTATCGAAAACCTATAATATGTAGTGGATATTAGCTGCAAGAAGAAATATTTTTAGATTATTGAGAACTGACTTAAGAGTATTTATAACATTTTCAGGGCGCTAAAGCTTACCGGGGGTTTTGTGTGTTTAGAGATTTTCATAAGTATCATTTTGACATTAAAAAAGTATTTTTATTGATTTTATTCTTACCTAAAAACCCGCACATTAATCAACGTATTAAAACATCCAACAATATTAAGGCACTAGTTGTTCTTGTTGTTTCTGAAGCCACTTGTTCAAACCAAGCACTATTGAGCTATAACTACCCGTGTTAAGGCAAAGCGGTGAGCCTTTTTAACCCTTTGAAGGGCACTGGTATATATAATATACCGGCTGTTAATTTTTTTTTCTCTGATTTATATAGAAAAATAAAGTTTTTGATTTTCAATTTTTCATAAAACTACCGACACCTAATTTTTCCCTTCTTTTAATTATTCCTGTCAAAATCATCTTTTAGAATCAAGCTCTATCAAAACCCGATACTAAAAGCAAAAATTCTCGATTTTTTGAATTTAAGATTTGAAATAAAATTACCTATTCAAACTTCACATACAAATTTCTTATCTTTTTGATTTATACCCCCTTTTAATTAAAAATTATCAGTTCTTTTTTCAATATTATTAAAAAATGTGTCATTTTCATTTTGTTCCAAGGGAGGTGATTAAGCAATCAAATTACTTCCTGCTTAATCCTCTAGTAATATAATTTATTTTTCATATACTTCATATTTAAAAGGTCCATAGATAACATTTATAAACTAATTTCATTGAAAAGCAAAGAGTTTCTATGGGTACCCCTCAAAGGGTTAACGAGCACCATTAAGGCGAAAGAACGCTTTTTCTCAAGTGGCTCATCGTAATTTTGAAGCAGGTACCAAGCAGAAAACTTAAATTAAAATTCCCACCTCGCCTGTACGGAGATTCGATCTTAGAACTTCTCATACTAAAGCCCGTTGCGCCGACAACTGCACCACTGATACGTCGGCAGAGAAGGGTTTCAAGCGATATTATAATAATTTCCATAAGCGCACAATTCTGGATTTTTAATAAAAAACATTTTCTCTCGGATACAATCTTAAATCAAAACTATTTTCGAATCATCTTCATTACATACAAAAAATTTCCTCAAACTCAGTCCAGCCATTTAGGAGGAGTTCTATTAGAAAACACACAGACAGAAAAATTTTATATATAAAGATTACACTTTACCGCAACAGGGCACAATAACTATATCTGTACATCATAAGTAATGGGTACTATGGCGAATTTCCAATTTTACAGGAGAGCAATATAAACATTTTTACAGATTTCTTTGAGTTGGTTTATTGCAATATACTTGGGGCAATATAAATTTTTTTTAGGCAGACCACAAACTTTCAAAATTAGTTCAAATATTACGCAACAGATGGCTCTTCAATCTGTAAAAATCTAAACTACGATATTTTCCAGATATATTTTTTTTCACGATGCGCAGCAATAATATGACGTATTCACAATAGTTTGGGCTTTTGAAAACTGCTTTAAGATAAAAAAAAAAAAGACAGTGTCTGTAGAAGAGAAAAAAAAATACACGTAAAGAAGAAGTTTTAAGCCCAAATGTAGACTCTTAATTTTTTTGGTTTTGGTTTGGATTTTTTTTGGAGTGCTACGGTCTACTTTTTGCAACACGAGGGCTAATGAGACCGACCTACAGCTTAAAGCCGATTCCGAACGGCTACGAACATCCATGCCACTGTGGGGGATTCGAACCCACGAACTCCGGTTCCGAAGGCCAGCACCAATCGGCCATCGTTCGG
>CM063500.1:107031273-107036273 GCA_032207245.1 Pardosa pseudoannulata | reverse complement strand
ATAAAACACCTGTTACGAGTGATTCTCGTGGTGAAATGACCTTCGACCCTCAACCTTCGATCTTGAACCCATCCACTCGATGTTGTCAATCGAAGTTTTAAATAGTGACTATCGATATTTTCCCGTACTCCAGGACGCAATTTAAGATTTTAAGATTACTTCCTACGACAGATTCGTTCTGCTTTATGGGTCGTATTTTAATTCATGGTTTATTTCCGATACGATATAATGTTTTCTTGGCGTCTCGTGAGTCTGGCGTTTGTTTATATTTGATCATTGGCCGTTCAAGAGACGGGATTTCCACCCCCCCCCTTCTACCGATTTCCATGATTTGAGCAATGAACAACAACAGATAGTCCGAGGCTGAAAAAATTTACATTTTAAACACAGTCCGCGGAAATACGTGCGAAATTACGGTATACATTCTGGTTTGGAGAGCTACAGTCTATTGTTTTGTAGCACGAGGGCTAATCAGACCGGAACCTACTGTTTAAAACCGATTCCGAACTGCTACAAGCATCCATGCCACAGTGGGATTGAAACCCATGAATTCTGGTACCGAAGATCAAAGCCCTAACCATTCGGGCATCGTTCGGCATATGTACACTGAAGAAACAAAACATCAAGACTACTTTGGTTGCTACATGAGGCTTAATGAGACCAGGAACTACTGCTTTTATAGTCCCTTTAACTTTTTTTGAGTGTATTTATGTATTTTCTGAGCTTCACATTGTAATGAATACTATTCATTGCTGTTAACCATACCTACTAGTCATAGTCAAGGTTCTAGTCTAATTATCCCTAAATAGACAACGCGTTGGTTACTCATTTTTTATGAGAACATTCTCACCTCCTCGCTTCTTTGTGAGCTAGAGTGTATTAAATTTTTGTTTGGATTACTTTTTGCTTAGAGGCCTAAATTAATGTTTTGATCTGTTTTAAGTTCGGAAGTTAAAGTGCAGACTTTCCACTTTGCTAGGTACTTCGTTAAACCCAATTACCATGACCTTGACTTTAAGGAACTGCTGCTTAAAGCCTATTCCAAACGACTATAAACATCCAGGCCCCCTGTGGGATTCAAACCTCGCCAAAGCCAGTATGGGATTCCACGCCAATGAGAATAGGTGAATTTGGACTGACTACTTCGACAAAACAGTAATCCTATACTCTGCAAAATTGGTCGAAGTGTGAAGTAGTTGTCTTAGCATTTTTAAATTGTGTGTTACTATTTATAATCAAACAACACATTATATTTTAAATAATTTTAAAAGTATTGAGAACAAACAAAATATTTTAATGTTAGACAACAACATTAGAAAACATCGTTAGAAATTATCTAATATATTTATATACATATACATTATCAGTATTACAGTTTCCATAACAATGTCTGCGAAATCGTAGACGTATATATATATATGTATATGTATGTGTATATATGTATATGTATATGTATATAAATATATTAGAAATCGTTAGAAATCGTTATACATCGTTAGAAATCGTAATCATTAAAATATTTTGTAACCCTGCGTTCTTGTAGTAAAAGGTGGAAAGTTTTGAGTTCTCACGAACGTCGCCTTCACGAATATCAAAGTCACTCTGTCTTGAGACATTGCGTGTAAGTACGATTCAGCAGTGAGATGTCTTTTTAATTTTAAGCTATCTCGCCCTCATTCCTGCCATGCTCAGAATGTGGTACCTGACAAAGCGAGATGCGAGACGTAGATGTGTTCCACAAAACATATGACATGGGAATTCAGCATCTGGTGTAATTTGTTGCGAGAATTTACTGCTTCGCCGGGCAATACGCACAGTTACTATCAGCTATGAAATTAGCTACTGATTTTATCCTTTGTGAATAAGAAAATGTCTTAAGGCGGGTTTCACTTAACCCATTAATGTCTAGCTGCTTAAGGACATATAACAATAATTTGTAGAACTTTTATGTTATATAGAATCAAGTTTATCTTTTTAGCGAAAACAGATGGCAATCATATAAGCACTATAATAGTTTAAGAATGTGGTGTTTTTCATCAGGATGTCGTTTAAACCAAAATTTTAACCATTCTAGATAAATTTTTTTGCCAAGTCCTTCAAATGCGGTATGATTCCAATTCAAGCTGTATAATTCCAATTTATTTAAATTTCACAATCGATTCACTCTCTGCAATCCCTAATTACAACATAGATTTTGAATATTTTTAACATACATATACATATACATAAATAAACAAATATATATATATATATATATATATATATATACACACATATATATATATATATATATTATATATTCATACACACATACATGCATACATACATACATACATACATACATATTTATATATACATACATATATACATATACACACACACACACACATATATATATATATATATATATATATATATATATATATATATACATATATATATATGTATGCATGTATATATATGTATGTATACATACAAACATATATATTTATATACATATACATATACATATATACACATACATATACATATATATATATACGTCTACGATTTCGCAGACATTGTTATGGAAACTGTACTTAGAAAACAACAGGTGTTCCAGAATCGGAGAAATTGGGCTGACACTACTGCTTTACCTAGTTTTCGATAACAAAGAGACATTTTTATAGGGATTGCACACTAAAAGAGAGTGTTAAGTATTGTGCATAGTAAGAGATAGTTACATTCAGCTATACCAGGGATGGGTAAACTACGGCCCGGGGATAGAATTTTAAGTTCCCGGTCCGAGGCAAATTAAAAGAAATATATATTTATACATTATATATCCATCTCCTTTTCTACTTTGCTTAAATATTATATCCCAAACTTATTATCTCGCGTCCAGAAGATCAGCGGTATATTTGCTTCTTAAATGTGAACAAGTGTTTTCAACTTTGAACCTTAGAAAGAATCATTTCAGAAGTAGACTGACAGATAAGCATTTACCATCGTTCCTTAAAATCAGTATATCTCACTTGGAACCTCAGTATAAGGAACTTTTAAAAATGAAATCGAAATTTCATTCATCTCATTAACGTATTTAAACCGTTAGGTACTTGTATATCGTTTTTAAAATTTTAGAAAAATTTATCTTAACCCGTCAAATTTATTTTTTGTCGATTTTTGGCCCGCTTCCGAAAAGGTTTGTCCATCCCTGAGCTATACGATTGGAATAACAAAAATCTGAATGTTTAGTACTATCAAGATTTTAGTTATAACTGTTTATTCGGGAAACTGGACAAATGACTATTGTTTTGTGTATCTGTTTAACATTCGCACAATTTTTAGACATTTTCAGACTGCAGACAGATTTATCTCAAAATAAAACATTTTTTAGGCATTTTCAAAAAATCTCATGGTCAGGTTACATGATATCTTTCCATATTTCTGCAAGTTCTGTATCTCCCATTCTCTCTTTGAATTTCTTGTCCAATTTTGCGCTTTGTTCCGGCGAAAAGTAGTTTTTCCAGTCTCCAGTCACGCCTGAGAAAAAAACAGTTTTGAACGATTTTAAAATTTTGTTACACACTGACAAGACTTCTGAATATTAGTGGGTGTAAAAATAATGTTACGTTGGCTTAGTGTTTCAGCAAAAAGAAATCTAAACTCATTAAAAAAACACATGGACAAATCTATCTTGATTAAATGATTTTATACAGTTAAATAAATGCCTAAGGAATACAACTGGAATCAACTTATCCTTTGTAGATATTGAAGACTGCTCTCGAGTCGGCGTCGGCCCTAAAAAACAATATGGCGTTGATTTTACTCTTTATTGTGTCGCTGAAAAAAATGTCTATTCCGCAAGCCTCGGATGCCAGCAGCGTTCACCCTCTTCTCTCCTCTGGTAACAACTTTGTCAGCTAAAGACATCAGACTGTCTGGCGGAGAAAAAAACAGGGTCCACTCCAGAACGACGGGGGGTCAGAATCCCCCAAACTAGCGGACCCTTCTATTGGTTGAGAGAAGTCCGAATTTTCTTTCTAGTTCAAACCTGTCCTGTTCTGGTATGTATTTGAAGATGACTCACGGGAAGAGGTAAAAAAAAGCTGAACCGAATGTAACTTATTGTTACAGTGGAATGCTTTTCTGTTTGTTCTGTCAGTTTAGGCAATACAAAGCATTAACTTCAGGGAATTTACTTACATTTTTTTAATTATTAAATTCTGATTAAGCATTAAAAAGATCAGTAAAAAGTTTATCACACGTCAACATGTAGTTGAAAAAAATGATTCAGTTTAGGATTCTTTTTGCGGTTTACAATATGCGATTTCTCGTATGACTGAGAAATATTTTCAAACGCTTAAAGGCCTAGTCACAAGTCAGCCTGAACTAAAATAAATAAGTTCAAAACTATCGTTATAACACAAAAAATTTGCTCATTCTTCCCTAGTAAAAGGAATCATAAACTAATACTACATGTTTGCGTATGATAAGAACTTTAAGTCAACTGTCTTCCAATTCTCGTTCATAGTGTCAGGGCCAGCATCACCCTCTCCCTCCCTTTCACTCTTTTTCTCTCTGCATCTCCCTTTCTTCTTTCTCCTTTTCTCTCTTCGTCACTTTTTCACTCTCTATCTTTGGCCCAATCTCTAGTTTCTTTCCCTTTCTTTCCCTCTGTCACTTCTCTATTTTCATTCTCATCTTCTGTCCCCCCCACACTCCCACTCTGTTCTCCTGCTCACCTGCTCACTTCTTTTCCGCGGTAGCTCAGTCGGCAAAATCAACGATCTCGTAACTGAAAGGTTGCGGGTTCTGAACCCGAGGCGGCCTAAGATCTGCCGTGTTCGTCAAAGGTGACTGGGGCACGTAAAATAGGTCACAATGTCCTCCAAGTTCTCAATCAATACCTCTGAGGGTGGCAGGTCAAGTATGTGGGTCTTCTGCTTCGTCCCTGCTTCAACAAGACTAGGACCTACTTGAGCGAAGTCGTTCTTTCACATTAATGGTGCTCATTAAAA
>CM063500.1:107018773-107026273 GCA_032207245.1 Pardosa pseudoannulata | reverse complement strand
AGGTGTTCTTTCATGAATTCAAAACTGCTGTGTTTAATCACGTTAGAGAGAAAGCTCTCGTCTTTCTCTAAGGCTTCCTATAATAAAGTAAAATTTATGTTACAGGGGTTCGAAACACAAAATTTGTCAAAAATATCATAAATTTATTTCCTTTTGTTATAAATAATGCCAAATTTTTAAACTTAAATAATGAAAAACAAATCATTTTACAATCCTCCCCTATATAATAATAGCCTAAGTTATATGACCGTCTGTCCTCGAATTTATAGCCGAACAATGACCGATTGCTTAGGGTGCCGGACTTCAGTACTGGAGGTCGTGAGTTCGAATCCCATAGTGGCATGTACTCGGTCTCATTAGCCCTCGTGTTGTAAAAAAGTAGACCGTAGTACTCCAAACAAAACCAAGCCTCGAATTTATAAAGCGGTTGGACCTGGAATGGATGAGGCATCCATATTGAATTCTGGATAAGTTAGGGTTAACAAAGTTCAGAGTGAATAAAGTTTATCTTCTCCTAAACTATAGATCCGGTTCTAAAATAAATTGGTATAAATATGCTTCATATCACAGCAAAAAATACTGTCGAACTACTTTTAAAATTCCTTCCTTTTCGAGCGTTTAATGCCATGTTTTTCCCCGGTTAAGAACAGGCGATTAAAATTATCAATTTATGACATAATAAGTAAGTAAAAATAACATTTTTTTTCTAGCATTATGACGTCATTCCTTTAACCATCTCATTTAATCATTTCTTATTTTAAATTATTTAAATATCTTCTGCATTATTTTCATAGGTTTTATCACTGAACTGAGATATTACGTTAATAATTTTCTTTTATATTTGTGTGAACAGGTTAGGCACATATGTGATAATTTTAAAATTTAATCATAGATTATTTTTTGTTGCAGTAAAAATTTTATCATCGGTATCTACATACAGGGTGTAGTGTTTTGGTTTGGTTTGTAGCGCTACGGTCTACTGTTTTGCACACGAGGGCTAATGAGACCGGGACCTACTGCTTAAAGCCGATTCCGAACGGCTACGAACATCCATGCCATTGTGGGATTCGAACCCACGAACTCCGGTATCGACGATCAGCGCCCTAACCAATCGGCCAGCGTTCGTCCCAGGGTGTAGTGGAAAGGATAGTTTCATTCCTTTACTTCCGTTTATTACTGTGGCAAAAAAAATTGGGGAGAACTTAACGACATATTCGATTTAGTAAGAAAACTTAATTATTTTTCTTAAAGAATTCAACTTGATTCTAAACTGCATTCCCAGTATCGGGAGACTTTAGAGGAATATGAAGATAAACAAATTATTGATCGTGTTTACCAGATAATTCTCACACAAAAAACCAACCATTTTTTTACCTGCCTCATAGGGTACTTTACTGATCCTTTCATATGACAGGCTATATGATAGTTTCACATAAATGGTTAATTAGATCTTTCGTTACAATGGCTGCAACGAATACCTACCCAAGGCAGTAGCAATTTCCTTGTCCCCCACTATATAAGTTTTCTAACAAATAGATTAACAACAGAACCTACAGTTGATATGCTCTTATGATCTCAAGTAATAGAGTCAGCGATTGCACAGTAGAGATCGACAAGTAGTAAAAATTTGCTTGGTTCAGAATGATTTAAGGTCCTGATTTAGGGTAATGATCACTAGCCCTCATGTAGCAAGACAGTATACCGTAGCGCTCCAAGTTATACCAAACCCAACTAACTTGTTTCTATGTCTTTTGCTACCACTGGATCGCTGGAAAATCCAATAAGTTTCAGATAACACCAGCTTCCACAAGTAGTAAAATTTAGTTATTTGCTGCATTTGGAAGACTATTTAAGCATTCTCAGAACAGTGTTACAGAGTTAAGACTAATTTTTAAATGAAGTTTAATTGCTGCTAACGACGTGAGTTTTCCCCCAAATCTTATATTTCACCGCGTAACAGTGGCATATTTTCTTTCAATCTGCTTCAGGCAATTAACAATTGAGTTGTTTCGTAGAAACTCACTAAACGTTAGCCATCTATTTGATTATTTTGATGCCCCACTTAATGATATGGAAATTCAATCTTCTCACCTTATAATTCGGTCCGAGGAATTGTGCTATCTTGAGAACGCTGCCAACAGTGTCCTTCTTCAGAACTTCATACACCAAGAAAAGTACGTTGGGCTCGTTTCTGTGTTCGTACCAAGGCATCACTACGTCGAAGTAATCTCCAAAATCAGTCTCGCCTTCGACGAAGAGGTCAAAGAAATCGTCGAACGAGCCGCCCTCGAAAAAATAGGAAGCAATGTTTTCCGTGAGGTGGTAAAACGAAACACAACAGTCCTGGAAATAGATACATGAACTTAACATTAGAACGACCGATATCTGTAACTACCTATAACGACCATTTTGTTTTTGCACTCCTTCTAAAATATTGTTAAAAAAAATCAGTATTTTATGCACCGGGTGGTCTAAAAGAAACGTCCCTTATACATGAGTCCCTAGTGGCTGAACCGTTCAACCAATGGAAAGGGAAGTTTAGATTTAGTTATTTGAACATATGGGGACCAGATTGTGATAATTTAAAACAATAAACCACTCCAGGTTAAAGAGACAAAATTTCGAAATTTCCAAATGGCAACAACCACATTTTTCGTGTGCAAATTGATCAGAGCATGGAAAAACCTTAAATGGCATTGAAACGAGACACGTATGACGCAAATTGGCGGCTTAAAACATTTGCAAAGGAGAGTATCGTAAAGAACCAATCCCAATAAAAGGGAAGGTGTATTCACGCACTAAATGAGACGGATTAGCACGAACATGAAGAAACAATCTTCCTACACTGTTTATATCACAAGCAACGCTTTGCAAAGCGATCTGTGATTGGTGCTTCTACTGCCTATCTCAGTGATTATGCGAAGTGCATCAATACAGCTTCCTTTTATTGTGATTCGTTCTTTGCAGATGTTTTATACCACAAATTTACGTCATACGTGTCTCGTTCCAACGCCAATATAAGGGTTTTTCCATGCTCTGATCAATTTGCACACGAAAACAGTGGGTGTTGCCATTCGAAATTTTGTCACTGTAACTATAACTATGAGAAGTTTATTGTTTTAAATCATCACAATCTGGACTCCATACATTCAAATAACTAATCTAAGCTTTTATTTCGTTTGGTTGAACGGTTCGACCACTAGAGACTCGTGTATTGGGGAAGTTTCTTTTAGACCATCCGGTATTTAGCCCCCTCCCAATATATATATATATATATATATATATATATATATATATATATATATATATATATATATATATATATATATACATGTCAGGATTTAAAATGTAGATTAATTTTAAGAGATTTTAATTAGGGATTCTTTTATTGAGAGTGATGCGGCATGAGGAGTTAGCCACATAAATACGGCTCACGCGCAGTGATCTGGGCAGAGAGCAGTATGAACTTTTCACGGTCAGACCTGTAGCTCCCCGAAGCAGTTAAATCTGCCTTTGTTAGAAGTTGGGCGCCAATGTGAGACGCCATTGTAGAGTAGTGTGTGATGAGATTTAAATAAAGAGATGAAGTTGTACTCAAGACTTAAGTGACGTTACTGGACCCTGATATATATATATATATATATATATATATATATATATATATATATATATATATATATATATATATATATACCCCAGGTAACTTTCTACATACATTCAACGTGATTCTACACTGCATTAACAGTATCGGGAGACTTTAGAGGACTAGGAAGATAAACAAATTATTGAGAGTGTACCAGATAATTCTCAGCCAAAAAACAAACCATTTTTTTTACCTGCCTTATAAGGTACTTTAAAATTCTAGAAAATTAAAAAAAATTACTGATCCCGTCTTATGACGGGCTATATGCTAGTGTATAATAAATATATATGTACAGCTAAACATATGACTTTTTTCATCATATCTAACATTAGTTCCTAGTTACAAAAGTGTCCATAAAAGAGAAATAAAACATCACCTTCGGATTTCTTGCAACGAATATGTACTTAGCTTCTGGTGACCATGGAGTGTATTCAAAAGGAAGATGCACTTTGATGGCCCCCGGTCTTTTCATTTTCTCAGGACCTTCAGCTCCGGCCATCTGTAGAAATGGAGTCTGGGTGAAAAACTCTAATCCAGATTCGAACGGTTTTCCGCGTCTGAAAATGCATGCCACGATGTTTTGCACCCATGTCGTACCACACCTAGGGTAGGTCACTATGAACAAGTCGTCCGGTCGAGGCTTGTAGGCTAACCCCGAACGGAAAGCGTCGGGAGAAAACACTGCTGGAATGCGGAAGCCGTCAACTGTTTGGTAGAAAGGAATCTTGCGTTCAGATTTCTTGTTGCTTTCGACGTTCATGGTCATGGTTCTGAATCAAAGAAATAGTCAAAGAATAGTCAATTTCCTTTTGCATATATTAAGAGCAATGGAAATATTTCATTTGTAGGTTTAACAAATGATTGCTAGTAGGTGCCCACCAAAGTATAAAAACTGTTTTGTAAAATACGAAGATATGTTGTTGTTGTTACTATTGCTCCTTGGAGAAGCCAAGGACATGAGCCATGGACTACTCGAACTAAGGCCGTTAGGGTGAATAAACGACTTTTCTCAAAATGGGTCCTCTAATTTAGAAGCAGGGAACAATCAGAATCGCGGTTTATCATTCATCACGCCGATGCCCGTGTCAGGATACACCGTCCTCTAGCGAACAGTTTTTCTCTCAATGTACAATAGGTCATACAAAGGCTGGTGATAGCGGTATTATGCTTTGGGGGATATTCTCTTGGGCGTCTCTGGGACCCGTAGTTGTGGTAGAGCAGACCATGAATGCTACAGGGTATCTGAACATCATTGCCGACCAGTTGCACCCTTACATGGCCTCTGTTTTTCCAGCCGGAAATGGAATGTTCCAACAGGACAACGCCCCTTGTCACAAAGCTAAAATTGTGTTGGAGTGGTTTCAAGAACATAATGCTGAATTCCAGTTAATGTCCTGGCCATCTAACTCACCGGATCTCAATTCGAAAGAACACATTTAGGATGCCATTGGAGGGCAGCTCAGAGTTCAAAGACCACCAATTCTCAATACCTCGAATTTGCTTAACCGTTGCTTAAACATCTGGTACAATCTGTCTCCGGCCATCTACCAAGGACTTGTGGCATCCATGCCAAGGCGGGTTGAAGCTGTGTTGCGTGCCAAAGGTGGGCCAACTTGTTATTGACAGGTGGTCATAATGTTTTGGCTCTTGAGTGTATTTTTCGTGTCTCAATCATTCTTACCGAACAATGCGGATCTTAGGCCAGCTCAAGCACCGCGCCCACCAGATTCCTGCCTTTGTCAACAGAGCTAACCCGACTCTTACGGAGATGTGATCGTATTACATATGTACATACATATATACATATATATATATATATATATGCATGTATGTATGTGTGTGTTTGTATATGTGTATATAACATATTATATTTTTATATTTTAGACAAGTAAATTCAGTGAAACTTTTATTAGCGCTTGTATGGTATTCTTACGCTAGTCTTAGCAATTTATCCCAGCCTTCAATTGTCCCGAAGCGAAGTATAATGAAAAATTACTTTATTTCAGCAATTTTGGAGAATAAAAAGGCCAATACCAATTTATTTTGTTTCAGGTAGACATGTGATAAGGCCTTTAATTATTCGAAATATTTTCGCTAGAACACGAGAAATTCAAACGTTCTTCATCGGGAAAAGGATCCATAAACTGAGTCTGCTGCTATTTCGACGTGTACAGGTTGATGTGAGATATAGCCTTAAAGGCTAATTAGACTAAAACTTGCAAATTAAAAGTGATTCCAAATGCCTAAAAATATCCATACAAATTTGGAATTCGAATCAAGGGCTACAGTACTGAAAGATGGCGTCTTATTCGACGGTAGCGATCATAAATTTAAGCTACCTATAAGGCGATTTCACGCAGTAGGGCAAATCTCAATTAATGACAATTCTGGCTATAGTTTCAAATGGAAGGGCAATTTATTGTTTGTCTATTGGCTGTTGTAAACCTGAAAATGAATAGGAAGGGCATTATAGTAGTTAGTGACGTTGCGACAAATTGCTCTATAGCGAACCCCTCGGAAACACAACTCAGCTCAATCAATTATTTTATAGTGAATTGATTCAGTGACTGACATAGACGATATTCTTTATCGGAGATCAGTACAAAGAGCCGCTTAGCTACGGCATTATTGTAAACAAAAAAGCAGTGGATACATGGTTATCTCTAGAAGCAATATAAAGTCAAAAATATTTGTTTTTTTTTTTAAAGAGATTTTACAGTCTTACCTATTGCAGTGAAAGTTTCTCTAAAATGCACTTTTAAATGTCTTTATAGAAGAGTAAGGAGTCGCTTATCATTCTCTCTGTTGATCTAGTTTATCAATTTGAGATTAAACTGATCTTGAAATCAAAGAATAAAAAGTCACAGAAAATACATTTTATAGAACAGAATCTAAATATTTTCTGAAGTAAACAGTGTGTTTGAGCTAAAAAAGGACTATTATAAATTACTAGCTTGTAAATATAGACTAATTCTATTGACGCAATGGTTAAAATGTAATTAGTAAAGCTTATAATTTAGAAATATTTATCACTAAAAATATTTCTGTTATAATTTTATTTTCCATTTATGATCATCACGCGTTTTATACATTGCGATATTTTTTAGTTTAAAACAAACAGTAAATAAAATAGTAAACAAATAGTAAATAAAATAGTCTCAAATGCATGCGCACTGAATGTATTTACGACACTGTACGATGCACTTGTACGATAATGTCTAATTCCCACCCGCCGAGAAAACCGAGTATAAAAAACAATCTTTAAACTATTTAGAGTTTAAAATTTAAAAATCTTCTAATGATTATGTTTTATAATCGTGTTTATTAAAAAAAAGAGGGAAGATACTTCAATCTTTAACTGGTATATATTTCAAAACATTATTAAGGATGATTTTATCGATGCCATATATTTAAAATGGATCTCGTTAAAGGTGACTAGGACACGTAAAATAGGTTCTCAATCAATACCTCTGGGAGTGGCAGGCCTCTGATTCGTCCTTGCTTCAAAATTGCGAGGACCTACCTAAGCGAAGTTGTTCTTTCACCTTAATGGTGCTCATTAAAACGAAAGACGCACCCCTTGGCTTTAATACTAGAACTGGATAGAATATTTATTGAATTTCGAATTTGAATAATCACAAATCAAATCTTGAACTTTGAGTTTTAAGAATTATCTTGAAGTTAAATAATAATGGTAAATGTTTAACACCAATTAAGAATCAAATGAGGTAACTGCTTACCTCTTGTTAATTCTGGGAACTTGCATGAAGAATCTGTAGAAATTGAATTAGGGATGAAAACAGAAAACGGCTGTTGAACAAACACACTTTCTTTTTATTACACAACACGTCACGATA
>CM063500.1:106948773-107013773 GCA_032207245.1 Pardosa pseudoannulata | reverse complement strand
ATAAAAATATATAAATATATAAATATATATATATATATATATATATATATATATATATATGCATGTATGTATGTATGTTTGTAATTTAATGCACATTTATATGTGTACAGCTATATGTACATCTATATGTATATATATATATATATATAATATATATATATATATATATATATATATATATATATATATATATATAAATATATATATATATATACTATATATACATATACATAATATCATATATAAATATAAATGTATATATTGTACACAAAATATATAGTATATATACATATACATAATATATATATATATATATATATATATATATATATATATGTATATTATATATATATATATATATATATATGTATATTATGTGTCATATGTATCCATATTATATATACATATATAGTTATATATATAAATATATATTATATATATATATATATTTATATAAATATTATATATTATATATATATTATATATTATATATATTATTAAATTTAATATTTTTCCATGTATATATAATTATATCTTCTTTCTTTTTTTAAAATTTCATATAATTTATATATACATAATATATATATACATATAATTTCATTTTCATATCAATATCTTTTCAACTTATAAATTTTAATATTTATAAGGTTCTGATGCACTTTTATTTCATTCATTTTAATGGAAATCTTTTTTTGTATAATAAATATTTATATTCTTGTGTCTCTCTCTCTGATTTCTTTATCCTAATTAGAACTCGTACACTAGGCTTTTTTTTCAATTTACTAATTTGAAAGTATAATTTATGGAAATACACTTTGCATTTAAAATATTTATTAATAGTTCAGAGTCCTCTTTTCAACTTCAAACTGAGTTTTATCATCCTTTATAAGGTGCCGGATGGTGTAACTGAAATTTATTTCCCAGGCATTTTGAACGGAAATCTTTTTTCTCTATTGCATGACATCTTTCCATATTTCTTCGAGTTCAGTGTTGCCCATTCTCTCTCTGAACTTCTTCTCCAGTCTCGCGTTTTGCTCCGGTTTAAAGTAATTCCTCCAGTCACCAACTTGACCTAATATCAAAAAAATTGTTTTTTAAGAGAATTCAACCACATAATTTATACATCAATTTAGCGAAAATATAGTTCTACCCATACTTGATTGAGCCATAAATGTAGGTATAATTATCTTTTCACTATTCTATCTGCATATCTACTAGTGTAGTCATATGCTGATTAATTTATTAATAAATAACATAAAATATACACCTAATAAAAAATTAATTTTTTTTAATCTCGCAAGATAACTTTTGAATTATTTGTATTAGAAACTAAATTTACGTATCAAATTAAAGTAATTTTTTCTGTAAACCTAAGATTTTGAATGTATCTGACGTTTTAATAAAAAAAAAATAAAAACTATTGAGATTTAATTTTTTTAATAAAACAATATTTATAAGGCAATAAAATATATTATTCGCTTTACTGTAATTGAGGCTCACATTTTACAAAACATATCTTCTGATAAAAAAAGTAGTTTATAATTTAAAAATTTCAAAAGATAATTTGCGGTTAAGTTGATTTCTATTTTTGGTGTACATATATTTAATGTATTGTTTTATACACAAATAAGTGATTTTTACAAAGCCTGATCCTTATTAATGATCTATTAAAAATGTCATTCTAAACAGAACACTTTTCAGATCGCAAGGTCTGCATTAAAATTTACCTTTCAATGAAGGTAAATTTTAAATTTCAGTTCGCAAGGTCATCATTAAAATTTACCTTTCAATGAAGGTAATTTTTAAATTTCAATTCGCAAAAGTCATCATTAAAATTTTAAATTTCAGTTCGCAAGGTCATCTTTAAAATTTACCTCTCAATGAAGGTAAATTTTAAATCTATTAATTTATTCTAATAATATCCCCTTAATATTTATTTATTCTTTACGCATTTGAGAAGTGGTTTGAATTATGATTTCTTATTTTCAATACTTTTATTACCTTTTCTGACAAAAGTGACTTCTGAGGGCTTCTTCTGGAAGGCTTCTTGGCCTTTAGAGAAGAGATTTCTTAATCCTGGAGGTAGATCAGGATTGTTCTTAATCAAGTCTGGAGGTAAAGTGTGCAGTTCAGTCATATACTTATTAAGGTGTTCCTTCATGAAACCAAAACTGCTGTGTTTGATGACATTTCGGAGAAAATCTTCGTCTTTCTCTAAAGCATCCTAGATGAAGAAAGAATAAATAATCTTATTTATGCTCCAAATAAGATAATCCCAATACTATGTTCTTGGGATCCATAGTGCCAGTTTTTTTACCAGTGCCCGCTGCCGTGTGAAGGATGGTAAAGAAATATAAGTTTTCAAAAACTTAATTTTTTACATTTAACATTAATGAAATATGCATATACTCAACTCTATCAAATTTTTCCCTGTAGGCTAACAAAAATGCTTACATCCATTATAAAAAATACACGTCAACCAGAAAATAACAAATAATTAAATTAAGATATAACTACTATTAAAGGTTTACGTAAAAATACAAAATTTGCAATTTCGGTGAGCTAATGCCTATGAACATACAAAATAAAGCTAGTACTAGAAAATATTTTCAGGGATAATTTAAAGGTACTTTCAAATAAATAAACAAAATTAGTTCAATAATATACAAATTCGAATGACTTCTTTCGAAGTTTCTTTTTTGTAAAATCACAAATCTTTCATATTTAATTTATTACATTATTTGTGTACAATGGTCAACATTCCTATCCCATTAAGCTAATTTTGATTATACCTGATTCTTAAAAATGATTTTGATTATATCTCGTTTTTGTGTTTGTATTGTGAAGTTTTTAAAGTGTAAAAAATACCCACCATCAAACATTTTTCTGAAAAACAATTAAAAATTGACGCCCTTGAAAAAAATTGGTTTATATTGATTTATATTGGTTTATATTCTAGCATTGGTTTATATTGGACTTATTAGAAAGTTTAATAACCCCTATAAAATTATAGCCTAAGTTATCTGTCTTTCTTCCCTTGAATTTATAAAGCGGTTGGACCTGGAATGGATAAAGGAATTGATATTGGATTCTTGAGGAATTAGGGTTAGCAACTTTCGAATTCCACCCCTTTCCCCCTTTTCTAGCATTTAATGCCCTTATTTCAAGCACTATTTTACCCGGTTAAGAGCAGGGATTAAATTTATCAATTTATCACATAATAAATAGGTAAAAATAACATTATTTTTCTATCATTATGGCGTCATTCCTTTAACCATGTCATTTAATCATTTCTTATTTTGAATTATTTAAATATCGTCTGCCTTATTGTCATACGTTTTATCACTGAACTTAGATATTACGTAAATGATTTTCTTTTATATTTGGCTTAAATAATAGATTAGGTACATATGTGATAGTTTTAAATTGAATCATCGATTATTTTTTGTTGCAATGAAAATGTTATCCCAGGTATTAACAACAAATTCTGTCAAACTCCAGGGTGTACTGGAAATAATAGTTTTATTCCTTTACTTTAAATAATTGCTGTGGAAAAAAAAAATAGGAAGAACTTGACGATAATTTCGACGTAGGTAAGAAAACTTTCAATTATCTTTCTAAATGTGTGCAACATGATTCTACACTGTATTCACAGTATCGGGAGACTTTAAAGGAGTATGAAGATATAACAATTATTGAGCGTGTACCAGATAATTCTTAGTTAAAAAACAAACCATTTTTTACCTGCCTCATAGAGTAGTTTACAATGCTGGAAAATTAAAAATTTTACTTTTCCCGTCATATGACGGGCTATATGCTAGTATTTGTATAATAAGGAAGATTGTATGTCTCTGAACTTCATGTAAAGTTTTGTTCCGATCCCGATGAATTTTTGCATACTAGATTTTCTCGACGAAACGAAGTTCACTATCTACTCTAAGTTACGCCGAACGATGGCCGAATGGTTAGGGTGCTGGCCTTCGGCACCGGAGTTCGTGGGTTCGAATCCCACTGTGGCATGGATGTTCGTTGCCGTTCGGAATCGGCTTTAAGCAGTAGGTTCCGGTCTCATTAGCCGTCGTGTTGCAAAAAGTAGGCCGTAGCGCTCCAAACCCAACCCAATCCTACTTTAAATTACACTGGGTCTTTAACTAACAGTAATATTAATTAACCCTTCTAGTGGAACAACACATCGTAGGAAAAAAAGTCTCCAAAAAATATATTAAAAGTTTACTGCGTCAGTGGCCAAAGCGTTCTATGATTTTTTCCTTCACCCTTTGTCGACTAGAATGGGAAACCCACCCCCGTTATTGTCCCTGTACTTCCGTTTATAAATAGATATTATAGATTGTTCATTTTTAATACACATAAAGCTCGCCAAGTCTCAAAGATCATAAGAAATAATGGATTCTAAAAGTACAAAAAAAAAATATTCTTTGAGAGACTTATTTATATTTTTTACGAAAGTCATCCAAGATATTTAAATAGTGCAATGAGAGATACATCTGTTAACGCAAACAAAATACTGATTTACAAAGCCATGAAAAGCTATCAGTATCTTTGTGCCTCATGGGGTAGGGGTGTATCCCTCAATAAATATTAGTCAAAGAGGGGAGGAGCTCGTAACAATCGACCTGACCCTCCTACCACAAAACTCCATGGGGGAAAGCACCGGCAGAAATGTATATTACATCCATTTTCGGAGCATTTTTAGAGGTCGAAAATTGTACGTTTTGAAGACATCGTCGGTTTGGTGGAATTGTACGTTCGAACCGCTTAGGGGGTTAAAAACTCCATTACCCTAATTTCTTTAAAATTAAAAGTGACTTTTCAGCCATTCTTAGCGAAATGGCATGAGCAAAGATGTCTATCCTGTGTTTTGACAGTTTAAAATTCCCACCTGTTCATTCTAGAAGGAATTAGACTAAAATTACGAACTGAAGAACATAGCTCGAGTATCTCTCCGTCGAACAAAATTTTGACTTTGAAAAAAGGATAACGATTTTTACTATTTTTAATGAATATTTTTTTCGATGGGTTAATTTTGAAACAATTTTATGAAGAAGATTTTTAAATTGTCTGAAAATAACTGATGGGACCAGGTTGTGGAGATTGATTGGGATAGCTTTGGTCTCTAATGGGTCCCAATGCCTTTGAAGAAGAACTGTATACAGATAGTTCAAAATGGAGATATATTGAAAAATTGTAAATACATAAAAACCAATAAATTAATTCCTGTGGTATATAATAAATAATATCTTTAAAACACTGGAACATTACTTTATTAGCCCAGCATCGGTAATGTAAACTTGTCTCACCTTATACTGTGATCCTAAGAATCCTGCTATTTTCAGAACACTGCTAATCGTGTCTTTCTTTATTTCTTCATATGTGAGGAAAAGTACATTCGGATCGTTCCTATGTTTATACCAGGACATCACAGTGTCAAAGTAATCTCCAAAGTCGGCCTTTCCTTCGATGAAGATCTCAAAGAAGTCGTCAAAAGAACCATCTTCGAAATAATAACCAGCAATGTTTACGGTGTGGTGGTAAAAAGAAACACAGCAGTCCTGTAAATGGAATTACTTATTTTAAAATACTATGTAATTGGTTTTATAAAGGACAGCATTAAACGTTATTAACAGTTGGGTTGAAAAGTTAGTACGCTAACATAGAAAAAAAAATTTTTTTGATAAAATTTGATTTTATTATACAATATTGTTGTTTTCAAGGGCGATACAACGATTATAGAGGTTATACAATATTTCGATACCATTTTTATAGTACAATTTGCCTTTAGCCTCAAAATAGGCCTCAATTTCGGCGCCTCAAAATATGCCTCAATTACTTCGTCATCGGTGATAAATTTCTTTACAGCGAGCATTCTCTTGAGGTCTGAGCACATTAAAAAGTGACTGGGACCTAGATCTGGATAATATGGTGGATGCGGAAGCAATTCGAAGCCCAATTCATATAATTTTGTCATTGTTTCCACTGACTTGTTATACGGTGCATTGTCTTGTTGAAACAGCACTTATTTCTTCTTCAAATGGCGCCGTTTTTCCGAAATTTCGTACTTCACGTGCACCAATAACGCTATGTAGCTGTCGCTGTTCATTGTTTTTCCGTTTTCAAGATAGTTAATGAATATTATACCATGCGCATACCAAAATATTGATGCCATAACCTTGCCAACCGACTGTTGCATGGTTTGGACATGGTTTGGAGTTGGTTTATCAGGTGCAGTCCACTCGGTTGACTGTCGATTGGACTCCGGTGTGAAATGATGAAGCCATGTTTCATTTATTGTCACATATCGGTGCATAAATTCGGGTTTATTACAATTAAACAGCTTTAAACGCAGCTCAGAATCATCAAACTACTGCAATATGTAAAATAATATGAAAACTGTATTACAAGGCTTTTACTCATTGTACTTCAGAATGTCTTGGAATACTTTAAAGCGTAGTATCACTTGTAAGTGAAGTATCGTATGTGGAATTCACTTTTAAAAATGGTAGTGCAACAAAGTTATTCTTCAGATATTATTATTAATATTGAAGCATTCGCAATTTTTCATTTTGTACCGTCTTAAAGATAAAATCTTTAAAACTTCTAAAACTGAGCTTTCCATCTTTTTAAAACCATCCTTCTGTTACGATACATGAATTAAAATAGTTTAAATACTGACTTATACGAATGCTTTCACATTTCAAAACTGAAATTTAACTATATTTATAGTATATTAGATCGTTTTACAGAAAGCTATCTGCAAGAGTGACGGCAATATTGGACTACTAGTGAAAGATTATTGACTTGGGTATTTTGGTTAATGAAAATAGCAATTACAATCTAATCGTATTTTTCAAACCATCGGTTGATAAATGTCGGAAAATATTTCATTCTTATTGTAGCGGAGTTAAGTTAGCTCAGAAGAGAGGAAATTCATCGTTTAGTAAAATAGTTTTGTAAGTAATTTAAAGAAATTCATTGCTATACCCCTCCCTTAGATTAGAGACTCTTTATGAGATCCGCTTAACGAATGGTAAAATACTTAAATGGTGAGCCTATTTAGAAAGTAGGAAAGTTATTTTCCTACTCCATCAAACTGATGATAATTTTGGCGGTATCAGAATAACAATATATAGTTAAAAAGAAGAAAGTCTAAGCAAGATTTTCAGATTTTGAAATTTTAAAGAGCTAATTAATTGCTTGGAATTACTTTTTTCCAAACTTGCTCCGTTAAACGATTTCTTCACATGAAAGTCTTTTTCAAAACAACTGCGCAACTACCCCGTTTTGGAGAGGCAATTGTGTGATTCGGACTTGAAACATCTTTGCCATCAAACTAATTATATTTTTATAACAGAATAATAATACACTATAAAAAAGAATAAAGCTTAAGTTAAACGAATGTTTTCAGATTTTGATCAGTCTGTTAATGAAATAACCGAGGTCACCAGATTAATTAAAAGACAAATGATGCATTGAATTGGGCTTAAGATTTTTTTTCTATTACTACTAGGATACAGGAAGGTGAAAATGTTTAATTAAAAAACCGAACAAGACAAATAGGTACAAAAGTTGATTCTACTGAATACAGCAGACAAGCAATTTCAAATTTTTTTTATGTTCGCCAAGCTTTGTCCCCAACGTATAGAGTGTACAACTGTATTGAACTTATGTCTTGTATTTGTTTCTATAATTCAATGAATTGGTAATCGCTGTTAAAATTATTTGTCGTCTTAGTTTGACACTGGCTAATAAATTGGCATCCAAACTTAGATTCTTTATGTCTCACTTCATAGTTTAGGGTACGTTTGTATCCTAAAAATGCAACTAACGAATTAATTGTTCTTGAAGCAACATATTTGCTTTTCAGTTCTTCATCATTTCTTCGGTCGTGTTTAATGCATTTTTACCACACTTAAAGTAATAACTAACTACAGTTTGCTTACCCTTAAGAATACAATCGAAGAGTGAGGTCACATGACATCGTGTGACAACATCCTCGATTTTGATCATATCATATTATATCATTTGATTAGAGAGTAATTTTTTTCCTATATCTCTTCCACGTATTTATAGCTCATAACGGTCCGCATACTCTAAGGATTGTAGGGAGTTCATGAGAACCTGCTGTGGATTCCCTTAAGTTTCCATCATTCTTATGATATTTTTATTTCTGATTTCCTGCTTTTCTTCTAACTTCCAACCTCCTGTTGAAAGGGCCCATAGACAAACTCTCTTGATATATAGGATGCCTACCATATTCAGCTGCTCAAGATTATAGCCCTGGGAATCACCAATAGCCCATGAGTCTGCAGATCGGGTATCTCGAGCTGAATGAGGCTCTTTGCATGGATATTTTTGGATTTTCACACTCTTCAATTAAAATTTTAGTAAAATTCTAATTTGTATAAACGATGGAATTCTTAAAGGTAGTTTGCTTCTCAAATAAATATTTTATAGATAAAATAAAGGCAGCTACCATATTGCCGTCGAGATATGACTTCCAAGTCCATAAGGACGTCAGAAATCGCCAGAGAGGGGGAATTCGATACTAGAAATTTTCATCATTAACATCATTATGACGAAGAAATCTCGTCATAATGATGTTTGCAGCAGACGTCATTATAATGTCTGCTGTAAATCTCGACTGCAACATGGTAGCACCTAATATCTAAAATTTTGTAAATATCACGTGCTTCAAATAAAAAAACTGAGACGTAGTGCGTTACATATGAGTTTTAGTTCTTTTTGCTTCTCCTTCCCTGTTTCCGAAGATATATCTAGATAATCTGGGTTGGTTTGGTTTGGTTTTGGAGAGCTAGAGTCTACTTTTTGCAACACTAGGGCTAAGCTGGATAATTTGAGATAAAGATGATTCTTTGGGTTCCAATGTATATCTTCTATTACATAACCAAACCAAAATATTGTTTCTTTTGTTTATCATTCATAGAATATATTTTAAAAACCAAAAAACCCAATATCTACCTTAATAGTCAATACCTTTTAAGGTGTTTGTATCACATTAAAATTAAAATTCAATAATAATTTTGAATATTTGAAAAGGTTAAAGATTTGATATCCCATTTTTTCTGGTTTTTAATCAAGATAATTCTTCAAGAAAATGATACACTCAGAGGTTTTCACTAAATGTAAAAGGCTGAATATCCCTGGCACTAAATCATCCCGTGCCCCTGTTCTCCTACCTACCAATCTCCAGTAAAAGGACAGATGTTCATGTTCTGCTTATACAGGGAATACAGTGTATTCTGTGCTGCTAGAACTGGAAAAGGTTTTGATTGCGTACCAATTCTCGAACCCGTACCCCATGCAACATTAATATTGTTGTGGTGTAGTACATTGCATTGTCATTTCGAAGACATTGATAACCCCAAGTTGCTTTACATTGCTTTTAATTATAGTATAGTACCACTGTTCTATATTACAATGTTCAAAATTAGAAGAAACGACAAGAAAATATGCAAAAAAATATAAAAAGTAAAAAGTAAAAGGAGCACTCCACGTGCTACGCCTCAAAAAAAATTGCAAATGTCCAAGAGAACGCTGCGTTCTTTTCCTTCCTTCTTTCGACTCAGATATATGTATATATATATATATATATATATATATATATATATATATATATATATATATATATATATATATATATATATATATATATATATATATATATTTATATATATATTCATAACGCATTGCATTTCGGGAAAAAGAAGATATAATTACCTTTGGATTTCTTGCCACTGCTATGTACTTCGCTTCCGACGACCATGGGGTGAGATGGAAAGGAAGGTGGAGCTTGATGGCCCCCGGCCTTTTCATGGTCTCCGCTCCTTCAGCTCCTGTCAACTCAAGGAATGGAGTCTGAGTCAGGAATTCTATAGCAGACTGGAACGGTCTACCATCCTTAAAGATGCACGCGACGATATTCTGCACCCAGGTAGTGCCACACTTGGGGTAAGTGACAATGAACAAGTCATCCGGCCGAGGCTTGTAAGCCAACGCACTTCGGAAGGCCTCTGGTGAGAACATTCCGGGAATTCGAAAACCATCAACAGTTTGGTAAAAAGGACACTTCCGATCGGACTTTTCGGTGTTTTCTAGGTTAGCGGCCATTTTTCTGAAAGAAAAATGTTTTTTTTTTATCTCTTTTATTGACCTTAATACTTGTAGAAACAAGATACCTCATTTAATGTATAAAATTCCCTCAGTACATGCTTTCTGAATAACTCTATCTAGAATTATTTAACCCTTTAACCCTTTAACGGACAGTAGTTTCGTAGCAAATTTACCATTATTAAAATTTATTTTTTTTTAAAATTTAATTTTTTGAATTATTATTATCTTTTATAATTATTTACGGAATCTCAACACCTGTGATATGTGGAAGCCAAATGATGTAGAATCAAGCACGCCAATTTCGCCAAATGTGTTGAAGCACAAAAAATTTTGGAGACAGGATGAGTTTTCGATTATATAAATTATATATATAACTATCTAGAATTATTAATATATAATATATATAAAAATATATTATAATATATTTTATAAAATAATATATATATATTTAATATATATAATGTGTGTGTGTGTGATTTGTTTGTGTGTGTGTTGTGTATATATATATATAAATATATATATATATATATTATATATAATATATATATATAATATATGTATGTATGTATATATATATATATATAATATATATATATATATATATAATACATATTATACATTTTATACATATTATATTTTTGATATTTTAAATATATAACAGATGATAGTTCTACGTTTAACTTATTTATTTCTTTTTCTATTGAAATATATGTGTTTAAACTTTCTGTACTTGAGAAGTCAGATTCAATTTATCTTACTTATTACCTCAGGTAAAAGTATCTGTACAAACAACACTTTTAAGTTGTTAAGCTATTTTTTTATTATACCTGTTTAAGGATTTTCATTTATTGTTCTTCCAGTATAGTAAAACTTTTAAAAAGGCATAATGTTCGAGCTGTACAAGGATAGGGGTTAATCAGTTAAATCACTTCTCAAACCCTAATTTGATATCCGCTAAGGCAAACCCTTCTAATCAATGTAAAAAAAAAATTATATATTTTACATATACAAGGCTTATAGGTAACATTTATAAACTAATTACATTATATTCATATGAATTTATTTTTTGACCTTTAAAGGGTTAAAGATCAACCCTTTAAAGGGTCATTTTAAAGGTCAATCCTTTAAAGGTAACTACGTAAACTCTTTGGAATTTAATGAAATTAATTTATGAATGTTACCTATGAGCCTTATAAACGCAAAATGTATTAAAATATTTCTTTACAATCCATAGAGGGGTTTCCATCAGAAGATACCGTAGGAGAGATTGACGGGGGAACTTCCCTTGTATATAACATTTATAAAATTTTAATTATATTCGAAGAACAATAAATAAGTGCTCTTAAAAGTATAATAAATAAATAGTTTAACAATTTATAAGTGTTGTTTAAATAGATAATTTGTTTGGGGTCATAAGTGAAAAATATCGAATTACTAACTTTCCAGGTACAGCAAGTTTAAATACATATATTTCAAAAGAAGAAATAAATTAAATGTAGTAATATCATTTATTGTAGTTTTAAATGTCAAAAACATTTTAAAAACCATTCATATTTCTCAAAAAAGAATATAGAATAAAATATGTTTAACAGGAGGTTTTGCAGCGAGACCATTGGCAGCTAAAGAGTTAAAAGATATGTCTAAACAGTTTCTGAACCTCATAAAAAATTCTAGCAATGATAGAGAAGGAAAATAATTTTTGACATTTTTCACATTTTATTTGTGTTCAGTTTTGGTAGATTAACTATGTTTATCGACTGTAAGAAGCAATGTTTACTGCCAGTGTCATCCTACAGAACGATTGGTTAGTGTTTATATATTATTATTTGTCTGACTAATTACTGTTAGTAAAAATTTTTCTACATATATCTGAGATTTTTTCTTCTTGTTTTGCAAAAAAATGATGAAGCATAAAATAATTTTTATTTAATTCGAAATCTGAAAACAAAAATTAATTTTTCAGAAATTTTGGTAGTCACAAAACATTCCCAATTACCATAATATTATTTTAGATAAATATTTCAAGGTTTAAGAATAAAAATTTGAATTCTTTACGATGAGTAAATGAATTAATTACTCTTTTAGCTCTTGTTTAAATACTTTATCCGTATAAAATCCACTAAACTACTTAAGATTATTGGAGGGATTTTTTTTCTTATTTTAACACATTGTATGCGGGTACATATCGCAGCGGAATTGAACCGGGAGAGGGCGTTTTGAGCGTAAATTTAGTTATTTAGTTAAATCTCAATAGATCGAAAATTATTTAATTTTTTAACCAACTTTTCGTATTTTATATTGAAATATATAAACAAATATATAAATAGAAATATATAAATAACAACCATAAGATTTTTGGAAACAAAAAAAATATTTTTTAGTGGATAAATTTATAATAGTATCGTAAATTTGAAAAATAAAATAGGAATAATAGTATGTAGTTTCAATTTTTATATGTCGAAATTTTTCCAGAATCTATGTAGTAGACAATAACATTCGGCTTCGTTTTCCTGTGTATACCGTTATTTTTGTACCCACAACAAACCATGTTGTTACACTAACCCGTACTAGTACTTGACCATTGATCAAGTATCAATCGTCAGAAAACGTACTAGTACGTGTCCCGCATACAATGTGTTAAACTTTATATCTTTTTTAATTATTATCGTAAGTACATGGAATACTCAGAATTTCTCATTCATTTAGTTTTCGTTAAATTGGGTCATTTCGTCATTTAAATTGGCTGAACTTATTTTGTTTTTAAAATATGAGAACTTTTTTATAAAGTAAAAAAATGAGAGTTTGTTCCACAAATTTGAAAATTTTTCTGACACACTGTGCGTGGACTGACAACAACACAGAGTTTCATTAACAACTGTTGATTTTTTTGTAAACAATTGTTTAAAAAGCATCAGAAATTTTCCATCAGATGTTTGAGAATTTCCTAGAAAAGCTAAAATAATATTTAAAAATTCCCTTTTAGTTACCGTAAGGGCTATATGAATTTAACAACAACGCAAAGATTAGGTACAGTTTCATCGCAGGTCTATAACAGGGGTGGCAAAACCTGCAGCTTGCGAGCCACATGCGGCTCTTTGAAGGAATATTTGTGGCTCTTGATACATGTATCCGAGTTCCCTTTTCATTTTTGTGTTATTATATTTAAAAAAATTATTACAACTGATAGAGCTCCGGCAATGCTGGATAAAAAAAAGTCGGTCTTGTTGGGCTTTTAAGAGATGATTCTCAAATTCCACAATTCATACCGATTTACTGCATAATTCACCGAGAGTATCTCGTTACAAAACATTTAAAATATACTGATGTTATGAAAACAGTGTAACACATTTTAAGTACATTCGCACCAATGCAAAAAATCATCGACAATTCAAAAATTTCCTTGAAAAGTAAAAGGATGTAGCACTTCCAAATGACATTCAATAAATACAATTTCTGTGAAAAGTAATTTGTTAATACTTTTTTTGCATACCTTTTAAATACGTATTTAATTGCGGCTCGCGAAAAATTTCAAACTTTGAAAAATATTAATCAACTATTATTATTATTATTAATCAACTATTATTAATCAACTATTATTATTATTAATAATCAACTATTATTATTATTAATCAACTATTATTAATCAACTGTTATTATTATTATTATTAATCAACTATTAACTATTAAGCAGCTTGGCCACCCCTGGTCAATAATCTACTGTCTGTGAAAATATGAAATCTTAATGTGCAATAGTTATTTTTTATTTACAGTGCTAGGATGTTGGAAAAACATCATTTTCATTAAAATTAATTTAAAGTTTATATAATCTTCATAGAAACTGTGATATTAAAACAAAGACTGTACATATTGATAGATTATAATTCGAATATTTTGATAAGGTTTGTTTAAAATGATTCAAAAATGTCCAAAGAATTTAAAAATTTAAAAATCGAAAGATCGGATATTTAAAGGTTTAAGGGGTCATATGACTCTTAAAAGTAAAAAAAAAAAATTAAAAAAGAATTATCATTTTCAGCTTCTTCTGCCTTGAAAACTATCAGAAATGTCAAAAGAGTTTAAAAACTTAAAAATGGAAAGATCAAATTTTTAAATAGGTTTAAGTGGTCATATAACTCTTAAAAGAAAAAAAATTAAAAAAAAGAATTATCATTTTCGGCTTTTTCTGCCTTGAAAACTATCAAAAATGTCAAAAGAGTTTAAAAACTTAAAAATCGAAAGATCGGATATTTAAAGATTTAAGGGATCATATGACTCTTAAAAGTAAAAAAAAAAATTGAAAAAGAATTATCATTTTCGACTTCTGCATTGAAAACTATCAAAAATGTTCAAAGAGTTTAAAAACTTAAAAATCGAACGATCAAGTTTTTAAAGGGTTAAGTGGTCATATAACTCTTAAAAGTAAAAAAAAATTTAAAAAGAATTATCATTTTCGGCTTCTTCTGCCTTGAAAACTATCAGAAATGTCAAAAGAGTTTAACTTAAAAATCGAAACTTAAAAATCGAAATATCAAATTTTTAAAGGGTTAAGTGGTCAAACTCTTAAAAATAATAATAATAATAATAAAAATTAAAAATTAAAAAAAAGTATTATCATTTTCGACTTTTTCTGTCTTGAAAACGATCGATTTTATAAACATAATTTTTTTAACATAATTAGATCAAATATTATCTTTACATACATATCTCATTCCTTTTTTAAACGCAAAAATTATTTTTGTTAGAAAGTTTTAAATAAAAGATGCTTTGTTGTTTACAAAACGGATAACAAGGCTAACGCACGTGATTATTAAACACATAATTAAGTTTAGTTTGGTTTCGTTTGGAGTGCTGCGGTCTACTTTTTGCAACACGAGGGCTAATGAGACCGGGACCTACACCTTAAAGCCGTTTCCGAACGGCTACGAACATCCATGCCATTGTGGCATTCAAACCCACGATCTCCAGTACCTAAGGCCAACACCCTAACCAATCGGCTATCGTTTGGCCATAATTAAGTATAAGACAAACTTATTGTATGATTTAAAAATATACTGGGATATCTCAAAATAACTTTGAACTTAAATTTGTACATATTTAAGATAATATATATTTTTTAAAAAAAATTCGAAAAAAATGAATTTCTTTCCTTAAAAATTAAAAATTTATAGCTGTAAAACAAACAAACATATTTTGGGAGATATACAAGAAAATTTAGGTTCAATGGAGTGGAAATTATATTGAATAAAACCTGTAAAAATTTCATGAAAAAATATTAAAATTATTTTGAGACATGATGCGCATTACACGAAAAAAATACGATTTGAAAAAAATTCAAGTTAAATTTTTAAGTTTAAATTTTTTTACAGTAAACAGCTGACACATGTTTATTCGAAACTCTTCTCAATATAAAAAAAAATTTTACCCAGATTGTTTTAAAATGTTCAGAACTGAATTCCTTTTCACATATAACTTTTCTAAAAAATCAAATTTTTTTGCCGATTTAACAGTCTTAACATAAACAGCCCTTAAGGGCTTTATTTGGAATTTATTACTACTGTATAAGAAAATCAAACATAACCAAATACTCTATTAACACTTAGCATGCGGGTATACTTCACCGCCAACTTAACGCGTGCAGCGGGCGTTTTTTCGTGAATCGCGCGAAAGTTTAGTTATTCAGAAAAATCGCAGTCAATCGAAAACTACTTTGTTTTTATGAACGAAACTTTTTTTATTTTACACTTTAATATATACTGTATGATTATTTAACAAAAAAAAAACAATATTTTTACGAAATCACAAAAATAAACGATTTTTAAAATTAAAGTCCGATAATCTGTCAACGCCTATTTCTTCATCACTATCTTTGTCACAACGGCTCATTTTATCAATTTTGTATTCGACAATAAAAAACCAAGCTTCCTATTAACAAAACACGGCTTGGACTTTCTGGAGCTAGGAATTCGATGGAAGACGAAATAACGCAACAAAAGACCGAGTCACTCGACAATCATAACTTGTGGAAAGAAAAAATGCAAAGCGTTTCATAGCAACGCAAACAACACACATATAATGTCACACATACATATAATTATACGTATTTAGTAGATTTGTGGTGGTTAGCGGGTATCCACCACAAATCTACTAAATACGTATTTTTACGTGACCCGCGCTCCAGTGACAGACTGAAAAAAACGTAAAAATACGTTGCCTGCATGCGAAGTGTTAAAAATATTAGACATTTTTTTAATTTTAAAATATATTACCTTATCCTCTTTTCGCACTAATATATTATCTTACCTTTAGTCTTTAGCCTATTATTCTTTTTTAAAAAAAAGGAACTAAAATAGAATTACAAGCAAGAAGTCTAAGAAATCAGCCGTGGTAAAACCTTTCATTTATCCTCTCTATTCCTAACATTATTTTATCTGTCCAGAAAAGTTTATCTCCCATACAAATGATAAAGTTGTAAATTATTATAGATAATTCCAAAAAACGGGGGAAAAAAGCGATATCACAGAATGGAACAAAAAAGTCCTTGAAATTTTATGCGGATGTACGCTTTGAGATTAAAATCGAGTCAGTAGATCACAAAAAAATATTTTTCATTTTTCTGTGATTTAATTCCATTCATTGTTTAAATAAGCACAAAACGGTTTTATAGGTAAATAAAGATATATATTCGTTGTTCAATTTGTGATTACTTCTTTTATCTGTTTATTTTTATATGCATGAAATTTGAGCCATTTTTATACAAGATTCCTTAACTGTTCTTCATGTTTGAGATGGATGATCTACTTATACAATTTTTAAATTAGGATCCTTCAAATTTCTTTATGTTCATTGATTAATTGTTATTTAAGTCCTCACATTAATTCTCTTAGTTATCACTTTATATACAGTTAACTATCTTTTAACCTAATAGTTTATGGTTGGAATATATACAATATATTTCAGTTTTATTATCATCTCTCATATTAACACATTGTGTGCGGGTACATTTCGCAGCGGAAATGTACCGGGTGCGGGCGTTTTGCTCGTATATTTAGTTATTCTGTTAAATCTAAACAGATCGAAAATTATTTAATTGTTAGGTTTACTTGTATTATATGCATTTTAGACTCGCTATACTATATTAATAGCATTTTTAATAGAACAATTTACTATTTCAATTTACATTTTATCAGGGAATGTCCTGTAATATTTTCTATTTAAAGTTTCCGAGTATTGACTATTGTGTTGGATATATCTAATTTATCCATTTTAAACATGTATACTGCATTAATAGTATTTTTCATTGCACAATTTACAATTTCCGTAGTTGTCAAGTAATGCAGCTTATTGTTTGTTATTTGAAGTTCCCGAGTATTGACTACTGTTTTACGTTTACTTGTATTCTATGCATTTTAAACACGCTATACTATATTAATAGCATTTGAAACTATATAAATCATATTTTACTAGTACAGTTTATTATTCCTAATAGCCTTTTATCAAGCAATGCTTTGTAATATTTTTTATTTAAAGTTTCCGAATATTCACTACTGTAATGGATTTATTTGTATTCTGTGCTTTTTAAACACGTTACACAGTATTAATAACATTTTTAATTGCTTAAATTTACTATTTCATCAGTATTCTATTAAGCAATTCACAGTAATGTTTGTTATTTAAAGCTCTCGATTATTTTATTTAAATTTCATGCATTTAACACATTGTGTGCGGGTACATGTCGCAGCAAAATTGTACAGGGAGAGGCCGTTTTGCGTAGTAAATTTAGTTATTCAGTTAATTCTTAATAGATCGACAATTATCTAATTTTTAACCAACTTTTCGTATTTTATATTGAAATATATAAACAAATATATAAATATAAATATATAAATAGCAACCATAAGATTTTTGTAAACAAAAAATATATTTTTAGTGGATAAATTCATAATAGTATCATAAATATGAAAAGTCAAATAGAAATAGTAGTATATAGTTTTAATTTTTTCCCGCTCTGCGGTTCCGCACCGACGGATGTAAAAACTAGTTTCTTATTTGTCTAACTTTTTCCAGAATCTATGTAGTAGACAGGAACATTCGGCTTCGTTTTCTTGTATATACCATTACTTTTGTACCCATGAACAAACCATGTTGTTACACTTGCCCGTACTAGTACGTGACCCTCGCTCAAGTATCAATCTTCAGAAAACGTACTAGTACGTGCCCCGCATACAATGTGTTAAATAGTAAGCTATAGATGAGAAATTTTAAATGTTATACTCAAATATTAGTTTATTTAATTACAGTATACGATATCGCTAGTATTTTTAGAAGCTTGAATTTGATTATTTTATTTTTTTATGAAGGATGTAAGAATATATGGTATTTTAATGTAAACTTTATTGTTAAAATTGACCACACCTTTCTATTTTAGACTTTCTATAGAATATCAGAGAAATGTTTTCTTTTAATGTGCATAAACTTTGTGCCAATTTCACAAGTTTCCTCTTCTATTCATCATTGTGATCTACTTATATCATTTTAAAATTAGGATCGTTCTAATTTATTTATTTTCATAGATTTATTGTTATATAAGTTCCCATTTATTTAGCTATTTCTTTACATTGAGATGACTATTGCTTGACCTGATCGTTTATGATTGCAATATGTGCAACCTATCACTTTTATGACTAATTTTGTCATTCAAGAGCAAGTTTAAGATCAGAAACTTTTAAAATACTATCTTCAAATATTGATGCATATAATGCACTAGTACAGTGTACGATACTTCTAGTATTTTTAAAGGTATGAATTTAATTTTTTCGATAAAAGAGATAGAAGTATGATATTTTATTTGTATTGTTAGAAATAACCGCACACGTTCAACTCTTAATCGAATACCTAGGAAACATTTTCTTTTAATGTACGAAATATTTCCATCATTTTCCTGAAATTCTTTAAGCTCTTCATCTATTCATCTTTGTGACAGATCTGCTTATATCAGTTTTAAAGAACAATCATTCGATTTTCTTCTACGTTCATAAATTAAAGTATATATACCTACCCATTCACTTGTCTATATCTTTACATTCAGATGATTATCACATGATTTGATCATTTATCAGTGAATATATGTAAAATTCCACTTTTATGATCATTTCTGACATTGATCACTAAAGTAAAGCTGAATTTTTTAAAACTGTTACACATGTTCAGATATTATTCTAAGTAATGAATTAGTTATACAATACTAATAGGTACTTTTTAAAGACATGATTTTGATTACTTCATTTTCTATGAATTAAGCAAAAATAGGATATTTCATATAAACTATACTACCAAAAATTATCATATATTTTTTTTATTTTGGATGTTATGTCGAATATCTAAGAAACTTTTTGATGAATCATTTTGTAACTTCAGGTCTGTACAGAGCATGTCAGACGTAATATATTTCAGCAAAGGTTTTGTTCCAAATACAAATTGGGGATCCAAAATAAAGCTATTTTTTATCAGAACAACACCCTATTACAAAGTTGTCTCTCCTAGTTTCCTCCTCCTAAATATATTCGGAGCAATATTTTTTCATCGGTTGAATCCAGTAAGCTTAAGGTCTTTCTCGGCATCATCGATGCATTTATTAAATGATTCTCAATCTTTTTAAACCATCCCCCTATATATCCGAAAGGTGTCCAAAGCTCCCCCCTTATAAAAATCCCGTAATTTAAAGTATTGCGAAGGATTTCCTTTGGCTTGATTTGGTTTGGAGTGCTACGGTCTACTTTTTGCAACACAATGGTTAATGATACTGGAATGAGGCTGGGACCTACAGCTTCCGAACAGCTACGAACATTCATACCAGAGTGGATTCGAAATCACAAACTCTGGTACCGAAGTCCAGTACCCTAACCAATCAGCCATCGTCCGGCGATTGCGAAAGAAAAAGTGCTCAATAAGAGGCAAACATTTCAAGTATTTTTTTTTCAGTAGAATTACATATCACATTATTATTACTCAGACATACTCAAACAACACCCAATTTAATCTATTATGAAGCTCAGTCAGCAAAGGCATAGCTCTCATACCTGGAGAGTTGCAGGTTCGGAACCCGAAGCGGACTAAGATCCGCCATCTTCGTTAAAGGTGGTTTGTTTGGGTTTGGAGTGCTACGGTCTACTTTTTGCAACACGAAGGCTAATGAGACAGGGACCTACAGCTTAAAGCCGATTCCGAATGGCTACGAACATCCATACCACAGTGGGATTCGAACCCATGAACTCCGGTACCGAAGGCCAGCACCCTAACCAGTCGGCCATCGTTTGGCTCGCTAAAGGTGATTGGGGCACGTAAAATATGTTTGGGGTTACAATGTCCTCAAGTTCTCAAACGATGCGTCTGGGGGTATCAGTCCAAGAATCAGGGTCTTCTACTTGGTCCCTGATTCTAAATGACGATGACCTCATTTGAGCACAAGTCGTATTTTCACCCTTGAAATGATCGTTAAAATGAAAGGCACACACCTTTGCCTTAATACGAGTAGCTTATGGCTCAATAGTGCTTGGTTTGACCAAGTGGCATCTGAAACAACAACAAATCTATTGCAGAAAAATTTAAATTAGCTGCTGATGGTACTCATTAAATGAAATTTACATTCTTAGGCATTAATAGATTAGTCTATTATAAATGAAATGTGCTGATTGGTATTTCAATTAAATTAATAAAAAATACTTTTAAATAATTATGAACCAAGCTTCTAAGCTATAAAGAATAATATTTTGTAAAAAAATGTTAAAGAAATATTTTCTTACTAATAAAGCATTTAAAAATTTGAAACAAAATACCACTGAAAACATTTGCTGTTCCAGACAGGGTCAGGATGATCCGGAGTTATCTTTGTTTTTTTAAACACCAAAAATAAAATGTTTCTCCGCTGCTAGAAAATTAGTGCACTAGTTTAAGAGATAAGTTTTTCAGTGTCATTCATGAAGCTCAAGATTCACTCGCTGATATATATATCTTTGCCCTATGAACTCATCTTTCAAATGTATCAGCAATAGATAACACTTAGTATTTTCATTCAAAAGCTGCCTCGACGCCTTCAGGTTAGAAGTCGCTCAACTTATTCATTTTTTAAACTAAATTCTGTGCATTTAATATCAGTTTATTAAATACTTACATAATATTTAAAAAAATTATTTTATTAATAGCACAATGTGTTATTTCAGCACCATTCTGTCAAACAATAACCCTTAATAATTGTTTATTAAAGTTTTCGAGAATTGACTACTGTGTAAAATATGTTTCAATTCCACGCATTTTAAACAAGTGAAACTTTATGAATAACATTTTTAACTGCAAAATATACTATTTCAGTAGCATTCTGTCAAACAATGTACTATAATAATTGTTATTTAAATTTCCCGAGTATTGACTAATGTGTTAGGTTTACTTGTATTATATGCATTGTATATACTTTGTACTGTATTACAAGCATTTTTAATAGAACAGATTACTATTTCAATAATATTCTATCGAGAAATTCCTGTAATATTTGTGATTTAAATTTTCCGAGTATTGACTACTGTGTTAGGTTTACTTGTATTATATGTATTTTAGACACGCTTAAAAGTATTTTTAATAGCACAATATACTATTTCAGTAGCATTCTGTCAAACAATGCATTATAATAATTGTTATTTAAAGTTCCCGAGTATTGACTACTGTGTTAGGTTTACTTGTATTATATGCATTTTAGACACGCTATACTATATTGTCATTTTTTAATAGCCCATTATACTATTTCGGTAGCATTCTGTCAAACAATGCATTATAATAAATGTTATTTAAAGTTCCCGAGTATTGACTACTGTTTTGGATTTATGTGTATTCTTTGCATTTTATATACTATGCACTGTATTAATAGCATTTTTAATAGAACATTTTACAATTTCAATAATATTCTAGCCCAAAGATGCCCGATTTGTTAGGGGGCTGGCCTTCGATACCGGAGTCGTGGGTTAGTATCCCACAATGGCATGGTTGTTTGTAGCCGTTCGGAATCGGCTTTAAGCTGTAGGTCCCGGTTTCATTAGCCCTCGTGTTGCAAAAAAGTAGACCGTAGCACTCCAAACCAAACCAATAATATTCTATCGAGAAATGCCTGTAATATTTATTATTTAATGTTCCGTAGTATTTACTACTGTGTTAGGTTTACTTGTATTATATGCATTTCATATACGCTATACTATATTAATACCCTTTTTAATAGAACAATTTACTATTTCAATAGAATTCTATCAAGCAATGCCTTGTAATATTTGTTATTTAAAGTTTCGAAATATTGACTACTGTGTTGGATTTATTTGTAATTTATGCATTTGAAACATGTATACTGTTTTAATAGCATTTTTAATTGCACAACATACGATTTCAGTTGTTATCAAATAATGCAGCTTATTATTTGTTATATAAAGTTACCGAGTATTGACTAATGTGTTAGGTTTACTTAAATGTTATACATTTTAAACATGTTATACTGTATAAATCATACTTTAAAAGTATAGTTTATTATTTCTAATAGCTTTTTATCAAGCAATGCTCTGTAATATTTGTTATTTAAAGTTCCCGAGTATTCACTACTGTGATAGATTTATTTGTATTCTATGCATTTTAAATAAGTTACACTGTATTAATAACGTTTTTTAACTGTTTGAATTACTATTTCACTAGCATTCTACTAAGCAATGCATTTATAATATTTGTTTTTTAAAGCTTTCAATTATTTTATTTAAATTCCATGCATATAGCACATTGTGTGCGGTTACATTTCGCAGCGGAATTTAACCGGGAGCGGGCGTTTTGCGCTTAAATTTAGTTATTGAGTTAAATCTCAATAGATCGAAAACTATTTCATTTTTTAACCAACTTTTCGTATTTTATATTGAAATATATAAACAAATATATAAATAGACAAATAAACAAATATATATATATATATATATATATATATATATATATATATATATATATATATATATATACATATGTATAATATCATTTTTGCAAGGATAAATAAAAATTTAAAATCGAAATTGAATTTTTTAATCAAACTTCCCGTTCTATGGTTCGGCATCGACTGATATAAAAACTAGTTTTTATATGTCTAAATTTTTCCAGAATCTATGTAGTAGACAAGAACATTCGTCTTCGATTTCCTGTATATACCATTATTTTTCTACAGACAAACAAACCATGTTGTTAAACTAACGTTACCTACATTAGTCTACATTAGTTTCCCGATCTGGTTTACTTTTCCTTACATATATATATATATATATATATATATATATATATATATATATATATATATATATATATATATATATATATATATAAATATATATATATATATATATATATATATATATATATATATATATATATATATATATATATGTCAGGATTTAAAATGTAGATTAATTTTAAGAGATTTTAATTAGGGATTCTTTTACTGAGAGTGACGCGGTGTGAAGAATTAGCCACATAAATACGGCTCACGCGCAGTGGTCTGAGCAGAGAGCAACATGCACAGTCCACGGTCAGACCTGTAGCTGCCCGAAGCAGTTAAGCCTGCCTTTGTTAGAAGTTGGGCGCCAATGTGAGACGCCATTAAAGATGATTGTCGAGTAGTGGGGTTTGAGATTTGAATAACGGATGAAAATGTACTCAGGACTCTAGTGTCGTTTACTGATACGTGTCATATTTATATGTGTATATATACGTGTGTATATATATATATATATATATGTGTGTGTGTGTGTGTGTATGTATGTGTGTATATATATATATATATGTATGTATGTATATATATATATATATATATATATATATATATATATATATATGTATATATATATATATATATATATATATATATATTTATTTATTTTTTTATATATACATATATATATATATTTATTTATTTATATATACATATATATATTTATTTATTTATATATACATATATATATTTATTTATTTATTTATTTATATATATATATATATATATATATATATATATATATTTGAGAAATCAATCGGGGGAAAAATTTCTCGCAATCACACACAAAATAGGAGCATTCCTCTCCAGGGAAACAAATCGTTAACTGAATTTGTTGAATTTTCAACACGTACAAGTTGGCCTGTGTGTGTGGTTTCAGAAAATAGACGAAATATAATCCGTTTATAATGCACGCCTTGAGTTTTCGTGGTAAACTTAAAAAAAAAATTATACTCGTGTTATTAACGAATAAACACTGTAATTGATTGTCATAATTTTAAATGAATAGTTTACAACATGTGATTATTCCATCTTTCAAAACTGAAACATTCTTTCTACAAAAAAAATATGTACTAAATGTTCTATTTTTATTCAGAATGTCTTCAGACGGAAAAGAAAAGATCCTGCCGTTCTACCAGGATACTGGTTATGGGTTCAACATCAGCGGAAATTTCGATATAGATGCTTTTAAGTCTGCCCTTGCCTACGAGCCTCGTCCGGACGATCTCTTCATCGTCACGTACCCCAAATGTGGGACGACTTGGGTGCAGAACATCGTCGCTTGCATCTACAGGAAGGGGAAGCCTTTCCCTTCTGCCCTGGAGTTCCTCAGCAGCACGCCGTTCTTGGAAATGGCTGGTGCCGAAGCAGCTAAGACCATGAAAAGACCTGGCGCCATCAAACTACATTTACCCTTCCGTCTGACGCCTTGGTCGCCAAAAGCGAAATATATTTTTGTTACAAGAAATCCAAAGGTACGGTCATTAAATCTCCTGTATAATAATAGCCTAAGTTATCTGTCCGCCTATCCTCGAATTTATGAGGCGGTTGGACCTGCAATGGATAGAGGCATCCATACTACTACTGTTAATGCAAACACTAACAATTCTTTTATGAGCAACCCTGCACAGTCGGATAACCCGTCGGTTTCATAACGGAAAGATAGTTTGAGGCTCGAGCAGACAAAACATCCGCTGGATTCATGAAGTCGGCTGGGGTAAGTAAAAGAGGTTCGTGGTTGCAATATCCACCAAGTTCACAAACGAAACCTTTGGAGGTGGTAGGCCAAGCCTGGAGGTCTATTGCTTGGTTCCTTCTCCTAAATTACGAGGTCCCAACTGAGCCAATGTTTCTCTTGTCCAACATTCCTTAAGTTACATGTGATCTCCAGGTGGTGCTAAATGAGTAACAGCCGTGTTTGTCATAAAGATATCTGTCTATGTTGCCAGATGCATTGAAAAAAGAAACAGTTTTTTTATCCAACAGAAATTAATCATGATTATCATGAGTAGTTTTACCATAAACCAGCTGTTTTCTAAACCAGAAACTTAATTATTTATTTTACTGATCATTACAGGATTGCTGCGTTTCGTTTTATCACCACACTAGAAATATTATTGGTTACAAGTTTAAAAATGGCAGTTTCGATGACTTCTTCGAACTCTTCATGGACGGAAAGGTAGATTTTGGAGACTACTTCGACTGCCTTATCTCCTGGTACGAGCACAGAAATGACCCAAACGTGCTCTTCCTCACTTACGAAGATCTGAAGAAAGATACGAGAACGAATGTCTTAAAAATTGCTGAATTCATCGGAGAAAAGTACAAGGTAAGAGACTTCCAAACACTTTCCAGATGAAGCCATCAGAAAATGATGGTGAATCATTGGGGAAGCAATCCCCCTCAATACAAAACAAAAGAATTTTCCTAGACAAATTTTTAAAATTAAGCTAACTGAAATCAGACTGTCATACTAAGATCCACTAAAACATCCTTATAAGCCAACCGCTCTTTACTACAAACTTCGGCATAATTACAGTAATACACAATACAATAATACAGAAAGTACAATATACAGAAAACAATAACAAGTTAAACATCCATATAAAGCTTAACAAAATAATCCCCTATATAATAATAGCCTAAGTTTTCTATCCATCTGTCCCTCTGTCCTCGAATTTATGAAGCAGTTGTACCTGGAATGGATAAAGTCATCCATATTGTATTTTTGATGAGCAAAAATCAAAAATTCAAAGCGAGTTCGAAAACGTTCGAAATCCTCATTCCCCCTTTTTCGAGTGTTTAATGCCATTATTTCAAGCTCTGTTGTCTCCGATTAAGAGCAGAACATTAAATTTATCAATTTATCACATAATAAATAGGTAAAAATAAAATTTTTTTAACATTATGACGTCATTCCTTTAAACATCTCCTTTAATCAGTTCTTATTTTAAATTATTTAAATAACGTCGGCATTATTTTCATACGTTTTATCACTGAACTTAGATATGACGTAAATAATTTTCTTTTATAGTTGTATTAAATAATAGATTAGGCACATATGTACTAATTTTTAATTTAATCTTCGATTATTTTTTGTTGAATAAAAATTTTATCACCGGTATTAAGAATAAATTCTTTTCACAAAATTCTAGGAGTCTATTTCATGGACTAATAAATATCTAGCTTTTAAGTTGTATATCTTTGAAAATTGAGGTTCGTTTGTTTGTGTGTTTTCTGTACATAACCACACTGTTTGAGATCGATTGGCTAAATTTTGGACACCGTTCATATATACAGCCAAATAATCACTGTCAATATTAAAGCATCTGCTCTCCATCCTATGACGTAATATGACAAGATAAATTAAAGTTGGTAACTAACATGCGGTCGGTAAAGATAAACCAATTATTGAGCGTGTACCAGATAATTCTCAGCCAAAAAACATACCATTTTTTTAAACTACCTTCTAGAGTACTTTCCAATTCTAGAAAATTAAAAATTTTACTGAACCCCTCATACGACAGGCTATATGCTAGTCCATGATAACAAGATACAATATATCATATCCATGATAATAAGCCCTGTCTAGACTTAGACGAGTTCATTAAATTATTCAATGAAACAGAAACGTAGTTAGCTTTGAAATACATTTTCCTGAAGCTACCCATCAAGGTGCAATGGTAGACCAAAAGTTGAATAGTCCCTTCTGCATCACCACACCAGCACTTAGTTCACTTTCCCAAAACCCTAGCCTGATGATAAGGAATTGCAAGTTACACAAAACATTTTTCAATAATGCCTTGAGATATACGAATTTCTGTCTTCGTCTAAATATCTATAATATATAAAAGAAAGTGTCCGTTTGTGTATTAGCACAATTTGTCGTCACAGAGTCATTAAATTTTGAACAGGAGTTCTTTAAATCCACTAGATGGTCGCTGTTGATATTAAAATATATTCTGTCCATCCAAACAGGTGATATGATAGTTGAACACAAATTAATGTTAGAGGTTGACGATAGATGGCAGTACATGTGTGTTATGGTTGCATTATACCACTAAAGGAAATAACTTTAATTCGTAACTTAGTATCCAGTAGTTTGTCTAAAGATAAAATTGTTTAACCCTTAATTTGACAAGATCTTTTTCAAATATCAATTAAAAACATATTTAAATAAATGATAATAACAATAATAATAATAATTAATAATAATAATAATATATAATATATTTAATATATTATATATTATCGATAAAAATATCTATTTATTATAAAGATTTTATTTATTTGATTGTCCGTTGTAGAGGACTTAGCCAAATTGGGTTAAGGGGACAAAATATCTTCGAAATTATATAATTCGATTTAAAATATGAAATTAATTTTTTTTCTGTGAAAATCAAGTTCAGTATCAGTTTCATTATTAAAAGAATTTATTCGAATAACCGTGTGGATAAATCTTTGATCAAACGCAGCAGTTTTGACTTCACGAAAAAAGGTCTTCACTCAGTCAGGGTTAAAAAAGGATATTTCCGCTCACATGTGAACAGCGAAGTGTTTCTCAAATATACTTCTTTTACCTTGTATAAGGAAATAGAAATATCCATTTGTGAAATTTAGATAAATGTAACAATTCTCTTTTAGAATATGTTGACGGAAGACGAAAAGATCCTTGACGATGTGATCAAACACAGCAGTTTCGACTTCATGAAACAACACCTGAATCGCCAAGTAGCAGAGTTGGCTGCTCTACCAAAAGATTTTGTACTAAACCATCCCGATGTGCCTCAGGGTGTTAAAAACCTCCTAACAGTTGGTGACGGGTTCTTTGATCCCGACCCAAACAGTGTAACCTTCGTAAGGAAAGGTAATGAAGTGTGTAAACATATTTTATCAATCTGTCTTCAAAGATATTTCATAAGATTTAAATGTATCGTATTGACATTTTGCCTGTTTTAAAACCAATGAACACAATTTACACTCAAGAGCCAAAACATTATGACCCAGGGTTCCCACAGTCATGAAAAGTCATTGAAAAGTGCTTAAATTTTCTTTTTGTTTTTTAAGGCCTTAAAAGTTTTTGAATTTTCTTTGAGGTCATCGAATTTGAGATCCGGTGCTTGATTTTTCTTTTTCAAGTCCCTGCAAAATGTTATGTAGTCTCCACACTATGGCCAATTGTTCACCACTTCCTAATGGGGACCTTGAACGATGGTTCACGGGTTGCATCCACATGCTGGGCCACTCAATGAGCCGAGCTCGTGGATTCGTCCATTGGGTCTACTGCGCACTTTAGTTGCGCATCTGGCTGTCTTTGATCTTTGGAGAAAAACTGCCTCTGAAGCCATTGTTCATCAAGGTTTTTGCCGCCATTGAACACGATAAGCCATACCCCCTCCAGACGGTGGGGATGGCTTGCAGTGGACCATAGTGTGGTGGGACCCTTAATTCATGTCTGCATTGGAAAATTGAGAAGGATCATTATCGGCAATTGTGGGCTTGTCGCGTGACTCATTTTTCATGCAGTGCAAACTGCACTAGCTACTGTCACCAGCTTGATAAAATATGATTTAAAAAGGGATATAAAAAATAAAAAGTTTGGAATTCTTTAAAAAGAAACAGTATTTTTAAACCAGTATTCGTGTGCTTAAACCCCTTCCTTCTTTTACACCATTTCAAAAGCCTAGTTTTTTTTCTGGGACAAGAGTGAACATTATATATATAGTTCTACTGTTTTGGGGAGTTATTTTAATTTTTTTTCAATTATGAACAGCGTATCAAGGATGTGCTTGAAAAAAATATCAGGGTTTGAAAAAATCATTGAAAAGGGCTTGAAATTTTCAGAAGCAAAAGAGTGGGAACTATATGACCACTTACATCTTGCAATGAACTCGCTTGGCTGATGGGGAAGGCATGTGATCAGGTGGAAGTGGTATTTAACTGATGCTGGAGAGTCTGAAGAATCATTCTTTCACTTACTTCTGTGTGTGATGGGAAAGGCTGCGGATCTAAGCGATTTTGATAGAGGGCATATTGTAATGGCTCGAAGGCTCGGAACAAGTATTTCAGAAACTGAGTGACTCGTGGGTTGTTCACGATCTACAGTTGTTTGTACTTGTGCAAAGTACTAAAATACCCAAAGAACATATTTGGGATGTCATATGACGGAAGCTCAGAGTTCAAAGACCACCAATTCGTAATATCTCGGATTTGCGTCACCGTTGCTTAAACATCTGGTACAATCTGTCTCCGAACATCTACCAAGGACTTGTGGCATCTATGCCAAGGCGGGTTGAAGTTGTGTTGCGCTCCAAAGGTGGGCCAACTTGTTATTGACAGGTGGTCATAATGTTTTGGCTCTTGGGTGTATTATTTGTATTAATGTGTATTATTTATACATACATACATGCAAAACTTTGATCACAGAAAGGGGATATACAAAATGCATATAAAAGATTTTAATTTAAAATTCAATTTTAGGAAAATTACAAGCTCTACTTTCTGTACGTTCTCTCCATTATCATTATATTTAATAACATTGAAACTTTATCTATAAAATTCGCAACATAAAAAGTTCCTCTGCACTGTTACGGACAAAGATATTTTGATTTAAAGTTTACGAAGATTCAAACTTTTTTAATTGATTTAAATGTGAACTTGCGTAAATCGAAATTAAAATCAAGTTGCAACGTCCCTTTTACGGAGAAAGGCTTTTACTGAAAAGCACAATGAATATCCACTCTACTATTATTAAACCTCTATTTATAATTAACGAATTTAACACCACCATGTAACTTCTTTTTATTAATTTCTTTGCTTTTTTCATCAATAAGTGGCAACACCCGGATTTTAAAACAATGGGTGTAACAGCAGAGTTTGCTTTACCTGACAACCCACTTCGATTTTTGTCGACTATGACAACAGAGAGAAATAAAGCAATACTTATAATTTTTTACTATTTAATTATAATGCCATTTTAATAACAATTATTCATTTTTCTCCTTACATTTTTTAACTTACAAAACTTTAACTTGATTTTCTCAAATTGTGTTTTTCATGCAACGCGCATGTTATCTGGAAAAGTTTTTAATATTTTTTCATGAAATTTTTACAGATTTTATGCAATATAATATTCATCCGTTTGAACCTAAATTTTCTCAATATTTTCCAAGTAATATTTACCAAAATAAGTTATTTTTTCTGCAATGATAATTTTTTAATTTTTAAGGAAAAAAATCTTTTATTTTCAAACATTTTTTTAATTATATATGTATTTTAATATATAAATATTTAGGTTCTATATTGTTTTGAGATGTTGTAGTATGTTTTGAAACAATATGCTTGTCTTAAACATAATATTTTCAGTAATAATGTTAGTTAATATTGATATCATTTTTGTTAATAACAAACTGTCTCTTATTTCAAACTGTCTTTCGAGAATGTTTTTTATGGTTAAAAAAATAAATGAGAAACATTTGTAAAGATAGTAATTTTTTCTAACTGTGTTAAAAAAATTGTTTATAAAACTGGTAGATTTTAAGGTATGAGAAGTCGAAAATGATAATTATTTAAATTTTTTTTTACTTTTAAGAGTCATATGAGACCGTAAAAGAAATATTATTTTCACTCTACAATGGTTTTATTCAATGGTTTCTTCCTACCTTGTGATGTTAAACCTCTCTAATATCCTCTTTCTCCCTAATGAATATAAAAAGATTTTTTTAGGCCCTTGATATTTATAAGACTCTTAGATAACATTTATAAATTAATTTCATTGATCAGAATGGCAAAGTTACTGGAATATCGTTTTAGATGAAGTCAACTCTAATGTGGGGCACTTAATGAAACACGTATTGCATTTTGCAACCATACAAACCTTTTACCAATTTACCAATTTTTCTTAATTGGTAAAGTTAAACCTCTCTAACTTCCCTCTCTCTCCTTAATGAATGTAAAAAGATTTTTTAGGCCCTTGATATTTATAAGTCTCTTATATAACATTTATAAATTAATTTCATTGATCAGAATGACAAAGACACTGGAATATCGTTTTAGATGAAGTCAACTCTAATGTGGTGATCTTAATGAAACACTTATTGCAGTTTTGCAACTATACAAAATCAATGAAACTAAATGAATCGTTTAATGTTTTCTAAGGTATCGTTGGTGATTACAAGAACCATCTTTCCCCGGAACAAAACCGTAGATTAGAGCAAAGATTCATTGAAAGAACCAAAGGCATGGAAATACCTGAACTCTGGAGAGACATTATGTAAGTTGGACAAATGTGACATTTCTTAATGCAATATAGGAGACTAATAAAATTAAAAATTACATTTATTTTTTAAGATAATTAGCCTAATGAATGTTTACAATTTTATGTTAACCTTACATTTTTATGAATGCTTATAGTTTTGTCTTATAGTTTTATGAATATTTACAGTTCTCATTCTATTAATCTTTATTTGTAAACATGGTCATCGCTAGCCTCTATGGGCAAAAGCCAGCTATGAATCCTCTGTTAGGATTGGCTATGGCTTCAAGTATTTGTCCGGTTTTTTTTTAATTGCAAATCTCTAGGCCAAGCCTTTTATTGTACCCATCGGGGACTTCTACTCAGGAACCTATAATTTTAATTAATATTAATTGTTTAGGTGGTGCCACGAGTTTTCCCATTCGTTGTTTCTTTGTGTTGAAAAGAAATAAAAAGATTTTTAATAAACTAGATTTTTAATTTTTATTAAAAAGACAAACAAAATTATTTTGAGGCTTCAGAAGACAAAGTCTTATCAGTGATTGTTGCCTTTAAATGGGTTTTAACACTATTCTATGGGCTGAACACTATTTTCATAAAACATGACTCTTATCTGTGTTGTTCTAAAATTCGAAAAATTAGTATATTGTGAAGACCTTTCTTAGTCCAGAACTTACGGACGAAATCAGCTGATCGGGAGACTCCAGTTTCGACCCTGTCGACAATAGCGTGGCGACGCAGAGTCTGAGATGTTGACAATTCAGTTGAATAGGCGTCATGCCGCTGATCTGTTGGGTTAATGAGCCCAGAAAATTGAAGCGAGATTCCAGAATCGGGACAGCCAACGAATGAGAATTCAGCTAAAAAAAACTAGCTGTAACCATAGCTGGAGTTCTCAGGTGACTGGAATCGTAACTGACCAAAAAAACGGTTGGCGGGACCGTAACTAACCCCCAGGTAAAAAAGTCTAGAATTTTTCGACTTGGGGCTTTTCGAGATTTTTTACGGAGGTTCTTTGACCTCGTGGAGGCTTTCGCGATTTTTGACCGGATCCAACTTTTTAGTGATCGCGTTCGGGAGACTCGTAGTGTCCGCTCATATAAGGAACGGCAGGGTCTCGGACACCGAACGGGGGATAGATTGGGTTTGCAATGCACCCTGGAAGAGCCTCCCCATTTGTGAGATTATTTAAACTTTTTTTTCCGACTGTGATCGTCGTGGTAATTCAGTGCCAGCAAAAATCCTCTACATTTCGACTTGATTTGGGAGAATTAGAATCCCATTGTATATACTGTATATAGTCCATATTTACTCCAGGAAAAATAAAAGTGATTTTCCAATTCTATTGTGACTGTCATCCTACTTCAAGCTACTTCTCACTCAAGACCATTGAAGTCGTCAATATACTAAATACAAACTCACCTTCTCATAAAACTTTTAATGGGTTTATATCCACAGGAATGTTCCCGCTTCTCCCATGAGCTCCAGACCGCTCATCCAATTTATAGACAATTTCCCGGTTCCAGCGATGATGCCTGTGGACTCTTATCGCTCAGCCCTCAAATATAAGCCCCGGCCAGACGATCTCTTCGTGGCAACCTACCCCAAATGCGGAACGACTTGGGTCCAGCACATTCTGTTACTCCTCTTCAAGGAAGGGGAACCGGTCAAGTCTCAAATGCAATTTTTTGCTGAGTCGCCATTCATTGAATTCGCAGGTAAGACTCTCTTAAAGAGAAAAGAGCATCGTTAACGGTACATCGTACCACGCATGGCACACAGTCAGAAACGAAGATTTTTTTATAAGCAGAGCGTAGATCACTTGAAAAAAAAGTATGAGAGTTAAAACTTCAGAAAGGCTACCAAAAAAATTACATACATATATTTAATGAATGAATGATAAGTTTTAAGAGAAATATAAAAGAATTAAAAACACGTCAAACATCTACCATCTAAGCATTCATAACTTCCAGAAAATAACACTGACGAAAGTGTATCTTAACCCTTTCGCGGCTAACGTCTCGTATAAGCGACTCAGCTATTTTACTCTTATCACTCCGACTCGCGGTAGCTCAGTCTGCAAAGGCAAAAAATAATCTGGTGACTGAGAGGTTGCGGGTTCGGAACCCGAGCCGGCCTAAGATCCGCCGTGTTCGTTAATGGTGACTAGGGCACTTAAAATACGGTCGTGGTCACAATGTCCTCCAAGTTCTCAATCAATACTTCTGGGGGTGGCAGGCCAAGTCTGTGGGTCTTCTGCTTGGTCCCTGCTTCAAAATGAGGAGGACCTACTTGAGCGAGTTAGTTCTCTCACCTTAATAGTGCTCGTTAAAACGGAGGGCGCACCCCCCTTGACCTTAATACGAGAGCCTTCCGGCTCAACCGTGCCTTGTTTGTCCAAGTGGCATGAGAAACAACAACAACTCTTATCAGTCCAGCGTCACCTCCTCACAATAATCACCGGTTGATATTGAGAGACCAGCGTCGCGTATGCGTAATCGAAGATCGGAACATTTTATTTTAATTTTTATATGCTAGATTTTATTACTAAATGACATCAAATGGCAACGGTTTTCACAACGTTCGACTCGTAAAGCATTTACGTGCTGGTCCTCAATGGGTTAATATACAAACAACCTCACATATTCATTCCACCATCCGTAGTTTGTCTTTCAGGTAGAAGAAAGAAAAATAACCTTATATATCCTACTATACTAAAAACCAGTTAATCAAAAGATATATGGAAATAAAACCGTAAAAATACAGTAATCATTTTTACTGACGGTAGAAAGAAAGTTCGCTGCTTAAATTCTTTCAAATCAGTCTTCCAAATCTTACTCAAAAATTAAATGCTAATTTTATGTCCACTCACCACATTTTATAGCTGTCTAAATAAAATAGTTCACTTTTTCAGTGATCTAAGCTCTGTTGTCCCCGGTTAAGAGCAGAGCATTAAATTTATGAATTTATCACATAATAAATACGTAAAAGTAACATTTTTCTAACATTATGACGTCATTCCTTTAACCTTCTTTAATCATTTCTTGTTTTAAATTATTTAAATATCGTCTGCATTATTTTCATACGTTTTATCACTAGACTTAGATATTATGTAAAAAATTTTAATAAATAATAGATGAGGTGCATATGTAATCATTTTAAATTGAATCATCGATTATGTTTTTTGCAATAGAAATTTTATCACTGGTATTAACAACAAATTCTTTTCATAAAAGTCTAGGAGTCTATTTCCGGGACTAATAAATATCTAGCGTTAAAGTTATATATCTATGAAAATTAAGAAGTTGGTTCGTTTGTGTGTTTGTTTTTTATGCATAACGAAGCGGTTTGCAATCGATTCGCTCAATTTTGGACATCATTCATATATACCGCCAAATAATCACTGTGAATATTAAAACCTCTGCTGTCCATTCTATCGCGTAATATGACAAGATAAATTAAAGTTGGCAACTAACATGCGGTCATTAAAGATAAACAAATTATTGAGCGTGTACCAGATAATTCACAGCCAAAAAACAAACCATTTTTTACCTGCCTCATAGGGTACTTTACAATTCTGGAAAATTAAAAATTTTACTGATCCTGTCATATGACGGGCTATATGCTAACATGTATATAAATACGTATATAGAATTATCCTCAAAATCTGATATTTTGATTCCAGGTATCGAAGCAGTCGCACAAATGAAGCGTCCAGGAGCCATCAAAACCCATCTTCCTTATCACCTTGCCCCTCGATCTGAACAGGCTAAGTACATCTATATTACTAGAAATCCTAAGGACTGCTGTGTATCCTTCTTTTACCATGTGCGAGATATTCCTGTCCACTCCTACACTGGAACGTTTGATGACTTCTTCGAGTTATTCATGAATGGAAATATCGATTATGGAGATTACTTTGATCACTTACTAGGATGGTATGCACACAGGTAAGAGAATAACAGCATTACACTAAAAATAAATCATCGATCTAAAGTCAAACAGAAGTAAACGATTGATATACAGTGATCCCTCATTTTTCGGGGTTAATGGGGAACAGAACATTCCTCGAAAGCTGAAAAACCGCGAAGTAGGATTTGCCCCTAGAAATTTTCGTGTATGCGGGTACACGAATGTTTTAAATATGTAAACAGTTTTTATAGTTTACACATTTAAGACAAAAATTCCAACAGTATACGTATTTACTTGAATCTGTCAGTGCTAATTAATAAGGTTAATTACAAAACCTTTTAGATTAATAAACTTTAATTCGCCCTGAAGAGGCGAAGAGTCTTGTGTTTCATGAGGCACTCACTTGAGTCGTAGAAGTAAGCTCACTCGCAACTTTCTATGGAGGAGTTGACGGTAGAGCCATACTTTACTTTTAAAACATTGAAATATTGTTGTCTTTGTTTTTCCTTTATTTCAAAATTTCCCTGTAGAAGGATATTGTGAAGCTGTATTTGTCGCTAATCAATTAAACACTGGTTATCCTTGTAGCCGAAGCACTGTGCTTCAAGCCGTATGCTAATTTTATTCTTTCAATTATAAGGCAAAAACAACAGCATCAGTTTGCTTTCGAGAAGCATCGCTGTGTCTTTCTCAGCTTGTGCCTGATCATTTTTCGACTGTAAACTGTAGGTCATTTTTGTGTTTTTGTTTTAAGCTATTAAAGTTTATTTTTACCAACTTTGTCATCTCAGTACCTTAATACCTTCTGAATGTGTTTGGTTATCATTTTTTTTTATACAAAAAAATTCAACGCGATTGCTGAACTCGACAGCTATAACCCTATTGTCGTCAATGTCTTGTGCAAATTCTTTACATGTTGCACAATTGTTGCAGATTATCCACGGTAAAACCACGCTTTTCAGTTTGTTCTTCGTCTTCCTCTTCATTTTCTTCCTCACTTGCAGACTTTGTCATCTCAAGAGCCCGTGGTATGTAATCTGAGTCAATTCATCTCTTTGTTTAACATGCAGGGATCTTTCTCTCTCGCGTATCCACGTGAAACAACGCTCCTTTCCCCGATGTGGCTGCCGACATGATTGTATTTTTCCATTTTTTATGAATATTTTGGAAAAACCTGCAAAGCACTGAAACCTCAAAACTTGAAACGTGAAGTAGTGAGGGAACATTGTATACAGTAAAGATTTCAGTATTAACCCTGCCGTGGAACACACCGCGGAAGAAAAAGTCTCAAGAAATACGCTAAAGGTATTGTTCAGTGGCCAAAGTGTTCTATTTTTTAATTCCATTTGTCAGAATGGATAGAACCCACCCTCGTTATTGTCTAACTCCGGTTATAAATAGATATATAAATTATTATAGATTCTTAATTTTTAATACACATATATCGCCAAGTCTCGATCATCCCATATGAAATAATATTCCAAGAGTAAAAATAAAAAAAGTCTTTACTTATTTATTTTTTTTTAGGAAAGTCATCCAGATATTTAATCCCAATTAAAAGACTATAAGGAAATACTTTGAAATAGAGATTTAAAATGAAAAGCTATCATCTTTTTTTCATTATCTTCATTCAATAAATGCCAGTGAGATATTCCTAAACAATCGATCCGTCCTCCGATAAACTGCATGTAAAGACTGGCATATTTACATTTTTACAATGGAAAATTGTACATGACAACACTTGAAGTTTCATCGGTGGCGGAATTGTACGTGAGATAAGATTATTGCCGAACTCAGTTCGGGTAAGGCAAATGAATTTTGGAATGCCCACCTGAGTTCAAGAAAAAAAAACAGTATTTCAATTCCGTGAAGCCCGAAATCGGTTCGTCCAATGCATAATATTTAATTTTTATTTACCAATAGAGATACTTTTCGGCGAGCTGTTTCTCGCATTGTGTTATTTCTATAATGTAAAGATTTGTAAATTAAAATAATCTGAGGGATATGGAATTCGTGACAGTTATAGAGATAATAATATGGTTTATTAGTTTATTATATTTATCCAGTAAATTATATCAATGGATTTATTTTGCTGATATTTCAGCGAAAATGACTGTAATCCATTGACATTTCCCATATACTTGAAAATAGTGAAAATAGAAGTTATTCCGTTTAGTTTTTTTTCAAATTAATCTATTTCTAACATTTTGATATAATAGCGAACAAATTAAAGAGAAAAAAAAATTATATTTTTAGCAGTTTTCCTGAAATATATTCCAGAGTCATGGGTGTTAATGATACACTTAAGGGCACAATAAAATATACGTTATAGATGAATATATTAATATATACGTGATGATACAATGATTTTATCGACTAAAATAAAACACAGAAAAATAGTAGAAGATTTCGATTTAAAGATTTTAAATGTGCTAATTTACTGTTTATAACACAGTAATAAAAGCTAAAAAAACGTGAGATCATATATTATATATATTCAAAATATACAATATAAGTTTTAAATACAAGCATACTATAAAATTCAAATACATGAAAAATTATTATAAAGATTATCCTTTATTTTTGTTTACTTTATTTTTTATGTTCAATATAACAAATTATATAGTCTAAAACAGAAAATTTATTTTCCCCTTGTAAATAATTCAAATAATTAATATAAAAAAAAAATATTGTAGAAAAATATGTTTTATGAAGTTTTTTATAATAAATATTAAATATAAGATATGGTATTATATAAATTTTCTAAAAAATATTTCGTTAAATATTTGTCGTTTTTTATTTTGTTATAAATTTTATAGCAAATTAATATACATTATACACGCACATATAAATATATATGTATAATTGTATGTATATATATTTAAAATGTGTGTGTATATGTATGAATGTGTATGTATTTATGTATATATATGTCAGGTTTTGAAAACGTAAAATTAATAATTTAGTTCAAATAGAAACGCAGCATCGTTTTAATACTGAATCTTTAATAACATTATAAAAATATTAACGCGTAAATTGAGAGAGAGCGTCTTGAGATAGGGTTGCTGATTATCTAGAGTAAAGATTTTGTTCACCTACGACCGCTAAATAGTGTTTTAGAAATGTGAATAATAATGTTTTAAGAAGAAATATTTTATGACTCTTCATCCTTCAGGTGCTTGCTATATATATATATATATAAAATATAAAATATATATATATTAAAAATAAATATATGGAGAGAGAGAAAATATTTATATATATATATATGTTATATATATATATATATATGTATGTGTGTGTGTCTGTTAATATATCGAAATTATTTAACTTTAATACCTCAAAAATCTCTTCTCTCCCATTTAATTCCTTAAAACTTTTTCCCAGCTCTAAACGTCTTAACAAAGCATTTTCGTTTAAAATTATTTCGACACATTTCCCACAGCTTTCTATCCTATAGATGTAAATTTTCTGTCTATTCAACACGTTTCCCAGCTGTCGCCGGCAAATGGCTCCGTGCTTTTTTTCCTGATCTTACACTTAGTTCGCTGAGAAAGAGGAAAAATTCTTTCTGTCTTCGCTCTTGGATGTCTCTGTTCGTGAAAGTGATGTTTTGTTTTTTTTTTCTCTTGTCTGTCGTTGACTAGTAAAGATGCCGTTTCAGTGCTCTGAAATAAAGTTCTAATTACTTGTGCCGCTTCAATGTCGGACTGCAATTTTATTATTGCTAGCATAGCCTGGCAAGTCACAATACTTCATAATTACTGTGACCGGTAGGTGTTATTTTGATGGATTACACACACACACACATATATATATATATTTATATATATATAAATTTTATATATATATATATATATATATAAAAAAAAAAAAAAATATATTTGTGTGTTGTTGTTGTTTTAAATGTGACTTTAAGTTCCCGAGCATTTACATTATGAATGTTTAGTCCCTATTGTTATAATATCACCTCATCACAGTGATTAGCAATCGTGGCACACTAAAGAGAACGGCGAGTCCATACGAATGTGTGTGTATGTATATATAATAGACAGTTGGTCCGAAGCTCATTAGTCGTCTGGTAGGAAAACAGTAGACCATAAGGTCCCCAACCAATTATCCCGTCTGATAGGTAAGAAGGGGTGACACAACTTTGGTCATTAACCATCTTGTAAATGTTAATAAGTTTATAATTTACGTAGTTGAAATGAAACTAAGATAGAAAATAAAATATACTCCACATTTTTCCTTTGTAAATGATCTTATATAACTTAATGTAGTGTCATTATTAAATTTGAATTAATACATATGCACCAACGAATTTAAAAAAAAGTACGTTTTAACCACGGTTTAAAATTTAGTAAATAAATAGCAATTTACTGCATGACGTATTCATACCTCTAGGTATATTTCAATGATTTCAAATAATATTATTTGCATTACTATATTTTTAAACCAAAATATTCTTTTCAGAAATGATCCAAACGTGCTTTTCCTGACTTACGAACAGTTGAAAGAAAATCCTACAGAAGTCATTCTAAAAATGGCTTCCTTTATCGACGACAAGACGTACGGTGAACCTCTTCGAAATAATCCAGAGAAATTGAAGAAGATTCTTGATTACAGCAGCTTTAAGTATATGAGAGAAGTGGTTAACAAGGGCGTTGACGAGATGTTCCAGTTGTCCGGCGAAGATCTGGCGAAATCTGAATTGCCGGATAGTATAAAAGAGTTCTTCGGCAAAATGGCATCTCTAATGACAGCTGGATCCGAAATTTCCCAGGCGATGCCACAGATGGCTCCCAAGAAGAGTGAATTTATTCGAAAGGGGATCATCGGGGATTGGAAGAATCACTTTACACAAGAACAAAATAGAAGAATGGACCAAAAGTTTGCTGAGAAAACTAAAGGAACAGACCTTCCAGATTTATGGAAAAAATATATGTGATGTAGGCTTGGGAATATTTTCAGAGAGAAAAGGATGTAAATGAAATTTAAGTTCCTCTTTGAATTAATGAATGATTTCGTAGAAATAAATTATTAAAAATTTCATATATAAACTTGTGTTTTCTGACTTTAGTTTTTCACAAATATCACGAAGAAATACGGTGAAACTCTTCGAAATATTCAGGAAATTGTAAGAAGATTCTTGATTACAGCAGCTATAATACATGAGAGGTGGTTAACAAGTTGACGAGTACATTTCGCAACGGAATGGTACCGGTAGCGGGTGTTTTGCACGAAAATTTAGTTATTCAGTTAAATGAATAGATCGAAATTATTTATTTTTAACCAACTTTTCATATTTTATATTGAAATATATAAACAAATATAAATAGAAAGATATACAATAAGATTTTTGTAAAAATATATATATATATATATATATATATATATATAGTGGATAAATTTATAATAGTATTGTAAATATGAAAAATCAAATAGAAATAGTAGTATATAGTTTTAATATTTTCGAATTATTGTATATATAAACATTTTTACATTATAAAATATGTAGTAGACAAGAACATTTACCTTAACATTGTGTGATACATTACGCAGCGGAATTAACAGCGGGCGTTTTGGCGTAATTTAGTTATTCAGTTAAATCTTGGTTAATCGAAAATTACTTCATTTTTTAACAACTTTTTCATATTTTATATTGAAATGTATAAAAAAATAGTAAGTAGACAAATATATTATATATATATATATATAATATATATATATATATATATAATATACATAAAAATACAAAATCTAATATCATTTTCGTGGATAAATAAAATAGTATTTTAAATCAAAAACTGATTTTTTAATTTTTTCGAATTATGTTATATATAAACATTTTTACATTCCAGAATCTATATAGTACACAAGAAAACTCGGCTTCGTTCTCCTGTATATACCGTTATATTTGTACCCACAAACAAACCATGTTGTGACACTAACCCGTACTAGTACGTGACCCGAGCTCAAGTATCAATCGTCAGAAAACGTAGTAGTACGTATCCCGCATACAATGTGTTAACAAGGATGATATATTCCAGCTGTACATAGAAGATTTGGGAAATTTGAATTGCAATTTACGATAAAAGGGTCTATCAACAAACTGATATCTCTAATGACACTGGCGATGCCACAAATAGCTTCCAAAAAAGTGACTTTATTGGAAGAGGTTTCATCGGATATTGGAAGAGTCACTTTACACAAGAACAAAATGAAAGAATGGACGAAAAGTTTGCTGAGAAAACTAAAGGGACAGACATTCCAGATTTATGGAAAAAATATATGTGAAGTTACCTTGGGGATATTTTCGGAGAGAAAAGAATGTAAATGGAATGCAAGTTGCTCTTTGAATTTTGTGCGTTGAATTATTTCGAAGAAATAAATTATTAAAAATTTAACATATATCTTGTTTGTTTTCTGAATATTTTTTTAATTTTTCACAAATAACACGCTAATATTTTATAAGTTTAAATAGGATGAAACTCTTTGAAATTATTCAGACAAAGTAAAGAAGATTCTCTGTTACATCTGCTATAAACACACGACAGAGGTAGTTAACACATTCTGTTCAAGTACATTTCGCAGCGGAATTGTACCGAGAGCGGGCGTTTTGCTCGTCAATTTAGTTATTCAGTTAAATCTCAATAGATCGAAAATTATTTAATTATTTAACCAATTTTTCGTATTTGATATTGAAATATATAAACAAATATATAAATAGAAATATATAAATAACAGCCATAAGCTTTTTGTAAACCAAAAATATATTTTTAGTGAATAAATTTATAATAGTATCGTAAATATGAAAAATCAAATAGAAATAATAGTATATAGTTTTAATTTTTTCGAATTATGTTATATATAAACATTTTTACATTCCAGAACCTATATAGTATACAAGAAAATTCAGCTTCGTTTTCCTGTATATACCGTTATATTTGTACCCACAAACAAACCATGTTGTTACACTACCCCGTACTAGTACGTGACCCGCGCTCAAGTACCACTCATCAGAAAACGTACTAGTACGTATCCCGCATAAAATGTGTTAACAAGGATGATATGTTCCAGCTGTACATAGAAGATTTGGGAAATTTGAATTGCAGTTTACGATAAAAGGGTTTTTCAACAAACTGATATTTCTAATGACACTGGCGATGCCAGAAATAGCTTCCAAAAAAGTGACTTTATTGGAAGAGATTTCATCGGATATTGGAAGAATCACTTTACACAAGAACAAAATAAAAGAATGGAGAAAAGTTCACTGAGAAAACTAAAGGTACAGACCTTCCAGATTTATGGAAAAAATATATGTGATGTAGGATTAGGGATATTTTCGGAGAGAAAAGGATGTAAATGAAATGCAAGTTGCTCTTTGACTTATGTGCGTTGAATGATTTCGTAGAAATAAATTATTAAAAATTTAATATATAACTTGTTTGTTTTCTGAATATTTTTTTAATTTTTCACAAATATCACTCTAAAGTTTAAATAGGGTGAAACTCTTTCAAATTATTCAGGAAAAATAAAGAAGATTCTTTGATTACATCTGCTATAAATACATGACAGAGGTAGTTAACACATTGTATACGAGTACATTTCGCAGAGGAATTGTACCGGTAGTGGGTGTTTTGCACGAAATTTAGTTATTCAGTTAAATCTCAATAGATCGAAAATTATTTCATTTTTTAACCAACTTTTCATATTTTATATTGAAATATATAAACAAATATATAAATAGAAATGTATAAATAACAACCATAAGATCTTTGTAAATATATATATATATATATATATATATATATATATATATATATATATATTTAGTGGATAAATTTATAAGTGTCGTAAATATGAAAGATCAAATAGAAAGAGTAGTATATAGTTTTAATTTTTTTCGAATTGTTATATACAAACATTTATACATACCATAAAATATATAGTAGACAAGAATATTTACCTTAACACAGTGTGTGCAGGTACATTACGCAGCGGAATTGTAGCGGGAGCGGGCGTTTTAAGCGTCAATTTAGTTATTCAGTTAAATCTGAATAGATGGAAAATTATTTATTTCATTTTTTAACCAATTATTCATATTTTATATTGAAATATATAAAAAAATGTGTAAATAGACAAATATATATATATATAAATACAAATAAATATATATATATATATATATATACATAAATATACATACAATCTAATATCATTTTCGCAAGGATAAATAAAAAGTTAATTTTTAATCTAAACTGATTTTTTAATCAGCCTTCCCGTTCTGTAGTCCACCTAGACTGATATAAAAACTAGTTTTTATTTGTCTAAATTTTACCAGAATCTATGTAGTAGACAAGAAGATTCGGCTTCGTTCTTCTGTATAGACCGTTATATTTGTACCCACAAACAAACCATGTTGTTACAGTCTAGTACGTGATCCGCGCTCAAATACCACTCTTCAGAAAACGTACTAGTACGTATCCCGAATACAATGTGTTAACAAGGATGATATGTTCCAACTGTACATAGAAGATTTGGAAAATTTGAATTGTAGTTTACGATAAAAGGGTTTTTCAACAAACTGACATTTCTAATGACACTGGTGATGCCACAAATAGCTTCGAAAAACGTGACTTTATTGGAAGACGTTTCATCCGATATTGGAAGAGTCACTTTACAGAAGAACAAAATAGAAGAATGGACCAAAAGTTTGCTGAGAAAGCTAAAGGCACAGACATTCCAGATTTATGGAAAAAATATATGTGATGTAGTATTAGAGATATTTTCAGAGAGAACACAATGTAAATAAAATGCAAGTTGCTCTTTGAATTATGTGCGTTGAATGATTTCGTAGAAATAAATTATTAAAAAATTAATATATAACTTGTTTATTTTCTGATTATTTTTTTTAATTTTTCACAAATATCACTCTAAAGTTTAAATAGGGTGAAACTCTCTGAAATTATTCAGACAAATTAAAAAAAGATTCTCTGTTACCTCTGCTATAAATACATGACATAGGTAGTTTACACATTGTGTACAAGTACATTTCGCAGCGGAATTGTACCGGGAGCGGCCGTTTTGTGAGTAAATTTAGTTATTCAATTAAATCTCAATAGATCGAAAACTATTTAATTATTTAACCAATTTTTTCCAATCCAAATTCTTACTGTCTTGAGACAGTTTAACAAAGAATTCAAATATCAAAATCAAACTTCGGCTAGACTTTGCCGAGTTACATAAGTTGAAGACAGCAACTTGCTGAAAATTAACAGGAAAATAACCTTTCCGGAGATCTTTTACTAGTTCACAGTTATAAATCAAATGATTTAAAGTCTCATCTTCTTTGTCGCATCAACATCTAAGTGACTTTCCAAAGAACTTGCACTGATGACAGGAAATCGCTCCATGTCCGGTATAAATCTGATTTATGTAAAAGTTCCTTTCTAATCTATTTTCATTCACTTTGGGAAAGAATTCATAAGTCTTCCTTCCAGTAGTCCCGTCCGTCCACTTAGCTTGCCACTTCTCTAAAATATTATTATGCACTTTCTTCTTAATATATTGATATGACCACCCGACATCAATATCAGTTACCTCTTTCTTAGTAGCTTACTTATCTAAAATGTCAACCATTTCATTGTAGGTTTCACCCACATAGACCCTCCCCCATTCCAAATTTACGTTAACTTCGACCATTAACAAAACATATTAGTGCAAGAGTACAAGTGAGTGTGATTTCATTTTCTCATCATATTGATAACTATTATTATTTATTTCTAATTTATTAAATATATTTTATTCCTAGAATATATTTTAGCAGTCGCCAAATGGTGGTTTACAGACCGCGCCAAGTTATATTCTCCAACGCTTTGGTAAATCAACTGTTAGCAATAACTTGAGCCAAGTTATTTCAGCCAACACGTTGTTGAGAAGTTAGCTGTGAAACAGACAGCGAAATGGCGATAAGAACGCATTCCTGACTCAGGTATATCCCAACAGCACCTAAAAGCAACCTCAACGCGATCGAAAAAATGCATGAAGGGGTGATAGAACACCTGTCTGGTGGATTATTGTTATTAGTGTGTGAAACACCACAATTTTATAAATACCTTTTTTTATTAGCAATGATATTTTAATAGCATCTACAAGAATTCGGCTTGACTAAAGAACAAGGTGCCCCCGCCAACTTGGCAATAAAGCTCTGAGCATATTAGCCTAACATTTCCTCCTGATCTTGCCGTGTTCAAACAATCTGTATCTATATTTTAATTTATATTATATTTGTATCATCTCTTCTTGTTGAACCTATTCCTTATATATTAAATGAACTTAATGCTTAAAACTATTAGATATAATGAACCATTAAAGATTCACTATGGCTAATTTCTAATAACTTGGAGCTGTTGGCTTTGTAAATTGTTAAGGAGTTAATTGCCGATAAATATAAATGCCCGCTTTCTGGGAGGTTTTGGTTAAGAAAATGTATATAATACTATTAAAATGGCGGAACTATATCAATTAAAGTCACCCAAATAGCAAGGGATACATTGTTGTTCTGATGAAATACCTCTGTGTTTTACAAAACATCGCCAACAATTTCACCAAATTTGCCAAGGGGCACCCTGTTCTTCAGTAGTACCAAGAATTCATCAGAGTTATTTCCCACTTACCGACACGACAGCGATAAGTCTTAAACGACTGTCGTTCTCCGACATCAGCGCACGTAATATACACTAAATGAACTACTCGCATTCCCACCAACAGATTCAATGACGATTTTGTCGTTTTCGAAAGGGCCGATATCGTTTATCGGGCAGTTTTGGCTTTCCGCAAGCGCTATTCCTTTTGAATCGGTCCGACATTTTGAGAGCTATGGCTACTCACGTTGTTTGCTTTGAATTAATAAATTATATTTTATGCTTAGGATTTTAAGTCATTAACGCGTGTTTTCATCAGAAGTGGCAACTTTCATTTTCTTTAGTTTTTATCCTTTGCAAAAATTTATTTAAGGTGTGTGGCAACCTGATTTGTTTTGTTGTTCTTTTTATATGTTTTAGAATTTTTTATGCTAGATTATTGGTTATTAAAGGATTAAAGTTTTATATTTGTTTGTCATTCAACTGTAGAACTTGTGTTCATTTGATGATTTAGTTTAAAGGCGTCCGTACTATTTATTTTAAATTTTATTAGCGACACTACTCGCTGTTTGCTTTGAATTAATAAATTATATTTTTTGTAATACAGTTGTTACATGACTTTATTTTTAAATTCCTTATGAATATAATATTAAAATATTTAGATTTCTTGCTCATTAAATTGACATATTCTGCTCAGATTTTAATGATATGTTATTCTCCCTTGTTTGATCATAAAATGCAATTTTATCGTAGTTTTGCTATTATTACTGTTTGAATTTCACATATGTTATATTAAGTTCTCATCTGCAATAATTAATAAGTTCATTCATCACATACTATTGCTTTTGAAAGCAAATTACTGATTGTATCGAATTTTGATTTAAGATTGTTTAATAAATTTAAAGTGGTAAAGTTACTAAAGAAAAAATGATCTGGTAAATGTGTTAGTAGTTAAAATTAAATAGATTTAAAAAGGGAAATAAAAAGGACAAAATTAATTACATAAAATTAAAAAGCAGCAATTAAAATTGAAAACATTTTTATTCGTATTTTTTTTATATATTATTGTTTAAAACAACAATAATTTTAATTATTAGAAGAGAAGCCAGAATTTTATCAGATTTAAGAGAGTTACAGAAAAAGAATTAAAATTTTTAAAATGGTATAGTAAAACACCGGGAATCGAACCCGAGGCGGAAAAATGGTAGCGCAACGCGCTAACACTACGCCAAAACGACCTACACAGTGAATGTTAAATTCACATTTTCACAAAAAAAGAGGCGGAGCCAAAGCCTCAGTAGCATACCGCTGGTGGAAAGAATATAAGAAATTAGTGCTTAATGTTAGTATCCAATGTTTTTAAAATGTGTGCAATGAAACAGCTTTAAAATTTACTTTTCTGACAATAACACAGGCTTGCGATGAAAAAAATACAAGGGATGTGACATCTAAACTTAATGTATTTTTTAGTACTGATTTTGAAAATAATCATTAAAAATGTCTATCACGTCACATTTTTTTGAAAAATTGAATTTTATGTGGTTTTTTATGAATATTTCTCACGTATTTTGCTTTCATACTTTTCTTCGTGTTTTGACATTTTACCGTGATGAAACCCTCAAAATTACCCTTTTGTGGTAAACTACAACAGCGCAGTTAGTATTTTAGGGCTTTTAAAGCTTCAATGTTGATCCAGATCACCAATTAGACAGATTCCTGGAAACGCGCGAGCAAAATCTTGCGCCAGGCACCAAAAATGTAATTCGATTTCAAAAATGTAATTGTTGTTTAAAAATTAATATGCCTCATCATAAACAGATTAAATAAACTCACATGAATAGATAAAAACCCACTGTTGCCAGTCAGTACAAGCTAACAGTTCGACAGCATTTTTTCCATATAGGATATTACCAGTAATATGTACATCAATTTTACAAAAAATTCTGACGTGATGGAAAAAAAAATGGAGGTCATTTTCGAAATCAGCATACCAAATAACTTAAAAATAAGGAAACACTTCTTTTGTATTTTTCAAAAATTTCAATTTCGCAGGCCTGTGTAATTGTTGTACTAAGTCTATAAAAGTTACTACTTCAGTCACTATAAAACTTGTGCTAGCTTACCGCCATCTTTAAATGAAACGATATCGATAGAGTGGAAAAACTGGTTTCTAGACGACAAAATACCGTTTTGATGTTGCATTATTTACCGTCCGATACAGACGATAAGTGGGAAAGCTCTCTTAGGTTACACGATACTAAGCGAAACTGAGCCTCCGTAGCTCAGTCGGCATAGGCAGCGACAACGTAACTGGAAGGTTGTGAGTTCGGGGCTCGAGCCGGTTTAAGATCCGCTGTGATCGTTAATGGTGACTAGAGTAAATAACATATGTTTGTGGTAGCAATGTCCTTTAAGTTCTCAAACGATACATGTAGGAGTGTCAGACCAAGCCTTGGGATCCTCTGCTTCTAAATTACTAGGACCTATTTCGAGCAAAATCATTCTTTCACCCTAGTAGCGCTCTTGAAAAACAAAAGGCCTTAAAATACAAAAGGCCCTTTTCCTTAATTCGAGAAGCCTTTGGCTCACTTGGCTGACGTATCAAAGTGGCAAGAACAACAACAGATATTTTAATATAGCATTCTAATTCCATATGAAAATTATATTCTTATTGATTATGTAATTAGTTAATATAAATTAAAATTATTATATTCACCTTAAATTCATTTATTCTGAAGTCATCGTCCTTGCTAAGCTGAAAAAAATAAATTTTAACTATTAATAATCACTAAGGAATCAGTGTGTGCATAGAAAGTAAGTTTCCTTATGTTTTCCCCTTTAAAGTAACCGTAATTAGCCGTGTCAACTGCGCTTGAGTAACAGATCTATGGCGTATCAATCATATGCCAGCTGGACAGGTCCCGACTCCTGCTAGTAGCGTGGTAACAGTGGTTTGAAATGGAAACTCTAATTCCTTCTCCAGCAACCTGCATATGGTTCGGTCGATGATCTTAAATGTACAAAGCATTGCTCCAATTGAAACTCATTGTCAGCTCTGAGAGGTCTATGAGCCGAAACTGACACCCGAACACAAAATTCAACGCTTAGGAGCAGCACTGACATTTCTGCTATAATATCACGATGACGGTGACGAGTTCCTCGACAGGATCGTCACGGGCAATGAGACTTGGATTTCGCACTTTACCCCGGAAACCAAGCAGCATTCAATGCATTGACATCATAGTGGATCTTCAGTCAGGACCAAATTCAAACATAAGCTGTCGGTATGGAAAGGGATGTGCCGGCCTTCTGGAACAGGAAGGCTGGTTCCATTCACAGGCAGCAGAGTTCTACGACAGAGAGATACAAGAGTTGGTCCCACAAGTGTCTCAATTCTGCTGGTGGCTGTGTTGAAAAATAGCTGAAACATTGCTGTACTTGTTGCCAATATATATATATATATATATGTCCTTGAAATTGTGCGTTCTTTTTTTCTTTTAAGTAGAGAAACTTACTTTCTGGATTCGCCTCGTACTATATGAGTAACAGCATTGTAACCGTGTTTGTCATAGCAATATCAGTCTATATTGTAAGCTGTATAAATATATTAATAAAAACTGACACTCATTCTCACAATTTTGAATTTGTATATGTCGGATAGTTTTTGTCACAGAGATGTAAGACATTTGTGCGATAATTCTTGGGACAATTTTAAACTTTTCCTAAGTGCAATGATAAAAATCCAAGAACGTATAAAAATTCAGCTTTTATAATTTTTTGTGATATTTAATTTTTAAATTTTAAACACCGTAAAAGAAATTCTCATCTTATTTGAAACAATTATGCACATAGAAGCATATGTCTAATACAAACGTTTGGAGAAAAGGGCCGTCAAGAATTTAACTAAGCAACCAGTATGTTTATCAATAAAAGAAAACAATAATTATTGGTTTTAAACATTTCTAAAGAGATAAGAGCGAGCCTGCGTCTACTCTTGAAGTAAAGTAAAAGGAAAGGCTAAAAAGAATTATAAAAGCCAGTTGGAGAGGGAAACAAGTATTTTCAAGCCAACTAGAGTCATGTCCAGACATAGAATATTTTTATAACTTTTTCCCTCAGATATTTATAGTTTGTTGGAAACATAGATAAAAGCTATCTGGTAAAACTCACCTGTGAAATAATTAAGTTGGGGTGTAGTAATAACTAACTTCATGACTATATGTCTTTGCTTTTATCCATGATTTTTGTCAGCATGAATAATTTGCCAGAAAAAAAGCACATTTAGAAAAAAGAGTTTATATTTTGTGTAGTTTTCATTAATATCTCTGTTAATAATGAGAAGAATGGTGGTTAAAAGGGTTGGGCTCTACTGTTTGGTACCGGAGTTCTTGAATTCCAACCCCACTGCTGGAATATAGGATATTAATGCTGCATGTTTTTGCTAGATAGCAGTACTTAAACTCTATTCAAACAACACCTTTGCCTTGAGAAACAAAACTAAGTTTGATCTGTGTAGGAGTGCAAATGATAATTTTATTGTTGCATCATACAAGCAAAATAAATGTGTTATTATTTATTAAGTAATTGCATTGCACTGTTTTACTTTTTATTATAGATTTATTTTAATCGCGTGCAGAATTGGCTTCAAACACTAGGTCTCCGTATCATTAAGCCTCCTATAACAAAGCATTTGACCTTAACACTCCAAACCGTTAACTCCTTGCCTGCGGAACATATTTGGATAAAAGTGCTAATAATATCAACATCTTCAATCTCGAGTTCAGAAGTGGGATCTACAAAGCCGTTATCACACGTGACAAAGATACGAGTTCACAGCTGTTTCGCGCAACTGTTTCGTGTGCAGACAAGTGAAAATCCCATCTTGGTTCCATAATTTCAAAATTTTCTATGTACATTTTCCATAGCAATGTCTTCAAATCTTAGTTAATCCACAGATATTTTTTATATTCTTATTATTTCAAAAAATTCTTTAAATTATAATGTGTAGATAATAAGCCGTATACATTTACTGGACATCTATACGAATAATTTGCTACTAAAATTGGAAAAAATACGGTCGAAACAGTGCAAGTGAAATAGAAATCAGATTGCCCGTACGCCGTACAGGCAAATCAGTAAAGGGCCGAAAGCTGTGCCCGTACGGCGTACGAGCAAAACAGGGAAGGGGTTAACTTGAATTTAAGATATATGTTCTTTACCTTTATGAAGACTCAGCACTTAAGTGTATTGCAGTTGCATTTTAAAGTTGATGCATAACTAAATTTAAAATTTTAATCTGAATTATTTTAACTTTTAAGAGGGTTTTTTTTAATTGCTGAATTTGTCATTTAAAATATGTATAATGTAAGAATGTAGAATTTGTTTACTATGTAATCTAATTGTAAGACAAATTCTACATTTTTTCTGTTTATTTAAGAAAATTATAACTATGTGCTGTTTTACTTACTTTTTTTACTTATTTATGTAGGACTTAACTGTTCGAGGGAAAGTATATCTATCTATTGGGAAAAGGGCAAATTGAATATTATTCATTGTATGAAAGTTATTTAGGGCTTGATTACAGTTTTTTCTCTTGCTCAAACGCAGGTCCGGCATTCCAAAATAGGCGCATTTGCTTTGCCCGAACTGGCAATGGGTTGATAATTAGAGCCCTTTGCAGATGAAATTTGTTGAAAAGCGTTTCTAAATGTTTTCCCAAATTGGTCAATACCTGTCACAATCCCAAATTCCTTTTCCGAAAATTTGAGGTTGAGTACAAACATTTCTAGAGATTTTAAAAGTTTTTAAATTGTACGATGTATTAAATTTAAGATTTCATAATAAAGTTTTTTAGGTTCGAAAGATACTATGTCCTCTTATAACAGTTTGAATGTAAACTTTTTTATCTCACTTTGTTTCAGATTAGAAAAGTAAATATAGGAACATCTAGTCAATTTCTAATAAGTTTAGAAAAAATAAATTGCTTATAATAAATATTAAGACAAAACAATTTCAAAATATACTTACTGTCATTTTTTTCTTTTCTTCAATTACACAGTCATAAATCTATTAGAGTAAAGAAAACCAGTTTAATAATTTAGAAATTGTATCTTTTATATATAGATCAGATAATATATGAATGGAGTAATTCAATTTGAAAGTTATTTTGTAGGAAAAAAAAGTATTTACAAAGAGAAATTAAATTTGAGAATGATAATAGAACTTGTATCAATATAAAAATTATTGCCAATTTGGCAGAGTAATAAGTTTATTGAAAAGGGGAGGTTTGTGATGAAAGAACGTTCACAAACTACTTTTGATGATCACATAAATTGGCTGAAAGCAAACTATTCCTTTACTAACAAAATCCAATAAGTGTCACAATTTAATTTAGAAATACCGTGAGGCCATAATTAAACTGACAGTGCTCACAGTGTTCTGTACCGTGATCTATTTGCGAGAATGACGCCACATTTTGTAGGAAGATTAAACAAGACGGGGAAAGAAGGATTCCGAGATAAAACAAATAAGTTCCAAAAGTCACCACTAGGGGATTATTTAGCTCTGTGTTATAGAAAATAGAGTGTTAACAAATGCAAATTAATAGGAAATAAAATTACCTTTTATTATGCACATTTTCCGATTTAGTTCAAGTGCAATATGGCAACACTTTTAAAAAAACGTAAAATCTACATAAACACCGATAGTCTCGTGATCTGCAATATCACGTACGCTGAGCAGAAGAAGAAGTTCTTTATTCAAATTTCACGTTACATCCATTGGCACAGTTAAGAAATTTATTTCCGTATTGATTTGCATTTGTTAACACTCTATTTTCTATTACACAGCGCCAAATATTCCCCTAGGGGTGACTTTTGGAACTAATTTGTTTTTTAGCGGAATTCTTCGTCTTCCGTCTTGTTTAATCTTCCTACAAAATGTGGCGTCATTCTCGCAAATAGATCGCTCTACAGAACACTGTCAGCACTGTCAGTTTAATTATGGCCACCCGGTATATGTTATTTTCAAAACGAAGTGTCTAACTTTGGCATTCGTTAAAAAGAATGCGAGAGCCGGAGTAACTCAATCGACAACGGTATCGATCTTCTAACCTGAGGTTTGTGAACTTGAATCTTCAGCAGGAAAAATGTCAGCCTTGTTCATTAATGTCTGAAACAGCTTGGGCACTTAAAATAAGTTCGTAGTCACCATGACCACCAATTGGCAGGCCTGAAGTTCTTCTTGGTCCTTACTTCTAAATTGCGAAGATCACCTTGTTTGTTTCTGCTGCCCAAAAGAGTAATGTTGGTCGCCTATATCAGCATCATCACTAGTTCTTTTTTGTACCTTGGGGCACATAAAACCTTTAATCTAGATCTTCAAAGCCTTCGGTCAAATGCAGCTAATCTTGCTTCACCCCAGCCAGCCCATGCAACCGCAGGCCTTTCTTTTTCCATTATGCACAGCCAGGTAAGATGCGAGTTTCATCTTCCCCTCTGAGGCCCAAGTCAATGCGACTCTCGGTATGCTGTAGTCACTCTTTTTCAAAATGTGCCCTGTTAATTTCCATTGTTTCTATTTAATTTTTTTTTTGTTTCATTATACTTTGCTGTTTAAAAGTTCTTCGTTTAAAACTATATATGGCCAGAAAATTTTAAGGATCATTCTCACGCATTTATTTTGAAAATCCTTTAATTCTGTGCTCTGTAGGTCGAGTAATTGTTAGCGATATGCAATATATGTATTCTATCTTAGAAGAGTGGTGAATTCAAAATTTGATACACTCTATTAGGATCTGCTTCACCGTCATATTGACTTCACAATTGCTACAAGTTGAGGAGTAATTGATAGCGATAGGTAAAATATGTAGAATATCTACGAAGAGTGGTGAGTTCTAAATTTGAGACACTGTATTAGGATCTGCTTCATCGTCATATTGACTTTACAGCTGATACAAGTTGAGGAAGACTCTCCGATTAATTGATGGTTACAGGTAAAATATGTTTGGCAACTCAGAAGAGGTGTTAGTTCTAAATTTGAGACACTGTTAGGATCTACTTCACAGTCATATTGACTTTACATATGCTACAAATTGAAGAAGACTCTTCGAGTAATTGGGATCGATAAGTAAAATATGTATGGTATCTGAGAAGATACGTGAGTTCTAAATTTAAGACACTCTCTAAGGATCTACTTACCCGCCATAATGACTTTTCAGTTGCTGGGGGAGACTCTTCGAGTAATTGGTGGCGAGATATAAAATATGTATGGTATCTGAGAAGAGCGGTGACTTCTAAATTTCAGACACTCTATTAGGATCTGCTTCAAATCGACTTTACAGCTTCTACAAGTTGTGGAAAACTCTCGGAGTAATTGGTGGCAATAAGTATAATATATATGGTATCTGAGAAGAGTGGTGAGTTTTAAAAATGAGACACTCTTAGGATCTGCTTCATAATCCTATTGACTTTACGGCTGCTACAAATTGAGAATGACTCTCCGAGTAATTGGGGGTGATAGGTAAAATATGTATGGTATCTGAGAAGAGATGTGAGTTCTAAATTTAATACACTCTTAGGATCTACGTCACCACCATACTGACTTTTCAGTTGCTGAGGGAGACTCTTCGAGTAACTGATGGCGAGAGTTAAAATATATATGGCATCTGAGAAGAGCGGTGAGTTTTAAATTTCAGACACTCTGTTAGGATCTGCTTCACCGTCATATTGACTTTACAGCTGCTACAAATTGAGGAAGACTCTCCGAGTAATTGGGAGCGATAGGTAAAATATGTATGATATCTGAGAAGAGTAGTGAGTTCAAAATTTCAGGCATTCCATTAAGATCTGCTTCACCGTCATACCGACTTTAAAGCTGCAAAAAATGTGGCAGCTTAATTTCCGAGTAATTAATGGAGATAGGTAAAATGTGTATGGCATCTGTGAAGAGTGGTTAGTTCTAAATTTCAGATAATCTATTAGGATCTACTTCACCACCATGCTGACTTTTCAGTTGCTGAGGGAGACTCTTCGAGTAATTGATGGCGAGAGGTAAAATATGTTTGGTATCTGAGAAGAGCGGTGAGTTCTAAATTTCAGACAATCAATTAGTATCTGTATCATTATCATATTGACTTTACAGCTGCTACAAGTAGCGGAAGACTCTTGGAGTAATTGATGGTGATAGTTATAATATATATGGTGTCTGAGAAGAGCGGTGAATTCTAAATTTCAGACACTCTATTCGGATCTGCTTCACCGTCATATTGACTTTACAGCTACTACAAGTAGGGAAGACTCTCGGAGTAATTGGTGGCGATAGGTATAATATGTGTGGTATCTGAAAAGTGTAGTGAGTTCAAACTTTCAGACACTCCGTTAAGATCTGCTTCACAGTGATATTGACTTTACAGCTGCTACAAGTTGAAGAATTCTTTCCGAGTAATTGATGGTGATAAGTAAAATATATAGGGTATCTGAGAAGAGTGGTGAGTTTTAATTTTGAGACACTGTTGGGATCTGCTTCACCGACATATTTACTTCACAGCTGCTTCAAGGTGAGGAAGACTCTTGAGTAATTGGTGGTGATGAGTATAATATGTATGGTAACTGATATGAGAGGTAAATTCAAAATTTCAGACACTATTAGAATCCGCTTCACCGTTATATATACTTTGCAGCTGCTTGAAGTTGAGGAAGACTCTAGTAGTAATTGGTGGAGTATGTATGTAAAACATGTATGGTGTTTGAGAAGAGCTTAAGTTCTGCCATCTTCAAATACTTAAGTTCTTCTCAGACAACAATATTGCCTTGAAAATCGTAACTAACTCTAAACTTTTAAGAGAACATGTAAATGCTCAATATGATGGAGCATAACACAATCAAAGTTTTATAAAATAAATACAATTTAACAGGCGATGATGGTTTGGTTTGGTTCGGAGTACTACGGTCTACTTTTTGCAACACGAGGGCTAATGAGACCGGGACCTACAGCTTAAAGCCGATTCCGAACTGCTAGGAGCATCCATGCCTCAGTGGGATTCGAACCCACGAACTCCGGTACCGAAGGCCAGCACTCTAACCAATCGGTCATCGTTCGGCTTAACAGGCGATGAAGTAAGTCATTTCATGCTCACATCACATTATCTTTAATCTCTCTATTATGGTTGAACAAAAGCTATTTCTATTAAATATTTTTTATTAATTATAAATTGTAATAATTTATTTGTATAGTTTTAAGGTATTTCTCACCTTTCTGGCAACGTTTATGTCTTCACATATTGCGTGCCAGACATCGGAGGTAACCCTATAGTCCGGAAGAATTTTTTTGTTGCAGGATCTCTCAAGACTAAAAAACTACGAAGAAAAAATATTTCATCAAATTCATATGAATTACTTTATTTTTTGAATATATATATATACACCACATTTTAAAAAAACTGAAATTTATTTACCCGCCAGATAACTTTATATACATGTATATTATAAAATAAAATTTTATATAAAGCTTAAAGATAAATCAGTCTGCTTCATTATATTATCCTAAAGTTTTAAAGATATCTGTCATTTTAAAATTTTAAACATGTGTTTTGTTTTAAATTTTAAAGATATATGTCATTTTAAAATTTTAAAGATATATGTCATTTTAAAATTGTAAAGATATCTGTTATTTTAAAATTTTAAACATTCTGTCATTTTAAAATTTTAAAGATATAGGTCCTTTTAAAATTGCAAAGATAGCTGTCATTTTAAAAGTATAAACATGTCCGTCATTTTAAAATTTTAAAGATATTTGTCATTTTAAAATTTTAAAGATATATGTCATTTTAAAATTTAAAGTTATATGTCATTTTAAAATTGTAAGGATATCTGTTATTTTGAAATCTTAACCATGTCTGTTATTTTAAAATTTTAAAGATACATGTCATTTTAAAATTTAAAAATATCTGTTATTTTAAAATTTTAAACATGACATTTTAAAATTTTAAGGATATATGTCATTTTAAAATTTTAAAGATATATGTCATTTTAAAATTGTAAAGATATCTGTCATTTTAAAATTTTAACATCTCCGTCATTTTAGAATTTTAAAGGTATATGTCATTTTAAAATTGTAAAGATATCTGTTATTTTAAAATTTTAAACATTCTGTCATTTTAAAATTTTAAAGATATAGGTCCTTTTAAAATTGTAAAGATAGCTGTCATTTTAAAAGTATAAACATGTCCGTCATTTTAAAATTTTAAAGATATTTGTCATTTTAAAATTGTAAAGATATCTGTCATTTTAAAATTTAAAGTTATATGTCATTTTAAAATTGTAAGGATATCTGTTATTTTGAAATCTTAACCATGTCTGTTATTTTAAAATTTTAAAGATACATGTCATTTTAAAATTTAAAAATATCTGTTATTTTAAAATTTAAAAATATCTGTTATTTTAAAATTTTAAACATGACATTTTAAAATTTTAAAGATAAATGTCATTTTAAAATTTTAAAGATATATGTCATTTTAAAATTTTAAAGATATATGTCATTTTAAAATTGTAAAGATATCTGTCATTTTAAAATTTTAACATCTCCGTCATTTTAGAATTTTAAAGGTATATGTCATTTTAAAATTGAAATGGTATCTGTCAGTTTGAAATTTTAAAGCTATAAGTTATTTTAAAATTGTAAAGATATATGTCATTTTAAAATCTTAAACATGTTCGTTGTTTTAAAAATTTTAAAGATACATGTAATTTTAAAATTTTAAAGGTATGTGTTATTTTAAAATTAAAAATAAAATTTCTAGGAAGTTGGAAATGTAAAAAAATGTTTTTATCGTACTCTAAAGTATGTGACATATGCAAATATTTTTTCAAGTGCAACTGGCAATACAGACAGATATCTTTATACCAAGCACTACTGCGAAACTGTCACTCATTTCGCAACAACACAAGAACACGTATAGCTAATGGAACACTACGAAAATGAGTAACATTGCCCCCGCTGTATCCTTGTAATTTAAAAGCAGGACCTATCAAAAAGATCCCCAGTCTTGGCCTGACATATCCAGAGGTACTGTTTGAAGTTGGTGAAAATTGTGAACACAAACCTACTTTACCTGCTCCCACCCGCCATTAACGAACACAGTGGATTTTGAGTGGCTCTAGCTTCAACTTACAACCCTCCGTGCACGAGATCGACGTCTTTACTGATTACGCTACTATTAATTTTAACGAGTAAATATTATACCGGGTGATCAAAAAGTCCTTATAAATTTTAAAAATTCATAATAACCACTTCCGGTTATTATGAATTTTTAAAATTTACCAAAATAACCAAATTAACCAAAATAAAAAACGGTTTGCAGGGTTAGTATAGCTAGGGCATGGAATTTTTTTAAACAGAAAAAAATAACTCAAAAGAGTTGATAGAGGGCGCTGTTGTACACAAGTCAAAGAAAAAGAAACGCAAATAACAAACAGAATGGTCTTCCAGTTCTTACACGATCTTCCAACGTTCCAGTTTCCTCAAACCGCTGAACAAGCTTGAGGCCTGTCACTGTTAAAGCCCCTTTTCCACTCCTGACATTTGTCTGAATTCGGAACTTACGCAAGGCAGCAGTAACTGATTCCTGGTTGACGTAAAACAACTTCACCAACAAAGCTTTATCCTTCGCACTCAGCATCCTTGTTCGCATACATCACGGTGGGCTCATTTGCCTGTCACTGTTAAAGGCCCTTTTCCACTCCTGACATTTGTCTGAATTCGGAACTTACGCAAGGCAGTAGTAACTGATTCCTGGTTGACGTAAAACAACTTCACCAACAAAGCTTTATCCTTTGCACCCAGTATCCTTGTTCGCATACATCACGGTGGGCTCATTTGCCTGTCACTGTTAAAGCCCCTTTTCCACTCCTGACATTTGTCTGAATTCGGAACTTACGCAAGGCAGCAGTAACTGATTCCTAGTTGACGTAAAACAACTTCACCAACAAAGCTTTATCCTTCGCACTCAGCATCCTTGTTCGCATACATCACGGTGGGCTCATTTGCCTGTCACTGTTAAAGCCCCTTTTCCACTCCTGACATTTGTCTGAATTCGGAACTTACGCAAGGCAGCAGTAACTGATTCCTGGTTGACGTAAAACAACTTCACCAACAAAGCTTTATCCTTCGCACTCAGCATCCTTGTTCGCATACATCACGGTGGGCTCATTTGCCTGTCACTGTTAAAGGCCCTTTTCCACTCCTGACATTTGTCTGAATTCGGAACTTACGCAAGGCAGTAGTAACTGATTCCTGGTTTGACGTAAAACAACTTCACCAACAAAGCTTTATCCTTCGCACTCAGTATCCTTGTTCGCATACATCACGGTGGGCTCATTTGCCTGTCACTGTTAAAGGCCCTTTTCCACTCCTGACATTTGTCTGAATTCGGAACTTACGCAAGGCAGCAGTAACTGATTCCTGTTTGACGTAAAACAACTTCACTAACAAAGCTTTATCCTTCACACTCAGTATCCTTGTTCGCATACATCACGGTGGGCTCATTTGCCTGTCACTGTTAAAGGCCCTTTTCCACTCCTGACATTTGTCTGAATTCGGAACTTACGCAAGGCAGCGGACGCTGATTCCTGGTTGACGTAAAACAACTTCACCAACAAAGCTTTATCCTTCGCACTCAGCATCCTTGTTCGCATACATCACGGTGGGCTCATTTGCCTGTCACTGTTAAAGGCCCTTTTCCACTCCTGACATTTGTCTGAATTCGGAACTTACGCAAGGCAGCAGTAACTGATTCCTGGTTGACGTAAAACAACTTCACCAACAAAGCTTTATCCTTCGCACTCAGCATCCTTGTTCGCATACATCACGGTGGGCTCATTTGCCTGTCACTGTTAAAGGCCCTTTTCCACTCCTGACATTTGTCTGAATTCGGAACTTACGCAAGGCAGCAGTAACTGATTCCTGGTTGACGTAAAACAACTTCACCAACAAAGCTTTATCCTTCGCACTCAGCATCCTTGTTCGCATACATCACGGTGGGCTCATTTGCCTGTCACTGTTAAAGGCCCTTTTCCACTCCTGACATTTGTCTGAATTCGGAACTTACGCAAGGCAGCAGTAACTGATTCCTGGTTGACGTAAAACAACTTCACCAACAAAGCTTTATCCTTCGCACTCAGCATCCTTGTTCGCATACATCACGGTGGGCTCATTTGCCTGTCACTGTTAAAGGCCCTTTTCCACTCCTGACATTTGTCTGAATTCGGAACTTACGCAAGGCAGCAGTAACTGATTCCTGGTTGACGTAAAACAACTTCACCAACAAAGCTTTATCCTTCGCACTCAGCATCCTTGTTCGCATACATCACGGTGGGCTCATTTGCCTGTCACTGTTAAAGGCCCTTTTCCACTCCTGACATTTGTCTGAATTCGGAACTTACGCAAGGCAGCAGTAACTGATTCCTGGTTGACGTAAAACAACTTCACCAACAAAGCTTTATCCTTCGCACTCAGCATCCTTGTTCGCATACATCACGGTGGGCTCATTTGCCTGTCACTGTTAAAGGCCCTTTTCCACTCCTGACATTTGTCTGAATTCCGAACTTACGCAAGGCAGCGGTAACTGATTCCTGGTTGACGTAAAACAACTTCACCAACAAAGCTTTATCCTTCGCACTCAGCATCCTTGTTCGCATACATCACGGTGGGCTCATTTGCCTGTCACTGTTAAAGGCCCTTTTCCACTCCTGACATTTGTCTGAATTCGGAACTTACGCAAGGCAGCAGTAACTGATTCCTGGTTGACGTAAAACAACTTCACCAACAAAGCTTTATCCTTCGCACTCAGCATCCTTGTTCGCATACATCACGGTGGGCTCATTTGCCTGTCACTGTTAAAGGCCCTTTTCCACTCCTGACATTTGTCTGAATTCCGAACTTACGCAAGGCAGCAGTAACTGATTCCTAGTTGACGTAAAACAACTTCACCAACAAAGCTTTATCCTTCGCACTCAGCATCCTTGTTCGCATACATCACGGTGGGCTCATTTGCCTGTCACTGTTAAAGGCCCTTTTCCACTCCTGACATTTGTCTGAATTCCGAACTTACGCAAGGCAGCAGTAACTGATTCCTAGTTGACGTAAAACAACTTCACCAACAAAGCTTTATCCTTCGCACTCAGCATCCTTGTTCGCATACATCACGGTGGGCTCATTTGCCTGTCACTGTTAAAGGCCCTTTTCCACTCCTGACATTTGTCTGAATTCCGAACTTACGCAAGGCAGCAGTAACTGATTCCTAGTTGAAATTTTCAAAATGTCTCCCGGGCCGGAGGACTGTACCATGTACGCTATACACACGCAAACGTTTTGGGTGGAGTTTTTTCCCTGCCCAAGAAATGTTTTTGACAAAAACACTATAAGTATCATTTTAAAACATTTGGACAGAGAAATTTGACAGTTAATAAAAGATAATAGTAATAATAAATTGTATATGCAAACAATTTGTGCCCAGTAAAATATGTCACGTAATGTTTAAAGAAATATGATCCATTATAATAAATCAATGGTCATTAAATAAATCCGTTAATGAAAGATTTAATTTTGATATTTATTTATATCTTAATTATTTTGTTTTGATCACAGTTTTTACATTTTTATATTTTTATTACATTTTGTAAATAAAATAGTAAACAGAATTATAAAAAGAAAAGATTAACATCAAACGTTAAAATAAAATAGTGTTAGTTAATGCGAAACGTGAAATATGGAATGTTCATTTGATATTTCTTTACAATTTGGATCCAAATCACTTGTAGCAATTCTTAATACCGAGTGTAGATTTTCGTCAGTAATTTGTGATCGATATTTATATTTCGTGTAAATCATTAACGAAAAAGTTCTTTCACAAATATAGGTTAAACCAAATAAATTGCATAAATTGAAAAAAAAATTGCATGCAGGATTTTTCAACGGGCCGGATAGAATAAGCAAAAGGGCCGGATTTTGCCTACCTCTGGCATACACGGTTTTCAGCATTAAACTGGTTGTGTAATTATAGGTGAGCGAGTTCTTATAATAGTCTCATTTGCGTATTTCCACCGAAATCACTCGTACCAGCGCCATCTGTGGGCTGTTTTTGAGTTACTGTTTTTTCTGATTAGAAAAAAAAATCCCATAATCTAGCGATGCCAACCCTGCAAAACTTTTTTATTTTGGTTATTTTTCCGTTTATTATGATTTTTTAAAGTTTATACGGACTTTTTGATCACCTGGTAGAAGTTTACAAAATAGATAAAAAGATAAGTATTTTCTATTTAATATAAAAAATTCTGTTTTATATACCGGGTGGCTATAATTAAGCTGACAGTGTTCTGTAGCGCGATCTATTTCCGAGAATGACGCCACATTTTATAGGAAGATTAAACAAGACGGGGAACGAAAGATTCCGCAAAAACACAAATTAGTTCCAAAAGTCACCGCCAAGGGAATATTTGGCGCTGTGTAATAGAAAATAGATTGTTAACAAATGCACGTCAATACGAAAATTAATTTCTTAACTGTGTCAGTGGATGTAACGTGAAATTTGAATAAAGAACTTCTTTTTCTGCTCAGCGTACGTGATATTGCAGATCACGAGACTTTATCGGTGTTTATGTAGATTTTACGCTTTTTTAAAAGTGTTGCCATATTGCACTTGAACTAAATCAGAAAATGTGCATAATAAAAGGTAATTTTATTCCGTATTAATTTGCATTTGTTAACACTCTATTTTCTATAACACAGCGCTAAATATTCCCTAGCGGTGACTTTTGGAACTAATTTTTTTTTCTCGGAATCCTTCGTCTCCCGTCTTGTTTAAACTTTCTATAAAATGTGGAGTCATTCTCGCAAATAGATCGCTCTACAGAACACTGTGAGCACAGTTTGTTTAATTATGCCCACCTGGTATTTTGAAAGTATTATTGCGATTGACTACTATTTATTCCCTTAATGTACATATTTATGTCAATATATTATGTATATAGCATATATTTACAAATTGATACATATTAATAATATATTTTTTGCTAGTATATATATTTGCTCTGAGTAAAAAATATATTTTGACAAATTGATACTGCTTTCACATTTTTACAAATCTAGAGGATTTTTTTTGTAGATTTCTTGTTTTTTATTTTTATTTTCCTTCTGATAAAAACATTTTATATATTATAACTGCATGAAATTTTTACAAACGGCACTATGTGTAATTTTTAAAATCCACTACGCTTGTTAGCAACAGCCCTTAATACTTATTTTGTTGACATTTATCTTATTCTATCGTATTTGTTTTCCTTCCATACCGCACAATGACAATACACTCTCATGAGACTAAAGTTAATGTTTAATGAGATAAGATAAAGTATACTGAATTAGAGACTTTTGTTACTTGTAAACGGCACTATGTATTGTTTTTTTAATTGTGGAACACTTGCTTTTAGCACAGCCATTAATACCGTGGATTTTGTTGACAACTTATAACCCCTTCGTAAAATGACATGTATGTTTTCCATACACTACATTCTACCACTGATGACTAAGTTAATGTATTAATATAATGTTAATATATATAAAATTTTAATTTTTTTTTAAATTTCTAGTGAATACAATTGCATGAATTTTTTTTAAGTGTGGAAAATCTATTACATATTGTTTATTTAGAATTACTTATTACAAGTCACTGCCAAATTGATGAGTCAGAATAAAAGAAAACCTACTAAGAAATGCCGTGTGTGTTACAAGAATCAAATTAGAAGTGAGACTCCCTAGCGGTGTAAACAATTCAGTATTCCTTTGCACTTTGTTTTGAAAAGTACCACTAGCTTGAAGACTATTATCTGTATACCTTATTAATGTTTTGCTTTGATATTTTCTTAATTATACCTTTTCTGATATTATTTAACACTATGTAAAAGATGGATTTTAATTAGGAATATGTAAGAATTGTAAAATGAAACAAGTTTTTTAAATAAAAAATAAATGGTTACTTCACGCACAGTTTTTCATTATTAAATCGTACCGGAAGGGATTAATAGAGCTAGGAGGCCAACATCACCAACAAAAACAAAGTGGATCCTCTCAATTTAGGACCAGGGACTAAGTAGAAGACCCCATAGGTTTTGCATGCTACCTCCAGAGATATCGACTGGGGACTTGCTACAACGGATTATATTTAAATATAATATCTTTACCTTAGGTAAAGAATTTAAGAGCACAAGAAAGACAAAACTCTAATTTACATCTAATGAAGCTCTAATTTTTATTTATCCATTTTATTATAAATATTTTTCCTCAAATGTATGCTTATAAGCAGTTTATTTCGTACCGGGATAATTTCTTACAACATGTTTTTTTAGGTTTGGTTTGGAGAGCTACGGTCTACTTTTTGCAACACGAGAGCTAATGAGACCGGGACCTACTGCTTAACCCTCTAAGCGGTTCGCACGTACAATTCCACCAAACCAATGATGTCTTCAAAGTTGTTGTCACGTACAATTTTCGACCTCCAAAAACGTTAAGAAAATGGATGTATTGTACATTTCTGCCAGTGTTTTCATCCATGGAGTTTTTCGGTAGGAGGGTCAGGTTGATTGTTTAGGAACTGCACCCCTCCTTGACTGACATTTATTGAGGGATGCACTCCTACTCCCTGAGGTACATAGACGCTGAT
>CM063500.1:106933773-106943773 GCA_032207245.1 Pardosa pseudoannulata | reverse complement strand
TCGGGATGAGCCAGGATGGTGCATTTCGCCTGCCCGAGTTCAGCTCGGGAAAAACCGGGAAGGGGTTAGGAAAGTGTAACTAACATCAAGATCCCTGTTTAGAGGTGTCCACTATAGAGATGGGGGGATTCTTTATTCCATTTGCTCAGTCTTCTAAGGTGAAATGGATTTGTAAGGTGATACGGTCTACTGATTTGCTACATAGCGTTAATAAGACCGGGATCTACTGCTGAAAGCCGATTCAGAACGGATAAGAATATCCATGCCAAATTCCATGCCACCATTATCCATGCCACCAGGATTCAAACTCGCTAACTCCAGAAACAAAGAGCCAAAAATGAAATGAAAGCTACCTATAAAGTGCTAGCCTAATAAATCATATAAATGGCTTTTAAAACACCACAAAAAGCCTTATTCACGAGGACAAAATTACAACAATAATTTTCACCGTTTCTTTTATCGTTATCCCTTGATATATTTATTCTACAATACAATCGACTGCATCAATCAGTATGGATGATAAGACTGTCATTCTATTCGTAGATAGTAGGGAAAATGTTTTTATGCTGAAAAACAAACTGATATTTTTTGTTACAGAAATATTGTAAAGTAACTTCAGACAATTTCTTTCTTATCTATTCTTACTCCCCAGGCTTCGTCACAGAGTTATCTGAACGATCAACTGTGATAGAAGTTAATCAGCAAAGATAACGCACATAAAGCTTATTTATATATAAACTACACACAATGAATTCACACTTTTGAAAGTCAAGCTGAGATCTTTTAAAAGCTGCAAGTCTGTAAAAGGTTCCTCTACATCTCCAGGTAAATTATACATCATAGCTCTATTACTATCAAAGAATTAATATCATTTTTAATTATAGAAGTTACAAATTCTAGATTACCATTTATTAAGTCGTAAATAATATCACAAGAACTTCAAGAGAATTATTTACTTTAAAATATGTCTAATCGTTCATAATAAACACAAGAATATATAATATATATGTGTGTTTATTATATATATATATATATATATATATATATATATATATATATATATATATATATATATATATATATATATATATATATATATATATATATATATATATATATATATATATAATTAGATATATGTAATATATCTAAAATATTTCACTTTAATATTTCCTTAACAAACCTCCTCCCATTCTAATTCCTTAAAATCTTTTTCCCAGCTCCTAAATGTTTTAATCAAAAGAGTGTACTCCACTTAAAATTCTTTCAAACCATTTCCCACAGCTTTCTATTCTACACATTTCAATTTTCTGTCCATTCAACACGTTTTCCAGCTGTCGCCGGCAAATGGCTCCACGTTAATTCACTGAGTAAGTTTCTTGTCCCTTGGGAAAATTCTATCTGTCTTCGCTCTTGAGTACACCTCTGTTCTAGGAAAGGTTTTTGCTTGTATCTCTCTTGTCTGCCGCTGGCTAGTGAAGATGTCTTTTTCTAGAAGATCTTAAATAAAATTTTGTTTAGACTTGGTTTGTGCTGTTCTATTCAATGTGGGCCGACTGCATTTTTATTACTGCTAAGCTGATTAGGCTTCTCCTTCCCCAGTAGCCCGGGCAAGTAAAAACAATAGGCGCTACATAATTATTGTGACTACAGGAAATAATTTTTAAGTAATATATATATATATATATATATATATATATATATATATATATATACAGCCCAGTGGCGTTGGGTTAGCTCTTCGCGCTCTCACGACAAAGGTTCGCGGTTCAATCCCCGTGCTGGGTATGGTTGACTCAGCCTTTCATCCCTTAAGTGGGTAGATGAACTGAGGACCAAAGTGTGCTTGGGAACTAAACACTGGGGGTTTCGCGTTAGATTTACCACCTAACCGGAACTATGGTTCGCACCCCAGAGCCCTTGGTCTCGTAAACGGAGATTGGCACCATAGGCCTTGGCCCCCTAAGGGCTGTTGCGCCGAGGAGTTTATATATACATATATATATACATACATATACATACATATACATACATATATATATACATGTGTATATGCATATATATACATATATATACATATGTATACATATATATGCATATATATATATCTATACATATATATATAATATATTCATATATACATATATATATATTCATATATACATATATATATATATTCATATATATATACATATATATACATATTATATCAAATATTATATACATATATATATATTTACAAGATCGGAGCATTCTTTTTCATGAAAAGGAAATTGTTAACTGAATTTGTTCCTTTTTCAACACGTACAAGTTGGCCTGTGATATAGTCTTTAATGTAACTATGTGTTTCAGGAAACAGACGAAATATAATCCGTGTATAATGCACACCTTGAGTTTTTGCGGTAAACCTGAAAAAAAATTATGTTCGTGTTATTAACTAGTAAATACTGTAGTTGATTGTCATAATTTTAAAAGAATAGTTTGCAAAATGTGATTATTCCATCTTTCAAAACTGGAACATTCTTCGTACAAAAGAAAAATTTACTAAATATTCTCTCCTAATTCAGAATGTCTTCAGACGGACAAGAGAAGATCCTGCCGTTCTACCAGGACACCGGTTCTGGGTTCAAAATCTGCGGTACCTTCGATATAGATGCTTTTAAGTCTGCCCTTGCCTACGAGCCTCGCCCGGATGATTTATTCATCGTGACGTACCCTAAGTGTGGAACTACATGGGTGCAGAACATCGTCGCTTGCATCTACAGGAAGGGGAAGCCTTTCGAAACTGCCCTGGAGTTCCTCGGCAGCACACCATTCCTCGAGATGACGGGTGCCGAAGCAGCTAAGACCATGAAGAGACCTGGCGCCATCAAACTGCACTTACCCTTTCATTTGACGCCTTGGTCGCCGATGGCGAAATACATTTTTGTGGCCAGAAATCCAAAGGTATGTCAATGAAATATCTTCTTCATAAACACAACAACCTCTTTTAGGCTTTGACTGCACCAACCACACGCTCTCTTCAGAGTCCTCTGTCCCTGGTAACTCCTCTCCAGATCTATATCTTCAGCACATCTTAGGCATTTTTCCACGTAGTCCAGCAATATGGTAGGGAGCTTTCCTCTGGTCCAGGTTCCCACAGGAATTTTGAAAGTGGATATTTTAAGGGCACACTTTGCTGAGCTTATCCGAATCTGGCCCAATCATCTTAACCTGTTTCTTCGAATAGCCTGAGTTATGTATAGATGCCTATAAAGTTTATATAATTCGAAGTTGAATCGAGTTCTCCAGCAACCGCTCTCCTGTACTGAGTCAATCATAGGTCTGAGAGAACAATCATGTTCGAAACACGCTGAATGTCAGTGTTGAGAGTTCAAGTTTCGCTTGCATAGAACAAGATGGACAAAGGGAGAATATAGAAGAGAAGAATCATACACCATATATATTTTTTATATGCTGTATATATATATATATATATATATATATATATATATATATTATAGAACGTACTTCATTTTCAGAAGTTTAGGGTAAAAACTGAAAATGAGTGTTATACACGTAATAATTTTTACTGCTTTAGGTAATCACAATCACATACACGTACCAATCAAAACAGGTCAATCAGGACCAATCAAAACAGGTCAATCAAGGAAAAAGTAAAGCGAGGAAAATCATATTGAATATAAGTATTGCTGCATCTTTATTTTACTCCTGTCACACTTCCTTTATAGAGCAAGGCTAGTAATGCAGTTGGAAATATTTTACTCAAAGGTAAAGAATCCCTAAAGCCGACATTTCGTTATGTTTTGCGGAAGAGAATCTGAAACAAAAGTAAAAGTTAACATTAAGAAGGATATTTAACACTAGATTTACGGATGTTGATCATATACCTAATTTTACGGAAGTGAGCCAATTTGACTCATACAAGAAAATTGAAGTTTTTTACAAAGAAAATAGTTCCAAATTAATTTAAATGAAATGTTTATTATAAAAAAAATTCACGGAAAACATTTTTTACATATAAAATTATTTTTGAAACCCATTTTCCGCAAACATTTCTATTACATTTAGCACAATGGTTCCTACATATGTTTCTTTTGCGTGATTGTTGAACTTGTTATCTTCATAATCCTCTAAAGTCTCCCGATACTGTGAATGCAGTTTAGAATCAAGTTGAATTTATTTAGAAAGATAATTCAAAGTTTTCTTAGCTAAGTTAAAATTATCGTTAAGTTCTTCCCAATTTATTTTCACAGTAATTAATGGAAGTAAAGGAATGAAACTATCATTTCCTCTATACCCTGGAGGTAGATACAATTTATGGTTAACACCAGTGATAAAATTTTCATTGCAACAAAAAATAATCGAAGATTAAATTTAAAATTATCACTTATGTACCTAATCTGTTATTTAAGACAAATATAAAAGAAATTATTTACGTAATATCTAAGTTCAGTGATAAAAAATATAAAAATAATGCAGACGATATTTAAATAATTTAAAATAAGAAATGATTAAATGAGATGATTAAAAGAATGACGTCATAATGTTAGGAAAAAAATATTTTTACCTATTTATTATGTGACAAATTGATAAATTTAATCGCCTGCTCTTAACCGGGGAAAATAAGGGGTACAGATGTATTATAGACGCCGTGTCTTTTTTTTTTCGCCAAACTTGGCGATTTTTTGGCGGTTTTATTGGACGATGAGTGGGTTGGTGTGTTTGCCCTAACTTTAGTGCATACTATTTCCCCTTTCCAATTTACTTCTGTTATTAAATTTATTTTACAGTTCTTTTATTACAGGGGGGACCATATGTTAAATTTTTTTTATAATATTAGTGCTTATTAAAATGATATATATTGTGTTTATGCTGTGTTGATATATATCATAAATATTACTAATCTGTTATTTTTTTAAATAACGAAATGTTAATTATTATGCTAATTTTATTTTAATAATGCTATAAATTGTGAATCTGCTGGGTTTTTTTTTTTAAGTTTTGTTTTGTTAATTGTTGTGTTTCAAATATGCCATGTGACCACCGCCATTTTTACTTGGCGATTTTTCAAAACGCGTTTTTCTGTTGGTCGCCAAAAAAAACCATGGCGGATGGGGCCGGCGTCTATAATGCATCTGTTCCAAATAAGGCTTGAAATAATGACATTAAGTGATCAGAAAGGAGGAAGGGGTCGATTTCGAACGTTGCTAACCCTAACTCATTAAGAATCCAATATGGATGCCTCTATCCATTCCAGGTTCAACAGCTTCATAAATTCAAAGACAGACGGACAGATAACTTAGGCTATTATTATACAGGGGATATTTATTTACATTTAATAACTCTCAAAATTGTACTGTATTTATCAACTTATTCTAGCCTATAAGCATTGCACGAAATTTGTGTAACAGAAGAATTACACATGGTAGATATATCTATAAATAAATGCATATAAGTCTGGGTAAAAGATAAAACAGTTAATTATCTTTTAAAAGCCTAAATTTTGATATTCATTTTCCTAATTTTTTCTAGGATTGCTGTGTTTCCTTTTATCACCACACAGAAAACATCCCTGCTTACAGGTTTAAAAATGGCAAACTCGACGACTATTTCGAGCTCTTCATTGATGGAAACGTGGATTTTGGAGATTACTTTGACACCCTTCTTTCCTGGTACGAACGCAGAAATGACCCAAACGTGCTGTTCCTCACTTACGAAGAGCTGAAAAAAGACACGAGAACCAACGTGTTGAAAATTGCAGAATTCATGGGTGAGACATACAAGGTAAGTAAAAGAGGTATATTTGAGGAATAAGGATTGAGATTATATACTGCTGAGTTTGTGACCATTTATTTAAGAGCTAACATTTGTGCATAAAATCAAGTTAGTGCTGCAAACAAAAACTAAGAGGAAGAGGTTATATTTTATAGATTATTGTAAGATGCTTATGTAAGGAAACATTAACTACATTTTAAAAAAATTTAATGATAGATGTGCAGAGCCAAAAGTATCTGTAGTACCTCGATTAACCGAGCTATAAGTAGAGAGATTAACCGAGATATAAGTGGAACCTCGATTAACCGAGCTCCGATTAACCGTGGTTTCTGTAACCGAGTCAATAACGAAGTCTAATTTTTTTTTCTCCTTTCTAAAATGAGCTTGTAAAAAATGATACACATTTTTGTGCCTTGTCCGTGTTACAGACACTTCTTCCCCACAACGTGATTGCCTAGGCATGGCAATTAGTGAATCCAGCTTCAACTCGTAAATCATTCAACAAAATAATTGTTGAAAAGAGGAGACAGGGTGAATCCCAGCAGACGGAAAACACACCTACAGGGAACTTCTTGAAATCATCAATGGAATTGAAGGATGTGAGGAAGTTTTGGAAGAGGACATTTCCGAGTGACTGGACGTTGAAAATCAACATCCAAATTTTGAAATTCTCAATGACGAATTCATCATACAAGCCATTAATTATTCAACGGACATTAATGACGCTGAAAATGAAGATGAGAACTTTAAGAATTCTACGACTATATATCATAGTGAAGGTTCTCAAGCACTGACAACTGCCATAAAATATTTGGAGCAAAGAAACGATGCTACATCGATGAATCTACTATTGTTCAAAAATTGGCGCGATAAAGCTGCCCATGATAGAAATTCTGAAATTTTGCAACGAAAGGTAACAGACTTTCTTAAAAGAATGCAAATTTAACAAAATAGCATATATTAAATTTTAAAAATACAATGTTTTCTTGAGATTTGTGTTATTTGTTAAAATGCGTCTTTCGATATTTAACTAAGTATAGTTTAAAAAAATTCCATTTTACTTTTTAAAATTTACTACTAGAGTTGATTTCCTTTTTAAATATTTTTAGCTATGAAACATAATTTCATATATGTTTATTTTTATCATTTAAAGAACGTTCTATTGTTTTTTACTTTAAAAGTTAGTTAAATTAGCAATTACGGAAAATTTTGATACATGGTTTCTATTAACCGAGATTTCCGATATCCGAGGTACAAGTGTCCCAATTAGCTCGGATAATCAAGGTTCTACTGTATTACAATAAATGTTTTTTCGACACAAAAATTAACCCTTAGCACTCCGTACGTTTTTGTACCACTGCCTAAGAACAACTCAGGTACATTTTCGCAGCGGAACGAGTGTGAAGAAGGAGTCTAAGTGAGAAGAATTACACATGCTTGTGAATGTTCTTGATTTTTTTTACTTTATACACATGCACCTTCTTCTTGTAAATGAAAAGTAAATTTCAAATTTTTGATATCTTTAGAAACAATTTCCCATGTGCATTCTGGGTTTACTTGAGCAAGTGTCACAGCATCTATATTGATAACTCCAATAAAAGCCCAAAATTCATCTTCTTCCACCGCATGCCACGTTTGCCAAATAGAATTACTAGATATTTCTTTATTTTGTAGAACATTTTCTGCGTAATTGTTGATTTCTCTTACAATTTCATTTACCAGTTCGTCCGTGAAAAATAATTTGAAATATTCTGTCGACTGTACAATATTTGTAGGAATTTGTGGTCCATTGACCTTTGGCGATACACTAAAATGTATTATATCCAAAATATCTAATTCTTTCGTGACATCGCGTCATTCATCTAAGTCTTCCGGCGACTCTTCGCTTTGACTTTCAATAACTACCATTCGTCGTCTCTTTGGTAGTACAATTTCGAGACCACTACTTGAAGTGTCAGAATTATAATCAACATTGTATTCCACAATATCTTCTAACAATGAAAAATCAAACACATCTTTACTATCCCTCAACTCTATATTCTCATCACAATAATTATTTTTCTCCATGTTGCTAACCATAAAATGAGTCAAATAATGTTTTAATCGTAACAGTAGCGAGACTGAGCACGTTTTAACTACAGATAACAATTGTTAACTCCGACGATTCCTTAACATCTTTAGTCTAATCATGCTAAAAAACATTGGGCTCTGCAGCGGAACCTACGGAGTTAAGAAGCCTTGGCGGACGATGGCTTCGGAGGCAATTTTTCTCCAAACATCAAAGGCAGCCAGATGCACAACTAAAGTGCGCAGTAGATCCTATGGACGAATCCATGCGCTCTGCTCATTTAGTGGCCCAGCTTGTGGATGCAACCCGTGAACCATCGTCCAAGGTCACCATCAGGAAGTGGTGAACAATTGGCCATAATGTGAAGGCTACATAAGAAGGTCCATTGACCTTTGGCGATACACTAAAATGTATTATATCCAAAATATCTAATTCTTTCGTGACATCGCGTCATTCATCTAAGTCTTCCGGCGACTCTTCGCTTTGACTTTCAATAACTACCATTCGTCGTCTCTTTGGTAGTACAATTTCGAGACCACTACTTGAAGTGTCAGAATTATAATCAACATTGTATTCCACAATATCTTCTAACAATGAAAAATCAAACACATCTTTACTATCCCTCAACTCTATATTCTCATCACAATAATTATTTTTCTACATGTTGCTAACCATAAAATGAGTCAAATAATGTTTTATTCGTAACAGTAGAGAGACTGAGCACGTTTTAACTACAGATAACAATTGTTAACGCTGACGATTCCGTAACATCTTTAGTCGAATCATGCTAAAAAAAACATTGGGCTCTTACGGAGCCTTGGCGGACGATGGCTTCGGAGGCAGTTTTTCTCCAAAGATTAAAGGCAGCCAGATGCGCAACTAAAGTGCGCGGTAGACCCTATGGACGAATCCATGTGTTCTGCTCATTTAGTGGCCCAGCTTGTGGATGCAACCCGCGAACCATCGTCCAAGGTCACCATCAGGAAGTGGTGAACAATTGGCCATAGTGTGAAGGCTACATAAGAATTCAACGAAACCCATTGCTGAAAGGAGGAATTAAATCAATTTTGAGACGGCAGTCCAAGGCAAGACCAAACATCAAATTTTCTAAATATACCTTTCAATCTCTAGTGTTACCAATTTATGAAGCGTAGCATCCGTGGATTGAGTAGACTTTGAATTAAGACAGCAAAAATAACAGCACTTTATTCGTAATGCAGGGAAAACACGAATACAGCAGCCAACACCGCGAGAACTGGCTAGCACTGGCGATAGTTCACTAAAACTCTTCGCGCCAAACAACGTAGGTCTTTACCTCTACAAATTTCTCAGCTAACTGGACCTCGATCAGGATCGGCCCCCGGTATTTATATCCTCGGGAGAAACTGGAATATTCTAGAAAGTACTAGGTACAAACGGTCGCCAAGAAAGTCACCATGTCGCCAAATTTGGAGATAAATTGCCAAACTTGGCGCCAAAAACATCGCCTACGAGCTAATATCTTGCCAAATACATGATTTACCCATTATAATACACAGTATACGGCAAAAATACATGCCAACTTGCGAAATTCGTAACACTAGGAAATCCGTCTAAAAGGACTGGCAAAAATCAATTTCTATACGTTCTATGATAAAAAAAAATAGTTTCCTTGAGTAAATCTACTAATTTTCTCTTAGGATATGCTGCTAAGTAACGAAAAGATCTTTGATGATGTGATCAAGCACAGCAGTTTCAACTTCATGAAAGAAAATCTGAATCGACAGATGGCAGAATTGGCCACTCTTCCAAAAGATTTCGTGATGAACAATCCTGATATACCTCCGGGTATTAGAGCACTTCTAACGTCTAAAGAAGGTTTCTTTGATAAGAATCCAAGCAGTGTACACTTCGTTAGAAAAGGTAATAATTCAAATATTAATTAGGAGAGTAATAAATATGAGCATTTCCACTTAGCATAAAAATTGAAAATTAACCTGCTTCAAAGTAAAACTACAATGTGCAAAACTGTGTTAGTACAGTGGTCTCCGCTTAATGTGAACGCGGTTAATGTTATTAATCGCTTATTGTTATCGAAATCACTTGGTTCCAATATTATCTATTCATTTGTATGTTAAAATTATCGGTTTATGGGATAGTTACACAAGTTATTGT
>CM063500.1:106918773-106928773 GCA_032207245.1 Pardosa pseudoannulata | reverse complement strand
CCGACTTCTGACCTCTCTGCTCTCCTTGATTCGACTCCACTCTCGAACACCTCTCTTCGTTCTAACACCCCTTTCTTTCAAGACTTTTCTTACTTTATATTAATTTCATCTTTGTCCCCTCTTCCTTCTTTCCTTCCAATTGGGATAGTTGTAAAAATCTAATTGGTGTCCTTAACCCCGCCTTGAAACAGCCAATGTGAAAAAAACTTTATCCCTTCAAATTGGGCACTGACCTTTAGGGACTCATAAATAACTCCACAAAGGTAGAATCTTATTTAGTGTCATGTACGGAGACGTGGATCTAATCTGGGACTGGGATCAGAACCCCGCCCGAGAATACTGCACAAGACGAAAACCGAAGTCGGTTTCTTCTTCACTTTTGTTTTCGGGTAATTCCATACCAAATCAACACAAGGTTTCTACCTGACCCCCTCCAATTTTGATTAAATTTGGTATAGTAAGTGACTTCATGGTAATAAAGAAAATCCCCAAATCTTATGTTCAAATAATAATTGGTTTGGGAGTTATAAGGCTTTAAAGTTGCCAGATTTATTTAAAAAATACACTATCGGCATACCTTTAAATTACACTTGCTACTCATCTAATTAAGCTATAGATATGTGCAAGGTGTTATTTTAAACCTTTTTTAATGGGCTTTCATATGATATGCAACACATGATGATTAGAAAATTTTTTAAAAATTTAAATTTAAATTGAAATTTAAAATTTAAATTTCTCAAAAAGCCAAGTTTTTAAAATTTTGAAAAAATCTCAAAAATTGCTCATATTATTGTTAATTAATCCTCAAAGTTTCATGTTGGGATCATAATGGGATCACAAGCTACAAAAGTTTTTTGTTTGATATATTTATTGCAATAACGAAAATGAGAACATCCATTCATTACTTTTAATTTAACTCATTTGTATAGGATGGCATTAATGTTTACACACTACCTTATCGACATATACTCTAGTAATATTTTCATTGAATGTTTCACCAAGTATGATTTTTAATTATGTAGTCCCAGAACATGATGTACACTCTCCCATGTGGCAGCTGACTGATTCTGGATTACAAATCATCATAGCAAGGCAGTCCTTGTATGTGTTAATTTTCCATGTGTTAATGGAAGCTAATTTGGTATTTTATAGCTTGTGATCCCATTATAATCCCAATGTACTATGTCACAATGTATGAAGCCAGATGTACTATTAATTCCAATTTCAGATGTTATGTGTAAGGTGAATCCTTTAACTCTAACAGGACCAATGTATATTCTTTTTGAAGTAGAAATTCTCAAAACACATAAAGCTTTCTACCAGTTCAACTAAATAAGTAAGTATAACCATCAAAAGTAATGCACTTTAATAATTATTCTTCATTCTAAAATCTTCACAAATGTTAAATGTACTATTTACTAGAGTATATGTCGGTAAGGTAGTGTGTAAACATTAATACCATCCTATACAGATGAGTTAGATTAAAAGTAATGAATGCATGTTCTCATTTTCGTTACTGCAATACTAAATATATCAAGCAAAAAACTTTTGTAGCTTGTGATCCCATTAACATGTGATAACATGAAACTTTGAGGATTAATTAACAATAATATGAGCAATTTTTGAGATTTTTTTCAAAATTTTAAAAACTTGGCTTTTTGAGAAATTTAAATTTTAAATTTTAATTTTAATTTAAATTTTTAAAAAAATTTCCAAGTCATTATGTATTGTATATCATATGAAAGCCCATTAAAAAAAGTTTAAAATAACACCTTGCACATATCTCTAGCTTAATTAGGTGAGTAGCAAGTGTAATTTAAAGGTATGACGATAGTGTATTTTTTAGACAAATCTGGCAACTTTAAAGCCTTATAACTCCCAAACCAATTATTATTTGAACGTAAGATTTGGGAATTTTCTTTATTACCATGAAGTCACTTACTATACCAAATTTAATCAAAATTGGAGGGGGTCAGGTAGAATTTGTTCTAAAATTGTGTTGATTTCACATGGAATAACCCTTTCACTTTCTACTATCATCCAAAATTTTCTCTTTACAAGCATGTATTTTTAAAGTTCTGTTTCCCCACATTCCTTTTGTATGCAAGCCGTCCTTTCAAAACTACGAGCGCAGATAAATATTTTAGATTTCCTTCACGCAAGCACAATGAGTGTATTCTTCCCCATTTTCTAACATCCCTGCTCTAAACAAAAACTTACCCCATTTCGAAATTTAGAAGGGCATACTGCTGAGTCCCGGAACAATAGAATGTTATTGGGCCAATGACGATACTGCATATTAAACTAAATTATTATTGATAAATTCTCGATTATCCGAAGTAGTTTCAGTCCCAATTACTTCGGATAATCAGCGTTCTACTGTATATGTATGTGTGTGTGTGAGCGTGTATATATATGTAATAAGACGGACTTGTAAGGAAAAATAAACTTGATCGGGAAACTAATGTAGACATTTTATATAAAACCCCTTAGACACGCCGAGAAAATACTCAGGGGTTTTATATAAAATGCCTACATTAGTTTCCCGATCAAGTTTACTTTTCCTTGCATATATATATATATATATATATATATATATATATATATATATATATATATATATATATATATATATATATATATATATATATATATATATATATATATATATATTCAGAGATAGAGGGAGAGACTTTAATTAGTCAAATCCAATTGAAAGTACACAGTCTATGGGAATTGCAAAAATATCTAATTTAACTACAAATCATCAGCCAGGTACGGCCCATGGCTAATTCCATCAGCACTGTGTCGTACACTACATAGCCCAGCATGGAGAGATCCCGGCTATATAGACTAAAAATGTTTCCGTGTGAACTCTCACATCTACTTTGATGATTTGGTCAAAACCATAATCAACAGGCTTAGTTGCAATTAATATTGAATGCACTTTATTGTATATGTGCCTCTAGGCAACTTTATACTGATTAAGAGGGAAGAATGAAATTAGAGTTTGTTTGACCATTGCTTAAGCTAATTTTATGGCAATTACAATACCTACCCCCCTCAAAAAATGATTCGCTCACATATCAAAATCCCCGAAGAATAAAAAAAAATTATTTCAAACTATAATTCTTAAATTAACTAAATTTATTAATTTCGCCGGGTATTTCAGACGAGAAAGCATTTTACAACTTTTACTTTAAAATATTACCATAATTTTCCGAAGCAGTTTCACGACACAACATTCGAATTTCAAATCATCAACATAATTAAATCTCTGTACTATTGTAAACATGAAATTAAACGTTAAAGTCAAATATTTACTAAAATGTCACAACTGTAAAATTCAACACATACACAATTATACAGAAGATCAATTCAGATGATAAATTTTAACTAATATAAAAATAAAAATAAGTTACAAAGAAAAAATTGTGCTGCAGAAACTGAAAAAGATAAACAAATACTTTAACCCCTTCCGGTATGATTTAATAATGAAAAACTGTGCATGAAATAACCATTTAATTTTTATTTAAAAAACTTGTTTCATTTTACAATTCTTACATATTCTTAACTAAAATCCACTTTTTACATAGTGTTAAATAATATCAGAAACAGTAAAATTAAGAAAATATCAAAGCAAAACATTAATAAGGTATACAGATAATAGTCTTCAAGCTAGTGGTACTTTTCAAAACAAAGTGCAAAGGAATTCTTAATTGTTTACACCGCCAAGTAGTCTCACTTTTAATTGGATTCTTGTAACACACACGGCATTTCTTAGTAGGTTTTCTTTTATTCTGACTCATTAATTTGGCAATGACTTGTACCAAGAAATTCTAAGTAAACAATATGCAATAGTGACTTGTGATTTTCACAAGTGATGAAAGTGTTGCCAAATTCAGTACACTAGAAATTTTAAACTAAATTATCATATTTAACAGTAACTTTAATCGCATGACGAGTGCAGCTCGTCATTGTGCGGTATGGAATGAAAAACTAATGACGAGCTATACTCGTCATTTTACCGGAAAGGGTTAATATACAAAAACAACTTGAAGAGTGTTGTAAATTGAATTACCTCAAGAGTAAGTCTAAGAATAAGTTCCCATAAGCATATTACTTTATAATTAGGTCTATTAAACTAAGCAAAATAGTGTTGTTGTTGTTGTTGTTGCCAGTTCCACTTGGAAGAGCCAAGCACGTGGATCAGAGACCACACGAATTAAAACGAAGCGGTTTGGTTTGGTTTTGGAGAGCTACGGTCTACTTTTTTGCAACACGAAGGCTAATGAGACCGTGACCTACTACTTAAAGCCGATTTCGAACGGCTACGAACATTCATGCCATAGTGGGATTCGAACCCACGAACTCCGGAACCGAAGGCCAGCTCCCTAACTATCCGGTCATCGTTCGGCTAAAACGAATGGGAAAAACTTTCGTTTGACGAGCACCGTTAGAATGGAATAATGGTATAACTTAGAACGCTACGGTCTACTACTTTGCAACACGAGGGCTAATGAGACCTGGACCTACAGTTTAAAGCTGATTCCAAACAGTTACGAACATCCATGCCACAGTTGGATTTGAACCCACTAACTCCAAAGATCAGCCCCTCACCATTCGACCATCATTTGAGAAATGAAAGAATGACTTATCCCAAGTGGGTCCAGAGCCGCGGTAGCTCAGTCCGCCAAAGCAACGATCTCGTAACTGAGAGGTTGCGGGTTCGGAACCCGAGCTGGCCTAAGACCCGCCGTGTTCATTAAAGGTGAATGGGGCACGTAAAATAGGTTCGTGATCACAATGTCTTCCAAGTTTTCAATCAATATCTCTGGGGGCGGCAAACCAAACTGTGGGTCTTCTGCTTGGTTCCTGCTTCAAAATGACGAGGATCTACTTGAGCGAAGTCGGTCTTTTACCTTTATGGTGCTCATTAAAAACGAAAGGCTTACCCCTTAGCCATAATACGAGAGCCTGATGGCTCCATCGTGCTTGGTTTGTCCAAGTAAAATGAGAAAAACAAGTGGGTCCTGGTAATGTAGAAGCAAGGAACAAACATATTTGCTATATGTAATATATTTTGTTACAGTCTCTGTTAATCCCATATTACTACAGACTTATAGAGTAGAACTTATATACAAATCATGAGCCTTTTTCTACCCAAAATTCTAGGCCGAACTATAGCCGAATGGTTAGGGTGCTGGCCTTCGGTACCGGAGTTCGATGGTACGAATCCCACTGTGGCATGGATGTTCGTAGCCTTTCGGAATCGGCTTTAAGCTGTAGGTCCCAGTCTCATTAGCCCTCGTGTTGCAAGAAGTAGACCGTAGCACTCCAAACCAAAACCAAACCTAAAATCCTAGAAACAAAGGTGATTGTGACTCCATTTCAAAAATCCTAAAAACTATTATGAGCAAAAATTTGACATAATTTCAAATAATTCCTAATGTTACTATTATTATTATCATTATTATTTGCAATATGGAAATACTTGCTGTTATACCCTTGCCTCTACCAAGCTTCATTTATTTGTTGCTCATGGTACTATGGGAACACCGTACAGGCAATCAACACAAGTCAACACAAACAAACAATGAGGATTCTCATAATTTGAAGCAGGGGCCAAACATACCTGAACAAAATGACATCCCGGATAACTTATACTGAACACAAAAATCGAAAAGTTTTTCATATATCAAAAAAATTTTAAAACTTCTCAACAGCTCTGAGATGATAGCCATACCTCAAGCAATTACTGTCAATTTATATACTTTATATACCTCCTACTTTATATACCTCCATTAAACACAAATTCAATATCAAAAACATACAAACCTTAAATAATAATCCCCAGCCTTTAATCAACTAGCATTTTCTATATAATATTAGCCTAAGTTATGTGTCCGTCTATCCTCGAGTTTTTGAAGCGGTTGAACATGGAATGAATAGAGGCATCATATTGCATTCTTTATGAGTTACGGTTAGCAAAATTTAAAGCGAATTCGAAAACGTTCAAAATCTACTCCTTCCCCTCTTTTCGATCGTTTAATGCCATGATTTCAAGCCCTATTTTCCCCAGTTAAGAGCAGGCGATTAAATTCATCACTTTATCACATTATAAGTAGATGAAAATAACATTTTTTCTAGCATTATGACGTCATTCCTTTAACCATCTCATTTAAACCTTTCTTATTTTAAATTATTTAAATATAAATATATGCAATTTTCATACGTTTTATCTCTGAACTTAGATAATACGAAATAATTTTCCATTTACATTTGTATTAAATAATAGATTAGGTACACATGTGATAATTTTAAATTTAATCAGCGATTATTTTTTGTTGCAATGAAACTTTTATCACGGTATTAACAACAAATTATTTTCATAAAAGTCTAGGAGTCTATTTCACATACAAATAAATATCTACCATTTAAGTTATTTATCTTTGAAAATTAAGAAGCTTGTTCATTTGTGTGTTGGTTTTTTATACATAACCACACGGTTTGCAATCGATTCGCTCAATTTTGGACATCATTCATATATACCGCCAAATAATCGCCGTCAATATTAAAACATCTGGTGTCCATCTATCTCGTAATATGACAAGATAAATTAAAGTTGGCAACTAACGTGACGTCAGTAAAGATAAACAAACTATTGAGTATGTACCAGATAATTCTCAGCCAAAAAACAAACCATTTTTTTTTACCTGCCTCATAGTGTACTTTACAATTCTGGTAAATTGATAAATTTTACTGATCCCGTTGTATGACGGGCTATGTGCTAGTCTTAAAGCAATATTTTCTCAATATGCTGAACTTCGCAGCTTCCTGGGTTGGTTTGGTTTGGTTTGAAGTGCTACGGCCTACTTTTTGCAACACGAGGGCTAATGAGACACGGACCTACAACTTAAGGCCGATTCCGAACAGCTACGAACATCCATGCCAATATGGGATTCGAACCCACGAACTCCGGTACCGAAGGCCAGCACCCTAACCAATCGGCCATTGTTCAGCCTTCCTGGGTTGTAGTTGTAGTTTTGTTTTATGAAAAGTACCAGCAGACTGAATGTGACTATGATGTACAAAACACGGGCGCTCGCCAAGTAAAAGTTGAATCTCCAAATATTGAATTTTTATGTGTCATAAATTATATGAAGTAAAATAACCTACAAAAGGGATTTTAAAAACCACGCGACGACAGTAATTATGCTAACTGAAGAAGCTAGTATATTATAAATGTACAATTCTGAACAATAGTTATTTATATTAACTTTCTACTATCATCCAAAATTTTCTCTATACAAACATGCATTTGTAAAGTTTTCTTTTTTCCCTCATTCCTTTTGTATGCAAGCCGTCCTTTCCAAACTACGAATGCAGATAAATATTTTGGAATTCCTGTTTTTAGAATTCAGTCTCTCAACATAATTCTCGGTATGAGTGTACTCTTCCCCACTTTCCAGATCCCTGTTCTAAACAAAAACACACCCCATTTCGAAATTTGGAAGGGCATACTGCCGAGTCCCGGAAAATCGAATGTTATTGCACCAATGATGATACTACATATTAACCCTTTGCCTTAACCCTTTAATGGTCACCAACTTAAATTCTTTGGAATTTAATGAAATTATTTTATAAATGTTATGTATTAACCTTATGAATGTAAAATATATAAAACTTTTTCTCAACATTTCTATGAGGGGTATACCTTTAGGAGGGTTTGGGGGGAGTTGTTAAACTGATAAACCCTCCCCTTGTACAGCGTGAATATAATACTTTTTAAAATTTTAATTATATTGTAAGAACAATAAATAAGTATCCTTAAAATAGTACAATAAATAAAAAGTTTAACAAATAGTACAATAAATAACTAGCTTAACAAATAGTATAATAAATAGCTTAAAAGATTGTATAATAAATAAATAGCTTAGCAAATAGTATAATAAATAAATAGCTTAACAAATAGTATAATGAATAATTAACTTAAAAATAGTATAATAAATAAATAGCTTAACAAATAGTATAATAAATAAATAGCTTAATAAATAGCATAATAAATAGCTTAACAGATTGTATAATAAATAAATAGCTTAGCAAATAGTATAATAAATAAATAGCTTAACAAATAGTATAATGAATAATTAACTTAAAAATAGTATAATAAATAAATAGCTTAACAAATAGTATAATAAATAAATAGCTTAATAAATAGCATAATAAATAAATAGCTTAAAATAGTTTAATAAATAAATAGCTTAACAAATGGAATAATAAATAGATAACTTAAAAACAGTTTAATAAATAAATAACAATTTATAAGTGTTGTTTGGTAGATACTTTTATTTGAAGTTATAAGTCAGAAAAATCGAATTACTGACTGTCCAGGTACGAAAAGTTTAATTACATATATTTCAAAAGAAAAAAAATTAAATGTGCTCTGTCATATATTAAGGTTTAAATTGTCAAAGCATAAAAAATTGAAAACACCATTCATATGTCTACAAAAAGTAAAGAAAAAATTAAGATATTTAAATGTGATCTCGTTGCGAAACCATCGTCCGCTAAAGGGTTAAAACAACGTATGGGAGACGGGATCTTACTGCTGTGCCTAAAATGAAAACCTCGTATCACACACGTGATGATTCTGTCTGGTCAAAAGGGAAAAGCTCGTGTCAGACACGAGATGATTCTTTCTGGCCAAAAGTGAAAAAACCCCGTATCAAACATGTTATTGTTTTTAGACGATAAAGTTTTTGTTTTGGATTTATTTTTTGTTACAGTTGCAATATAAGAGTTAGTCGTTTATTCTTAGGCGTAATTACAGTGGAGTATTATATTATATGCAATAAATAATTAACTGTTGGTGATTAAAAAATTCTTTAAAAAAATCTAAAAATTTAACCTAATGGCAAAAAGGAAAATTGATACTAATAGCGGTGCTGGAAAGTGTCCTAATGACACCTTAGAAACTGAACCAGATACCGATTTGGATACATCTGAAGATACCATTGTAGTTTGTTCTGTAAAAGAAAGGTGTGCAAAATTTAGTTAGTGAGAAAACTGCTTCTGGTCACAACGCATGAGAAAAGCTTTCATCGAAAGTGCACACACAAGCGTCGCTCGATTCATACGGCAAGAGGTTAAACTACATGATTATTGATGAATTCTCGATTATTCGAAGTAGATTCGGCCCCAATTACTTCGGATAATCGAGGGATTTTAAAAACCACTCGACGACAGTAATTATGCTAACTGCGAAGAACCTAGTCTATATATATATATAAATGAATTTGTGTCTGTATGTACTCGATAGACTCAAAAACCATGCATCCAATCACCATGAAAATTTGGGAAATTTTTAGGTACATTCCTGGGTAGGTTTTTGTAAATTTTTAAGGTTCGAAATCCATTCCTTCCCCCTTTTCGAGCACTTTATATCATTATTCCAAACACTATTTTCACCGGTTAAGGGCAAACGATTAATTTTTTAATTCATCGCATCATAACTAAGTGAAAGAAGCAATATTTCTAGCAATGTGACGTCATCCCAAGTAATTGTTTTAAACGCAGTTTTCTTCGGTCAAAGCAAGAGATTAAAATGTTCAATTTATCGCATAATAAATAGGTGAAAATGATATTTTTCTATCATTATGATTTATATTTTCTATCATTATTCTATATCATTACTTTAAATATCTGATTTATTCATTTCTTATTTTGTATTATTTAAACATCGTCTGCTTAGAATCAGTTCGATTTGACCTGGAAATTGAGATATAAAGTGATTAACTTTCATTTCTATGTAACTCAAATTATAGCATTTTTATATGAGAACTTATTTTAAATTTAATTATGTTCTATCAAATTTGTTTTTATTTCACAAGTGCTATTTTTTAAAGAAAAAGTTTTCGTTATAGGTTTTGTTGTTTAGAATTTAATTTTTATGTATGTAAAACATTAGTACTAAAATACATCCAATCTCGGAAATGAA
>CM063500.1:106906673-106911673 GCA_032207245.1 Pardosa pseudoannulata | reverse complement strand
CTAACATTTGTGCATAAAATCAAGTTAGTGTTGCAAACAAAAACTAAGAGGAAGAGGTTATATTTTATAGATTATTGTAAGATGCTTATGTAAGGAAACATTAACTACATTTTAAAAAAATTTAATGATAGATGTGCAGAGCCAAAAGTATCTGTAGTACCTCGATTAACCGAGCTATAAGTAGAGAGATTAACCGAGATATAAGTGGAACCTCGATTAACCGAGCTCCGATTAACCGTGGTTTCTGTAACCGAGTCAATAACGAAGTCTAATTTTTTTTTCTCCTTTCTAAAATGAGCTTGTAAAAAATGATACACATTTTTGTGCCTTGTCCGTGTTACAGACACTTCTTCCCCACAACGTTATTGCCTAGGCATGGCAATTAGTGAATCCAGTGTCAATTCGTAAATCATTCAACAAAATAATTGTTGAAAAGAGGAGACAGGGTGAATCCCAGCAGACGGAAAACACACTTACAGAGTTTCTTGATACCATCAATGGAATTGAAGGATGTGTGGAAGAGGACATTTGCGAGTGGCTGGACGTTAAAAATCAACATCCAAATTTTGAAATTCTCAATGACGAATTAATCATACAAGCCGTTAATTATTCAACGGACATTAATGAAGCAAAAAATGAAGATGAGGACTTCAAGGATTCTACGACTATATGTCATGTGAAGGTGTTCAGCACCGACAACTGCCCTAAAATGTTTGGAGCAAAGAAACGATGCTACATCGATGAATCTACTATTGTTCAAAAATTGGCGCGATAAAGCTGCCCATGATAGAAATTCTGAAATTTTGCAACGAAAGGTAACAGACTTTCTTAAAAGAATGCAAATTTAACAAAATAGCATATATTAAATTTTAAAAATACAATGTTTTCTTGAGATTTGTGTTATTTGTTAAAATGCGTCTTTCGATATTTAACTAAGTATAGTTTAAAAAAATTCCATTTTACTTTTTAAAATTTACTACTAGAGTTGATTTCCTTTTTAAATATTTTTAGCTATGAAACATAATTTCATATATGTTTATTTTTATCATTTAAAGAACGTTCTATTGTTTTTTACTTTAAAAGTTAGTTAAATTAGCAATTACGGAAAATTTTGATACATGGTTTCTATTAACCGAGATTTCCGATATCCGAGGTACAAGTGTCCCAATTAGCTCGGATAATCAAGGTTCTACTGTATTACAATAAATGTTTTTTCGACACAAAAATTAACCCTTAGCACTCCGTACGTTTTTGTACCACTGCCTAAGAACAACTCAGGTACATTTTCGCAGCGGAACGAGTGTGAAGAAGGAGTCTAAGTGAGAAGAATTACACATGCTTGTGAATGTTCTTGATTTTTTTTACTTTATACACATGCACCTTCTTCTTGTAAATGAAAAATAAATTTCAAATTTTTGATATCTTTAGAAACAATTTCCCATGTGCATTCTGGGTTTACTTGAGCAAGTGTCACAGTACCCATATTGATAATAACTCCAATAAAAGCCCAAAATTCATTATCTTTAACCGCACGTCACGTTTGCCAAATAGAATTACTAGATATTTCTTTATTCTTTAGAGCATTTTCTGCGTAATAGTTGGTTTCTTTTATAATTTCATTTACCAGTTCGTCCGTGAAAAATAATTTGAAATATTCTGTCGACTGTACAATATTTGTAGGAATTTGTGGTCCATTGACCTTTGGCGATACACTAAAATGTATTATATCCAAAATATCTAATTCTTTCGTGACATCGCGTCATTCATCTAAGTCTTCCGGCGACTCTTCGCTTTCACTTTCGATAACTACCATTCGTCGTCTCTTTGGTAGTATAATTTCGGGACCACTACTTGAAGTGCCAGAATTATAATCAACATTGTCTTCCACAATATCTTCTAACTATGAAAAATCAAACACATCTTCACTATCCTTCAACTCTATATTCTCATCACAATAATTATTTTTCTCCATGTTGCTAACCATAAAATGAGTCAAATAATGTTTTAATCGTAACAGTAGCGAGACTGAGCACGTTTTAACTACAGATAACAATTGTTAACTCCGACGATTCCTTAACATCTTTAGTCTAATCATGCTAAAAAACATTGGGCTCTGCAGCGGAACCTACGGAGTTAAGAAGCCTTGGCGGACGATGGCTTCGGAGGCAATTTTTCTCCAAACATCAAAGGCAGCCAGATGCACAACTAAAGTGCGCAGTAGACGGTATGGACGAATCCATGCGCTCTGCTCATTTAGTGGCCCAGCTTGTGGATGCAACCCGTGAACCATCGTCCAAGGTCACCATCAGGAAGTGGTGAAGAATTGGCCATAATGTGAAGGCTACATAAGAATTCAACGAAACCCATTGTTGAAAGGAGGAATTAAATCAATTTTGAGACGGCAGTCCACGGCAAGACCAAACATCAAATTTTCTACATATACCTTTCAATCTCTAGTGTTACCAATTTATGAAGCGTAGCGTTTGTGGATTGAGTAGACTTTGAATTAAGACAGCAAAAATAACAGCACTTTATTCGTAATGCAGGGAAAACACGAATACAGCAGCCAACACCGCGAGAACTGGCTAGCACAGGCGATAGTTCACTAAAACTCTTCGCGCCAAACAACGTAGGTCTTTACCTCTACAAATTTCTCAGCTAACTGAACCTCGATCAGGATCGGCCCCCGGTATTTATATCCTCAGGAGAAACTGGAATATTCTAGAAAGTACTAGGTACAAACGGTCGCCAAGAAAGTCCCCAAGACGCCAAATTTGGAGATAAATCGACAAACTTGGCGCCAAAAATTAGTCGCCAAAAACATCGCCAACGAGCCAATATCTCACCAAATACATGATTTGCCCATTATAATACACAGTATACGGCAAAAATACATGCCAACTTGCGAAATTCGTAACACTAGGAAATCCGTCTAAAAGGACTGGCAAAAATCAATTTCTATACGTTCTATGATAAAAAAAATAGTTTCCTTGAGTAAATCTACTAATTTTCTCTTAGGATATGCTGTTAAATGACGAAAAGATCTTTGATGATGTGATCAAGCACAGCAGTTTCAACTTCATGAAAGAAAATCTGAATCGACAGATGGCAGAATTAGCCACGCTTCCAAAAGATTTCGTGATGAACAATCCTGATATACCTCCGGGTATTAGAGCACTTCTAACGTCTAAAGAAGGTTTCTTTGATAAGAATCCAAGCAGTGTACACTTCGTTAGAAAAGGTAATAATTCAAATATTAATTAGGAGAGTAATAAATATGAGCATTTCCACTTAGCATAAAAATTGAAAACTAACCTGCTACAAAAAAAAAAAAACTACACTGTGCAAAACTGTGTTAGTACAGTGGTCTCCGCTTAATGTGATCGCGGTTAATGCTATTAACCGCTTATTGTTATCGAAATCACTTGGTTCCAATATTATCTATTCATTTGTATGTTAAAATTATATGTTTATGGGATAGTTACACAAGTTATTGTTATCAGTTTCCGAACCTCATTTTAACTGGCAAAGGAATAGTCACAATGTATTCAGAAAGAACCCATTATTTGCTTTCCCTTCTTGTTTAATTACCTTATAAATCTTGTTACCCCTCCCTTGTTTTAATTACCGAGAATTCTCCCTCTTAAACCTAGGAAAAAGAAGAAAAACAAAGGTAATAATAGGGGATACAATTTCAAGTAACCGGAGGTATTAATTTGCCCTGGATTACACACACACACACACACATATATATACACATATACATATACATACAAACACACATATATATATATATATATATATAAGGGTTATATATATATATATATATATATATATATATATATATATATGCATATATACTATGATCAGAGATAGAAATAGATCAACTCGTTATTAGAAGGTGTGTAGAATTTTTGTTTACTTAATGTGTTACCAAAAATAACCTTTCAATCATTGGCATTTTGATAAATATTTAGACAAATTCTGAACGAATTATTCTGAAACTTGAGAGCTGTAAAGAGTATGTTAAACTTGATATACTTAAGTGAAGGGTTTGTTCTGGAGGCAAATAAAAGATGAGAAACAAATCTTAGAAATATATTAGTTTTCAAGACTATCCGGTTAAAATAATGCTTGAAATAATTTGTAGCTCTAGAATAGTTTTGTATATTTCTGTAATAAAAAACTTTCTCGGATGAGGATATGAGTTTTCTGTTCGGCTGGACTTCGCCTCCAAAGGAAGCTCTTCTCCTCCTCAAGCAATTTCTTGTAAGCACCAATGCCATTGTGTGTAATTTCCAATAACTTACTACTTTACCTGCCCCCCACGTATAGAACATTTGGGGATACCCTATGTAAATACAGTGGGCTCCGCTTAATGTGATCACTTTGGGACACCGTGATTTTGATAACAATAACCAATGGATAACAATAAACGATATACAAAATTAGATAAATTTACCCCCCCCCTTTAATATTTATGTGGGTTACCTTGTATTTATAATATTGTGGGGTGTTACACGTTCCTGGAATTTTTCAGAAATACGCACACCCTGCTGGTGTTCAATAGTTGTCAGATAAGCAGAAGTAAACAAATTCTATTCGGAACTGAGAAGGAGCGTATTCACATTTTATGCCTTGCTCGCTTACATGCAGTTTTTCGATATGGAAGCCAGAAAGTGAAATGATTTAACATTAAAACTAAATATCGAAATTTTAAATCGTTATGACAGGTTACCAAATATGAGTCAGTGCAGTTTGGTTTTTTGGATTTGGTTTGGAGTGCTACGGTCTACTGTTTTGCACACGAGGGCTAATGAGACCGGGACCTACAGTTTAAAGCCGATTCCGAACGGCTACAAACATCCATGCCAGCAGCGGGATTCGAACCCGCGAACTCCGGTTCCGAAGAGCAGCGCTCTACCATTCGGCCATCGTTTCGGCGGTTACCAAATATGAGGCAGCTCAAACTGAACCGTGGAGTACAACACCGCTTCGAT
>CM063500.1:106874173-106901673 GCA_032207245.1 Pardosa pseudoannulata | reverse complement strand
TCCCTGGTTTTGTTTTTAAAAATTGTCAAGATGTTTTTCGCAGAATATATGATTTCCAAATGTTAAAAACTTGTGCTTGGCACTTATGTCCTAAATAGGACCTTGCGCCGTAAAACTCCAACCAACCAACCAACCAAATGTTAAAAACAATTAATAATTATAATTTAATCCACTGACCGAACAAGAAACAGTTCGCTCTATTGTGCCAACGTGCAGCGAAATCCTCTGCACGTGGAATAGACGTTCGATTTGTCGGCCCCCCAGCGGCGGACGTTTGCTGAACACATCATGGTAGCCCGAAGCGTTGCCTTTTCGACGCCGATATGATACCATACAACTAAAGACTTTTGCTTCAGTGCCAGTAGAATTCTCATAAGTTTAGCTGTTTTTATAGTTTTAACTCGACTACTGGTAGGTAAATATTTTATTTATTATAATCTTTAAATTTATATTCATAATTATGGAAATTATGCTCTCTGCACACCCTGCATGAAAACCTACCGCACGTCACTGATATATTATATATATATAATAAATATTAATATATTATATATATATATTAATATTAATATATATAATATATTAATATATTATCTAATATTATATATATATTTTTAATATATTAATATATATATATATATATATTAATATATTAATATATATATATATATATTAATATATTAATATAATATATATATTAATATGCTTGGCACTTATGTCCTAAAATAGTTTGCGCAGTAAAACTCCAACCAACCAACCAACCAAATGTTAAAAACAATTAATAAATATAATTTAATCCACTGACCGAACAAGAAACAGTTCGCTCTATTGTGCCAGCGTGCAGCGAAATCCTCTGCACGTGGAATAGACGTTCGATTTGTCGGCCCCCCAGCGGCGGACGTTTGCTGAACACATCATGGTAGTAAGCGTTGCCTTTTCGACGCCGATATTACCATACAACTAAAGACTTTTGCTTCAGTGCCAGTAGAATTCTCATAAGTTTAGCTGTTTTTATAGTTTTAACTCGACTACTGGTAGGTAAATATTTTATTTATTATAATCTTTAAATTTATATTCATAATAAATTACCCGTTTCAGAATGGAGAACTCAGATGTCTCAATAATTACAGATTTATTGGAAAATTGGTATGCTCTCTGCACACCCTGCATGAAAACCTACCGCACGCCACTGATATATATATATAATAATATATATATATTATATTTTAATAATATATATTTTATAATATATATATATTTAATATGTTATATATATATTAATATTAAATATATAATAATATTTATAATATTTAATATATATATTAATAATATATATATATATATATTAAATATCTATTTTATATATTAATAATTTATATATATAATTATATATATATATTAAAACTTATATTTATTGTTATTATAATATATTAATATATTAAATTATAATATATTATATATATTAATATATTAATATTATATATTATATATATAAATATATATATAATTAATATAATATATTAATATATTAAATATATATATATATATATTATATATATATATATATATTAATATATTATTATATATATATATATATTTATATATTAATATATATTTATATATATTAATATATTTAATATATATATATTATATATTATAATATATTAATATATATATATATATATTGTATTAATATATGTATATATATATATATTATATAATATATATATATATATATTATATATATATTATATATAATATTATATATATTAATTTATATATATATATATATTATATATATTTATGTAGTTTTATATAAAAATTTATATATATTTATAATATATATATAATATATATATATTTAAATATATTATATATATATATATATATATTATATAATATTATATATATTATATATATAGTAGAACCTCGATTAACAGCAGTCTCTTCTTCACTTTTAGTAATCTTTATACTATCTTCCAAAATTTTCTCTTTACAAACATGCATTTTTAAAGTTTTCTGTTTTCCCACATTCCTTTTGTAAGCAAGGCTTCCTGTCCAAACTACAAGCGCAGATAAATAGTTTAGAATTTCCTTTTTTAGAATTCCTTCTAGCAAGCACAATTCTCGGTATGAGTGTACTATTCCCCACTTTCTAAACAAAAACACACCCCCTTTCGAAATTTGGAAGGGCATACTGCCGAGTCCAGGAACAATCGAATGTTATTGCACCAATGACGATACTACATATTAAACTAAATGATTATTGATGAATTCTAGAGAATCTCCGAAAATTTCGATTATCCGAAGTAGGTTCTGTCCCAATTACTTCGGATAATCGAGGTTCTACTGTATATATATGTATGTATATATGCATGTGTGTATGTATATATATATATATATATATATATATATATATGTGTGTGTGTGTGTGTGTGTGTGTGTGTGTGTGTGTGTGTGTGTAAGGAAAATTCTCAAGGGTTTTCAAACCTTAAATCAAGGGCTAAAAATTCCCGTGTCCTTTTGCATTCCCCTTTTTAACCTCTAACCTAAATTGACCCTTGGGGCTACAGTTTACGCCCTCAGAGAAGGGGCCTGACCAATTATAATCCTACATGCCCCTAGCGGATAAGTTAGGAAGTTTCCAAATAAGAAGAAGATACATGCTGTCGGAGACAGATTTTTCTAGAGATTTTTCCCACAGATGTCGACCCAGGTGTTACGGGTCTTGTACATAGAACTTCATGCTAGCTGACCCCTCAGTTTGTCCTGTCTGTATGATGAAGTGGGAACCCGTCCTCAAACGTTACCTTAATAAAGGTCTTTAGCTAAAACGGTATCATTTTTATGGACATGACTGCAACCACCCATCGAGAAGTCAGTCTCATTATATATATATATATATATATATATATATATATGTGTGTGTGTGTGTGTGTGTGTGTGTGTGTGTGTGTGTGTGTGTGACGCATGTGTGAGAGAGAGAGAGGAGAGGAGACTTTAACTAGTTAAATCCAATTGAAAGTACACAGTCTATGGGAATTGCAAAAATATCTAATTTAACTACAAACCATCAGCCAGGTACGGCCCATGGCTATTTCTATCAGCACTGTCTCGTACACTACATAGCCCAACATGGAGAGATCCCGGCTATATAGACTAAAAATGTTGCCGTGTGAACTCTCACATCTACTTTGATGATTTGGTCAAAACCATAATCAACAGGCTTAGTTGCAATTAATATTGAATGCACTTTATTGTCTATATGCCTCTAGGTGACTTTATACTGATTGATAAAAAATGAAATTAAAGTTTGACCATTGCTTACGCTAATTTTATGGCAATTACAATACCTACACCCCTCAAAAAAATATTCGCGCATATATCGAAACCCCAAAGAATAAAAAATATTTACTTCAAACTATAATTCTTAAATTAACTAAATTTATTAATTTCGCCCGGTATTTTAGACAAGAAAGCCTTTTACAACTTTTACTTAAAAATATAACCATAATTTTCCGAAGCAGTTTCACGACACAACATTCGAATTTCAAATCATCAACATAATTAAATCTCTGTACTATTGTAAACATGAAATTAAACGTTAAAGTCAAATATTTACTAAAATGTCACAACTGTAAAATTCAACACATACACAATTATACAGAAGTTCAATGATAAATTTTAAATAATATAAAAATAAAAATAAGTTACGAAGAAAAATTGTGCTGCAGAAACTGAAAAAGATAAACAAATACTTTAACCCCTTCCGGTATGATTTAATAATGAAAAACTGTGAAATAACCATTTAATTTTTATTTAAAAAACTTGTTTCATTTTACAATTCTTACATATTCTTAATTAAAATCCACTTTTTACATAGTGTTAAATAATATCAGAAACAGTAAAATTAAGAAAATATCAAAGCAAAACATTAACAAGGTACACAGATAATAGTCTTCAAGCTAGTGACACTTTTCAAAACAAAGTGCAAAGGAATTCTTAATTGTTTACACCGCCAAGTAGTCTCACTTTTAATTGGATTCTTGTAACACACGCGGCATTTCTTAGTAGGTTTTCTTTTATTTTGACTCATTAATTTGGCAATGACTTGTACCAAGTAAACAATATGCAATAGTGACTTGTGATTTTCACAAGTGATAAAAGTGTTGCCAAATTCAGTACATTAGAAATTTTAAACTAAATTAATTATCATATTTAACAGTAACTTTAATCGCATGACGAGTGTAGCTCGTCATTGTGCGGTATGGAATGAAAAACTAATGACGAGCTAGATTCGTCATTTTACCGGAAGGGGATAAGAAACAAAAATGAAATTAGAGTTTGTTTGACCATTGCTGACGCTAATTTTATCGCTATTACAATACCTACCCCCTCAAAAAACGATTCTCTCATGTAAGAAGCCTCTCCTATATCGATAGCCCCAAAGAGTTAAAAAAAATTTAATTTAAACTATAATTCTTAAATTAACTAATTAATTTCGTCCGGTTTAAACATTTTACTTAAAAACTTTACTTAAAAGTTTTACTTAAAAATTTAACCACAATTTTCCTACGCAATTTCCACGACACAACATTCGAATTTCAAATCATCAACATAATTAAATCTCTGTACTATTGTAAACATGAAATTAAACATGAAAGTCAAATATTTACTAAATTGTCACAACTGTAAAATTCAACACATACACAATTATACAGAAGTTCAATACAGATGATAAATTTTAACTAATATAAAAATAAAAATAAGTTACAAAGAAAAAATTGTGCTGCAAAAACTGAAAAAGATAAACAAATACTTTAATGTACGAAAACAACTTGACGTGTGTTGTAAATTGAATTATCACAAGATTAAGTTTAAGAATAAGTTCTCATAAGCATATTATTTACTTTATAATTAGGTCTATTAAACTTAGTAAAATAGTGTTGTTGTTGTTGCCAATGCCACTTGGACAAGCAAAGTACGTGGGTCAGAGACCACACGAATTAAAACGAAGCGGTTTGGTTTTGGAGAGCTACGGTCTACTTTTTGCAACACGAGGGCTAATGAGACCGGGACTTACTGCTTAAAGCCGATTCCGAATGGCTACGAACATTCATGCCTTAGTGGGATTCGAACCCATCAACTTTGGAACCGAAAACCAGCTCCCTAACTATTCGGCCATCGTTCAGCTAAAACGAAGGGGAAAATCTTTCTTTTTACGAACACCGTTAGAATGGAAGAAGGGTTTAATTTGGAACGCTACGATCTACTTTATTCCAACACGAGGGCTAATAAGACCAGGACCTACTGTTTAAAGTCGATTCCAAACAGTTGGTTTTGGAGTGTTATGGTCTACTTTTTGCAACACGAGGGCTAATGAGTCCGGGACCTACTGCTTAAAGCCGATTCCGAACGGCTACGAACATCCATGCCATAGTGGGATTCGAACCCACGAACTCCGGAACCGAAGGCCAGCTCCCTAACTACTCTGCCATCGTTCTGCTAAAGCGAAGGGAAAACTTTGACAATGCGTTTGACGAGCACCGTTAGAATGGAAGAATGGTTCGGTTTGGAACGCTACTGTCTACTGTTTTGTTACACGAAGGCTAATGAGACCAGGACCTACTGTTTAAAGCCGATTCCAAACAGTTACGAACATTCATGCCACAGTTGGATTTGAACCCACTAACTCCTAAGATCAGCACCTCACCATTCGACCATCGTTCCAGAAATGAAAGAATGACTTATCACAAGTGGACCCTGTGCCACTGTAGCTCAGTCGGCAAAAACAAAGATCTCGTAACTGAGAGATTGTGGGTTCGGAACCCGAGCAGGCCTAAGAACCACTGTGTTCGTTAAAGGTGATTGGGCCACATAAAATAGGTTCGTGGTCACACTGTCCTCCAAGTTCTCAATCAATATCTCTGGAGGTGGCAGACCAAGCTCTGGGTCTTCTACTTGGTTCCTACTTCAAAATAACGAGGACCTACTTAAGAGAAGTCGTTCTTTTACCTTAATGGTGCTCATTAAAAACGAAAGGCGTACCCCTTCACCTTAATATGAGAGCCCGAAGGCTCCATCGTGCTTGGTTTGTCCAAGTGGCACGAGAAACAACAAGTGGGTCCTCGTAATGTAGAAACAAGGACCAAACATTTGCTAAATATACTATATTTTGTTACAGTCTCTGTTAAACCCATATTACTACAGACTTCTAGAGTAGAACTTATATACAAATCATGAGCCTTTTTCAACCCAAAATTCTAGGCCGAACGATAGCCGATTGGTTAGGGTGCTGGCCTTCGGTACCGGAGTTCGTGGGTTCGAATCTCACTGTGGCATGGATGTTCGTGGCCTTTCGGAATCGGCTTTAAGCTGTAGGTCCCGGTCTCATTAGCCCTCGTGTTGCAAGAAGTAAACCGTATCACTCCAAACCAAACCCAAATCATAGAAACAAGTTTGATTGTGACTCCATTTCAAAAATCCTAAAAACTATTATGAGCAAAAATTTGACATAATTTCAAATAATTCCTAATGTTATTATTATTATTATTATTATTATTATTATTATTATTATTATTATTTGCAATATGGAAACACTTGCTTTTATACCCTTGCCACTACCAAACTTCATTTATTTGTTGGCCATGTTACTATGGGAACACCGCATAGGCAAGCAACACAAAAAACTTAAGTCAACACAAACAAACAATGGAGATTATCATAATTTGAAGGAGGGACCAAACATACCTGAACAAAATAACCTCCCGGATAACTTATACTGAACACAAAAATCGAAAAACTTTTTCATAAATCAAAAAAATTTTAAAACTTCTCAACAGCTCTGAGATAATATCCATACCTCAAGCAATTACTATCAACTTATATACTTTATACACCTCCATTATACACAAATTCAATATCAAAAACATACAAACCTTAAATAATTATCCCCAGCCTTTAATCAACTAGCATTCTCTATATAATATTAGCCTAAGTTATCTGTCCGTCTATCCTCGAGTTTTTGAAGCGGTTGGACCTGGAACGAATAGAGGCATCATATCGCATTCTTTATGAGTTAGGGTTAGCAAAATTTAAAGCGAGTTCGAAAACGTTCAAAATCTACCCCTTCCCCTCTTTTTGATAGTTTAATGCCATTATTTCAAGCCCTATTTTCCCCGGTTAAGAGCAGGCGATTAAATTCATCACTTTATCACATTATAAGTAGATGAAAATAACATTTTTTTCTAGTATTATGACGTCATTCCTTTAACCATCTCATTTAATCATTTCTTATTTTAAATTATTTAAATATCGTCTGCATTATTTTCATACGTTTTATCACTGAACTTAGATATTACGTAAATAATTTTCTTTTATATTTGGCTTAAATAATAGATTAGGTACATATGTGATAATTTTAAATTTAATCAGCGATTATTTTTTGTTGCAATGAAACTTTTATCACCGGTATTAACAACAAATTATTTTCATAAAAGTCTAGGAGTCTATTTCACTTACAAATAAATATCTACCATTCAAGTTATTTATCTTTGAAAATTAAGAAGTTTGCTCGTTTGTGTGTTTGTTTTTTATACATAACCACACGGTTTGCAATCGATTCGCTCAATTTTGGGCATCCTTCATATATACCGCCAAATAATCACCGTCAATATTAAAACCTCTGGTGTCCATCTATCTCGTAATATGACAAGATAAATTAAAGTTGGCAACTAACGTGACGTCAGTAAAGATAAACAAACTATTGAGTATGTACCAGATATTTCTCAGCCAAAAAACAAACCATTTTTTTTACCTGTCTCATAGTGTACTTTACAATTCTGGAAAATTGATAAATTTTACTGATCCCGTTGTATGACGGGCTATGTGCTAGTCTTAAAGCAATATTTTCTCAATATGCTGAACTTCGCAGCTTCCTGGGTTGGTTTGGTTTGGTTTGAAGTGCTACGGCCTACTTTTTGCAACACGAGGGCTAATGAGACACGGACCTACAACTTAAGGCCGATTCCGAACAGCTACGAACATCCATGCCAATATGGGATTCGAACCCACGAACTCCGGTACCGAAGGCCAGCACCCTAACCAATCGGCCATTGTTCAGCCTTCCTGGGTTGTAGTTGTAGTTTTGTTTGAAAGTACCACCAGATTGAATGTGACTATAATGTACAAAACACGGATGCTCGCTAAGTAAAAAAGATGAAACTCCAACTATGGAATTTTTATGTGTCATAAATTATATGAAGTAAAATAACCCACAAAAGGGATTTTAAAAATCACGCGACGACAATAATTATGCTAACTGCGAAAACGTTAGTATATTATAAATGTACAATTCTGAACAATAGTTATTCATATTAACTTTCCATTATCATCCAAAATGTTCTCTTTACAAACATGCATTTTTAAAGTTTTCTATTTTCCCACATTCCTTTTGGTATGCAAGACTTCCTTTCCAAACTACGAATGCAGATAAATATTTTGGAATTCCTGTTTTTAGAATTCAGTCTCTCAACATAATTCTTGGTAAGAGTGTACCCTTCCCCACTTTCTAAGATCCCTGTTCTAAACAAAAACACACCCCATTTCGAAATTTGGAAGGGAATACTGCCGAGTCCCGGAAAATCGAATGTTATTGCACCAATGATGATACTACATATTAACCCTTTGCCTTAACTCTTTAAAGGTCACCAACATAAATTCTTTGGAATTGAATGAAATTAGTTTAAAAGTGTTATGTATTAACCTTATGAATGTAAAATATATAAAAAAATTTCTTAACATTTCTATGAGGGGTATACCTTTAGGAGGGTTTGAGGGGAGTTGTTAAACTGATAAACCCTCCCCTTGTACAGCGTGAATATAATACTTTTTAAAATTTTAATTATATTGTAAGAACAATAAATAAGTATCCTTAAAATAGTACAATAAATAAAGAGTTTAACAAATAGTACAATAAATAACTAGCTTAACAAATAGTATAATAAATAGCTTAACAGATTGTATAATAAATAAATAGCTTAGCAAATAGTATAATAAATAAATAGCTTAACAAATAGTATAATGAATAATTAACTTAAAAATAGTATAATAAATAAATAGCTTAACAAATAGTATAATAAATAAATAGCTTAATAAATAGCATAATAAATAGCTTAACAGATTGTATAATAAATAAATAGCTTAGCAAATAGTATAATAAATAAATAGCTTAACAAATAGTATAATGAATAATTAACTTAAAAATAGTATAATAAATAAATAGCTTAACAAAGAGTATAATAAATAAATAGCTTAATAAATAGCATAATAAATAAATAGCTTAAAATAGTTTAATAAATAAATAGCTTAACAAATAGAATAATAAATAAATAGCTTAAAAATAGTTTAATAAATAAATAACTTAACAATTTATAAGTGTTGTTTGGTAGATATTTTTATTTGACGTTATAAGTCAGAAAAATTACTGACTGTCCAGGCACGGAAAGTTTAATTACATATATTTCAAAAGAAAAAAAATTAAATGTGCTCTGTCATATATTAAGGTTTAAATTCTCAAAACATAAAAAATTGAAAAAAACCATTCATATGTCTACCAAAAGTAAAGAAAAAATTAAGATGTTTAAATGTGGTCTGATTGCGAAACCATTGTCCGCTAAAGGTTAAAACAACGTATGGGAGACGTGATCGTACTGATGTGACTAAAATGAGAACCTGGTATCACACACGTGATGATTTTGACTGGCCGAAAGTGAAAAACTCGTGTCAGACACGAGATGATTCTTTCTGCCCAAAAGTGAAAAGCTCGTATCAAACATGTTATTGTTTTTAGGCGATAAAGTTTTTGTTTTGGATTTATTTTTTGTTACAGTTGCAATATAAGAGTTAGTCGTTTATTCTTAGGCGTAATTGCAGTAGAGTATTATATTATATGCAATAAATAATTAGCTGTTGATGCTTAAAAAATTCTTTACTAAAATCTTAAATTTTAACCTAATGGTATAAAGGAAAATTGATACTAATAACGTTGCTGAAAAGTGTCCCGATTACACCTTAGAAACTGAAACAGATACCGATTTGGATACATCATGAAGATACCATTGTAGTTTTTCTGTAAAAAACGTTAAGGTGTGCAAAATTTAGTTAGTGAGAAACTGCTTCTGGTTACACATCCAATGAGAAAAATTTCATCGAAAGTACACACAATCGTCGCTCGATTCATACGGCGAAATTTGACTCCTACATTAAAAACATGATTAATTGATGGAATTATTATTCGAATCGAAAGGACACACACAATCATCGGCTCGATTCATACGGCACAAAAATCTAAACTACATTGATTATTGATGAATTTCTTATTCAATACGTCTTATTATCTAATTACTTCGGTTCTATATCGAGGATTTTAAAACCCAGACAAGCTAACTGCAAAGAAGCTAGTATATTATAAATGTACAATTTTGAACAATAGTTATAACGGCGTATTCTCCACAGGAGTACCTCTGTACCTTTCGAGTACATCCCATCGTCTCAGCCATATACCCAGTTTGTAGATGGTTTCCAAATCCCTGGAATGTTCTCGGTGGACTGCTATCGCTCTGCTCTCAGCTACAAGGCGAGACCGGATGATGTATTCCTTGTCACATACCCAAAATGTGGAACTACCTGGGCTCAACATACTCTGCTGCTCATCTTCAGGCAAGGGGAGCCGCTCATGTGCCCCATAAAATTTTTTGCTGCAACGCCGTTCCTAGAAATGGCAGGTAAGTATGTGTTTCAATAAACCTTTATCTGAATCAGTAATGCGAACTTCAAACTAAAACTAGTTGTTTCGGCTTTCGCGTCGGATGTGTGACGTCTTTCATTTTTGGAAACTTCAGCTGGTGCATATTGTCCCTGAAATTTCCTCATCCTTTTTCTTTATGAATTCCAGTTTTGGCATCATTAACAATCTGATTCATTCGGACAGTAGGCAGATATAGAAAGTAGACATAGGAATTTTGCTTAGGTAGCAACGCCAAAGAAAGTAGTTCTGAGCGGAAACTCCAGCTGATAACATCCTCCACGCTTGTCGCGGCAAAGTATGAGAACAAAAGATTTCTAAATGGCATAGCTATGGACAGAAGGATTTCAAATAAGAAGTTTTTATATATGAAATGAAATGTGTCTTCCATGCTTTAACCACTTGTCCATGTCATATATATATATATATATATATATATATATATATATATATAGCCCGTAGAAATTGTTCTTTTCACAGTATTTCCCAAATTCTCCCATGAAAGTAATCCTGACTTTCAACGGAAAGGTAGAAAAATAGTTTTTCAAGGAGAAAAACAAAAAACAGAAATGATTGGTTTAGTTAGGAGAGCTACGATCTATTATTATTGCTACAAGAGTGTTAATGAGACCAACTGCTTAAAGTCAATTCTGAACGGCTTGGAACACCCATACTATCAGTGAAACTGAAGAACAACACTTTGCAATTCGGCCATCGTTTGTCAAAGAGATATCAATTCTTCAATATAGAGGAAAAATCAATAGTGAGCCTAAAATGAGAAGAATGTTTTTTCTTAACCACCATGGAGTCACTAATTAACATTCGCCTGTGTTCCTCAACAATGTAGACCATATTGGCGACCAACATTAATTTCCATGGGATGGCAACATAAATTACATCCAAACTTTATTCGGGAATCGAATTCAAACCCATCGTGTAGAAGCGGGACATACTTGTGCACAAAATGGCTATCGAAAGGGAATATCCCTGTACAAAATGGGTATCGAAAGAGAATACCCCTGTACAAAATTCGTATCGAAAGAGAATACCCTTGTACAAAATGGGTATCGAAAGGGAATATCCCTGTACAAAATGGGTATCTAAAGGGAATACCCCTGTACAAAATGGGTATCGAAAGTGAATACCTCTGTACAAAATGAGTGTCGGAAAAGATTATATACCATAAACTAGAGTCTGGGTTAATAGCTGTGCAACTCGTACAAGCGGCCAAATATCTAGAGAATCCGGTAAAATAAATAACATTAAAATATGCTAACTGAAATGCTTTTTAGAAAAAATTGGTTCTGAAATTATTTCGTAAAAAAATCTATTTTTTTTTCTGTGCCTATTCACGTCTGGAAATTGTTTTCATAAACCAGGGCTAGTTTTCAATAAACGCTTCTCCGCATATTTTGTTATTTTAAAAGGGATTGGTTTGCGATGCATTAAATAGTCTTAAAAATAATTCTTGCTTAATAACTTTATAAATGCCAACTAAAAAATTCCCAAACAGATTTATAATAAGGAGTAGCTGTAGGGTAAGAGTTATTATGTATAATTTTAATACCAAATTGTACCTTCTCTCTATCATTTCAGTTAACCCTTTCTTGGGCTATTTCTCCACGTTTCCAAACTTTCAAAACAGAGCTGCTAATTTTATTCAATCGATCGAACAATTGATGACAGACAAAAACCAAAGCGGGAATCAGTCTTCCCGTCGTTTCAATAATAAGACCAATATATTATAATGGGTTTTGCGCTTCCCACAGGTGTATTTTGTTAGATTGTGTAGGTGGGAAGTAATCTTCCCACAGCCCACGAAAGAGTTAATATTGTTACAAATTGAAAAGAAGTATTGTAAAAATTTATAATTATCAGATATTGTTATTGAACTAACAAATAAAATTTCATAAGGAATGGATTTTGTTACATATTTTATATGATATCCATATTAATAAACTTAATAAATTTGAAGCCTACTTTTTTTCTCTTTTGAACCCTATTCAATTTATGTATAGCAGTCATATAAGCATAACAGTAAGTTTCTACGCATTGGGTTAAGCTGTGAATCTACCGTGAATTCGTATTGGTGGGTGTGCCCAAAAATAGATAGGTGACAGCTAAAAATTATCTTGCATTCAGGTGACTAATAGCCCAGAACCGGACCTGTCAGAAACAAATGATCTGAGAGAGCATCTTTCAAACTGGTTTCACAATATATCCAAACCTTACAGGTGCAGAAGCTGGTGAAGAAATGCCCCGACCCGGAGCCATCAAAGTCCATCTTCCGTACCATCTTGCACCTCGACACCCAGAAGCCAAGTACATCTACCTCTCCAGGAATCCGAAAGACTGTTGCGTTTCCTACTTTCACCACATGAGGAACTTGCCGGGACACGCCTTCAACGGAACTTTCGACCAGTTTTTTGAGTTATTTATAAGTGGATACATTGATTACGGAGATTATTTTGACCACTTGATGGGATGGTATGCACACAGGTGAGACACTTCTCCCACAGCCTAAAATGGCAAAATGCGAACTTCAATTCTTGTTTAATAATGGTTTCACTAGATCCTATAGAAATATCTAATGGGTATAATGCTGGAGTTACCCAGTTAATCCGAAGATAGTCCAATGGTTCACTCTTCGGTAACAGATATTCTTTTTTTGCCAAAAATTCTTATATGGTTTGCAACCCAACGATTTCCAGCCAAGAACACACGAGATATTGATAGAATTTATTTCGTTTTCTAGTTATAATATATTCCCCTATTTTCATTAAGATAGTAGGCACTATATCATTACCTTCGGTAGTCATTTTTCTTTCTCTATGAATTGAATTTCTAATAGTTTCAAGATGAGGAATTATCACAATTATATTTAAAACTGCTACAAATGGATTCCATGACTGAATAATTGATCAAAGAGTAGTTCTTTTACGATTACCAAAATTGCAATTAGTTTCAACATTAATGCATTTAGGATCATGAACTTCATCAACATACATATTATCATTATCCTTGAAGTTACTGTGGGCAAAACTACAATTATCTTCAAAACTTCAGTATTACCTTCAATATTAATATCAACATCAACCTATTTTTTATAACATAAGGAACATGCAGTGGTACTTCTTCAACGAAACTTTCTAAAAGTTCTTTGGGTTGTGTAGAAGTAGATTATGGAGACTAGTTTGGACACTTAATGGGATAGTATACATACAGGTCAGACATTCTTGAAGCCTAAAAGGACAAAATTAGAACTTTTTAACAAGGACTTAACTAATTCTTCATTAATTATCTATTGAGTGTAATTTTACAGTCACTTAGTGAACCCTAAAAAGCTAGCCTTAAAATAATTGAAATATTGCTTTAAAAACTACTTTGATACCAATAACATAAACATATAAACCTATGTAACCTCAATTTTACTGAATGAAAGAATCCACAAATTACACAAAGTCGATATCCATTCATGTATGAATGCAAAATATTTGAGATATAATGGAACTCACTAGTTCGCATTAATTATATATCTTACAACGACCTATAAAGCAGAAATAAAAGAGTGAACAAAATTATATATCATCTCGCCCTTGTGACGTAGTCTAGACACCATAAAGTGTTATTGTAGTTTGTTGTCTTATGCCACTTGGTCAAACCAAGCTCGATATGAGCCGGAGGCTACTCGATTTAAGGTAAAAGGGTGCGCCTTTCATTCCAACGAGCACCTCAAGGGTGAAAGTACTACTTAGGATCTAGTGGGTCCTCGTAATTTAGAAGCAGGGACCAAGCAGAAGACTCATAGACTTGGACTGCCAGGGTTATTGATTGAGAACATGAAAGGCATTGTGACCACGAACGTATTTTAAGTGCCCCAGTCACCTTTAGCGAACACGGTACCATAATGTATCAAACTTTGAAAGCTTCAGGTGAAAATAATTTTTAATTAAATACCTTGGTAGTGATACGTGATATTAGACCTAATTAGCACAGTGGTGTTCGCAGTGAGCCTTGAAATACAGCTTAAATAATAGTCGTCGAATCTTCTGAAATGAAAGATATATATTAAAGGTTAAAGTACGTTATTAAACGTTAAGAAAAAATACATGACGTATTATAAACATCAAGGACGCAGAATAGATTCAACAATTGTAGTCAAGGCCCACGATCTTTTGATAAAAAATACTTATAAAAGGTATTAGCGTCCAGATAAGTCAAAAGGAAACATCTTTACCACTATATACATATACGTATTCAAACATTCTTTAATTCTAATATCGTATCTTCTTTACTTTTCCCTCAACCAATCACAAAACAATTTGAAATATTAATCGATGAGTGGAAGTTGAAGTATTTTTTTAACTGTCCGACATCAGCCTACGCCATGTTCAATCATAATGCCGTGTGTGTCTATGGTTAAGCAACTTAAGGCTGCGATAGTCTCTGGGGTTTGCAAAAAGTTAGGAGTGACAAAAGTTTATCAAGTTTAACCGATATGGCAACCTCTAACAAAATTAACCATAGCAATTCTTTTATCTAATGCTAAGCGTTTCTAACTACTAAATTCTTTCCAGAAATGATCCAAACGTCCTTTTCCTCACTTACGAGCAGATGAAAGAGAACCCTGAGGAGACAATTCTTAAAATGGCTTCCTTCATCGACGATGAGAAATATGCAGAACCACTTCGGAAAGACCCGGTGAAACTGCAAAACGTCATCAAGTACAGCAGCTTCAAACACATGAAAAAGGTAGTTAACAAGGGCATGGATGACTTATGCCAGATGTCCAAAGAAGACTTGATGAACTCTGAACTGCCAGATCGGATGAAAAAGATGTTTGCTGAACAACCCCAACCTCCAATATCAGGTGCAGATGAACCAAAGAAGTGTGAATTCGTTAGAAAAGGAATCATCGGAGACTGGAGGAACTATTTTACTGAGGAACAAAGCGAAAGATTGAATCAGAAATTTGCAGAGAGAACGAAAGGTACAGATCTTCCGGATATTTGGAGAAAGTACATGTGAAAAGAAAATAGTGACATTTCAAAAATAATATATACATATATACATATAAATAAAACTGTTTGGATTAAATTATGAATTTTGTATAATATTGATCAAGTAAAATATTTGTTATTAAATCTTTTCAACATATGGTTGTCAAACAGCTTTAGTTGATTGTTACATTAGTTAGGTTCTTTCAATCAAGGTTTTGAATGAGTACAGGGTGTTTCAAAAATGACCGGTATATTTGAAAAATCAATAAAAACTAAACGGACAGTGATAGAAATACACAGTTTATTGCAATATGCTTGGGACAATAGTAAATTTTCAGGCAGACAAACTTTCAAAATTAGTTACAATATTCCACAACAGATGGCGCTGCAGTCTGGAAAAATCTAAACTACGATATTATTCTGTGGGGACTTTTAAAAGACCAGGTGTACCGCCACTATCCAGAAACAATTGAATAACTGGAGCAGTACATCTGTTCTGCATGTGAAGCCATCCCGCCTGAGACGTTTACACGGATTTCTGATAATTTCGTTCTGAGAATACGCCATATTATTGCTGAGCCTGGTGGATATCTGGAAAATATCGTAGTTTAGATTTTTTCCAGATTGCAGCGCCATCTGTTGTGGAACATTGTAACTAATTTTGAAAGTTTGTCTGCCTGAAAATTTAATATTCTCCCAAACATATTGCAATAAACTGTCTATTTCTATTACTGTCCGTTTAGTTTTTATTGATTTTTCAAATATACCGGTTATTTTTTAAACACCCTGTATATGTAGACTTTACAACAATTCATAAGACTCAGTGGTATCCTCGAGAAACTGCTCAACACAATAACAATTTCTGTGAAATAAAATAAAAGTTGGTGCCTGTATGAATTACAGAAGCCTGTAGGCGGGTTATACAAGCTGATATATCAATATCACGGGACTAAACAAAAGCTTGCTTCTCCTCATCTATTAACCGTTGTGTCACGATAATACAACGGGGTTATTGTTGGTTACTTACTAAACGTTTTACAGAAGAATAACTTAGATTTCATACCTCGCCCTTCATGTAGTCCTGATCTCGCACCGTACGATTCCTGGTTCTATCCTGGGATAAAAAAATAACTAAAATGTCATCATTTGCAACACAACAAAGTATGTATAAAAAAACATTGAATTGGTTTTGAAACAACCCAAACATGGACTTTTACTATGTTTAAGAAGTGGAGACGTAATTTGGACAAATGCTACAATAATTTATTCTAAAATGTTAACAACTCTGAAAAACGTTTCAATCTATTCACCTATAACAGCACTATAATTTCATTAACATATAATTAGTTGCTAGCAGTTTGGGATTGAAATATTTTACGAATATCTGCAATAACCTAAACCAGCATCGACAATACTTTAGTTTTTGATAATATTAACGCTATTCATATCTGCCGTCCATTTTCCATATGAAATAAATAATGGTATTACTTGAAAGAGGAATGCACTGGACGGAACTTAAAATGAACATTCTCTCAAATGCGAATTCTAATTAACCTATATTGTATTCTCCTAGTTAAAGTGAAGAAAACCAAGACCATCACTATGTTTTCTTATTTGAAATGAAGCCATCAATTTTTCCGAACGCAGCTAACAGTTCTGACAGTTATATTTATGCCAAGCACGGCTGTGAATATGTTAATCATTTAGCAGCACTCGGTAGCACGTGTAGCTTGTGGAATGCTATGGATGCTAGTAACATTGCCCATCCTTTTGTTGGGGTTAAAGTGGGGAATTCATTTCTAGCAGACACCAAAGCATCTTCCAGGACAGGCGGAATGTGTATAGGATAGACATGTAAAACACAAACTCTCCTCTTTAGTAAAATGGTGGAACAATGGTCGAATGGGTAGGACGCAGCTAATACGTTTGTCAATTCGGTTAATACACGTAATATTAGTTATATGAGTACTGCAAGGCTGATGTCATGGAGTCAAGGAAACTGACGTCCAGGAAAAAAGGACCAAAGCATCTTCCTGGACAGGCAGAATGTGTATAGTATAAACGTTTAAGATATAAACTCTCCTCTTCAGTAAACTGGTGAAATAATGGTCGAATGGGTAGGACGCAGCTAATATGTTTGGGAATTCCGTTAAGACACGTAACATTAGTTATTTGAGTACTGCAAGGCTGATGTCATGGAGTCAAGGAAACTGACGTCCAGGAAAAAAAGGACCAAAGCATCTTCCTGGACATTCGGAATGTGTATCATATAAACATATAAGACATAAACTCTCCTCTTTAGTAAACTGGTGGAACAATGGTTGAATGAGTAGTGATCAGCTAATACGTTTGTCAATTCGGTTAATGCATGTAATATTAGTTATTTGAGTACTGCAAGGCTGATGTCGTGGAGTCAAGGAATTAGCTGACGTCCAGGAAAAAATGGTGCAATCAGCCTCTGTTAAAGTTAATTCCTTTTTTATATCTTCCTTTGCCGTGATCTCCTTGTAATTGCTCTGAGTAAACAAACACTCCTCGGATCTCACTCACTCACTCAGGGGACGGGGGGAAACCTGACCTGTTCTGCTAGGATTGGAGCAGTATAAGATGCTGGAAACACTTAGCCATTCCGGTAATCCTTTGACAGCAACAAGGGCATCCAGTCCTGTAACTGTTTCAGTATTATCTTAATTGTGTTTGAGATTTCAAGTTAAGGGAAAAAGTTTTGATAATACTGTCTTTACAAGTAGTTAAATTTGGCTACAAAATTTATTCGCATCATAATTAGTTTGAAAATATCTTTGAAAAGCTAAACGCGTTTTATCAAATCTTTGCTATGAAACCTTATCATATATCTTCCTCGGGGTGCCTGAGAGGCGTAACGATATCGCATCCTTTCTAAAACGGTAGAATTGCTTAGCATAAAAGAACTGATAACTGCGTTACACAGCACTCCATTGAAGTAAGTCATTTCATGAGTATTTAAAATATTTCGAATTTGTATGCAATAGCTTTATTCTCGTCATGTTGAGGGAAACTGAACAGCAGATGTCGTTTCCTTTTCATACATTTCATAATTCTGGTGTTAATAGATTATCACTGCGAAAAAGTTTTATTTCTTTTATTTTCAAATACATGATAAACGTAGCTACAATGATTAAGAATATTATAAAGGGTATTTGTGCGATGTAAAACACTATATTGCTTCACACATCTATACTTTCCTAGTTCCTGGGTAATCAAATATTCACTAACTTTTTACTTCCTTGTACAAAATAAAAGCACTGTAATCACGAAAATTTTCAGTGTTCAGATTTCAACGGAAATACTCATTTTGATCAGTCTTGATTCAGTTTTGACAAGTTTAAGACTTAAATCTCTACTCACGTGCAAGGGAACTTTAATTTGGTGGCTTTTAATACTCCTTTTGACCACACTTGGATCCTATTTAACAAGTTTAAGACTTAAATTTCTACTCACGTGCAAGGGAACTTTAATTTGGTGGCTTTTAATACTCCTTTTGACCACACTTGGATCCTATTTAACAAGTTTAAGACTTAAATTTCTACTCACGTGCAAGGAACTTTAATTTGGTGGCTTTAAATACCCATTTTGACCACACTTGGATGATATTTAACAAGTTTAAGACTTAAATCTCTACTCACGTGCAAATGAACTTTAATTTCGTAGCTTTAAATACTCATTTTGACCACCCTTGGATCATATTTCACTATTTGGGGACGCGAATAGTCCCCAAATTTAAAGGTTTGTATTCAGTTCAATTGAAGTTGCTATCCAGTATTTTAATTTATATAAAAGTTTTAAGTATCATGAAAGAAGTATGAACTATTTATGATGGATTTTATTTATATCCGTGAGTCTCAAAAATACTTCTCGATTTGTTTATACATATCTCAACTATTAATGTACACAGAAATGCATTCATATGCGATATGCACTTTTCACTTGTTCATTAAATCATCGGATAAATAATAATACATTTTGTTTATACCGATGTCAGATCACAAAATTGAAATTTCAGTAAATATACTTAAAATCTAACTCCCTGACACTATAGTCAATGTGCGGCCATGGATTACGGTATCAGTCTTCGTTTTTAAAGTCCAAAGACCCTGGGGAGCAAGTATATGTCCCGGTTAAGTAGTCAACCTTAAGCGAAACCCTCAGTATTTAGTTTCCAAGCATGCTTGGTCCTCAGTTTGTCTACCAACTAAAGGGATGAAAGGCTGAAATAAATATTACTCTCTTCACAACAATGAAATTAAAAGTTATTTAACCCCTTAATGAACATTTTTTAAAAAGGCCGACCAAAAAAAAACAATTTTTTAATGTAAAAAACACAATTTAGAACTTTGTCTTGCCAGGAAAATTACAAAAATACAAAAATAATCAAAATTTGAGTATTTTGAATATTTATACAATTGGTAGGATTTCTAATTTTTATAATATTATTAATATTGTCGGAAAAGTATATTGTTCAATTGGTAAGCAGTCTACCAATTGACAGTATGATGTGTCATCCGTCGATGCGTAGGTTATCAAATATGAAACCCTTATGTTTCATATCTAAAGAATAAATTATATAAAATGACGCCTCGAGTCAAGAATCTCTTTACAGTCAGAGCTTAGTAATTATATAGTTAACAATTATATTTTATTTTGCATTACATTTTAGTAAAATATATATTGAAATATGAGCGAATCAGAATATTAATATGAATACGCTGTCGGAAAGCGGTTCATAAGGAAGAGATAAGTCGTAAGTGATAAGTAGAAAAAATATATATATTTTATACTTGAATAATGCTTGAAGTGTTATAGCTTACAATCCCATGTAAATGATAAATATTAATAAAACGATTGTTTTTTTTTCTTTCACATTGTTATTTTCAATTCTCGATTGCATTCGAGTGTGAAGAATTATAGCAATATAAAGTACAACGCCTCTCGAATTATCTCGAGTGTGCACATTTTGGCCAGTTTAACGCGCTCGAGTTAACTCGAGCGTGCACGTTAACGGGTTGAGATCATTTTAAAGTATATTAAGTCAGTAAACCTTTAAAGTATGGTTATTCAGGCTACTGTGTAATGTCTCCGAAATATTATCCCCAAAAAATTACTTACAGTGTCCCCAAATTTTCCTCGGATTCGAGGATACCACTCTGTTTGTCACCAAGTTACTGTTTAGACATATGTTCGCCTTACGTAAGGGGTTGTCTCTTACATGGTAATTCCTACAGATGAAGAATCGCGAGTACCTATCGAAGCAAAAATTCATTTAACCCCTTAAACGGTTTGCCTGTACAGTGTACGTGCTACTCAAAATGGTCCTCAACTGGTTTGCCCGTACGGCGGACGGGCATTGATATTTTCTCCTTTCGTTTTCTGATTCACTGTCATTCGAGAATAAATTTCTGAAGTGGACGAACAGGTTCGGAGCCTAATCTTCTGAGACTGACAGAGAGACATTTTTTTAGGAAATAATTACTCACACAGATACGAATCTAAGACCTGCAAGACAATGTTCAGTAAGCTGTTCGAAAAGAAATGAGAATGGAAAGATAATCCAAAAAGAAACACGGTATTTCTGTCCTGATTGTGACGCAGGACTTTGCATTACACCATGCTTCAAAATTTACCATACACAAAAAGACTTCTGAACTGTTTGGAAAAGTGTAAACTTCAAAATTCACAGTTAGTATGAGAGAAATTTTTGTAGAATTTGTAAACCATTCTTCACTGCATGCAGATTGTACTTGAAAAAAGCAAACATTTAGGGGTTTTGTGTTCCAATATTGTAGAATAAAAAATGTTGTAAAAGCTTTTAAAAGTAAAAAAAAAATAATAAAGAATTCTCATTGTTCATATTCTATCAAGTATGGTGTAACGAGGTACTTTCCCACGGTGGTCTGCACGTGCATGCACAGCCGTGGGAGAGATTTCCTAGAGGAATTTAGGATTCCAATTGTGCACGTCTAGTTTAGGGACCCCCGCAGAGAAGGTATAGATCACGGAATGGCAGCGTAACGGTCAAGCTCGCACAGAGATGTAACCGTGAGTTATGGGAGCAAGGGCTAAAAATATTGTCAGCTTGCACAAAAGGGGCTAATTTGCACTCCCGAAGGGGGTGCAGATGTGGGAAAATTTCCCGAAACAAGCGATTGGAAAGGAAAAAAAGGGGCTTTAAAACCGAGGTGAGGAGTTGGGAAACGAAGTTAAGGAGAGGAATTAAAGTCGGGATTCGAGAGAAGTGGGACAAAAATCTAAGCCCCGCTCACCAGCACCTACTCGTCCAGTGCGCCCGAATACCTGGACCGACTCACCGCATGAGAAAAGCCTCTACCTGAACCTCTGTACCAACTGAAGGACCTACACATCGCTTGAGAAAAGCCTCTGCCTGCTCCCCTGTGCCTTTAATGGAGGTAAAGATAAAATAATATTTACAGTCACTTAGGCCTCTATTAATAATTTAACCGTGTAATTGAGTAGTTACGCATTATAAAGGGAATTGCAATAGTTATGGTGTAAATATAAGACATAAATAATTGATGATTATGATATATGATAACCAAGAATCAATGTAAATGAATGTACAGAATAAATGTCTGAATCTCAATATAAAGTATTATATTCTTACTGTGCTTCCCCGTTGTAACCGAATACTGGTGTTAATGTTGTAAGTACATTACAACAATGGTACATAATTATATTCAATAAGAAATATACCTTTTTTGGGAGCATTTCTGATAAAAAAAAATTGAAAGCTTAAAGGATTAACCTTTTCTTCTACAGAGCGAGCCATGTCAGCCGAAACTAAACAAGATGAAGCAACAAAAAGAAAAACTCCGTTCTATCAAGTCGTCGATGGCTTTCGAATCCCTGGTTACTTTTCTTCTAAAGCCTACAAGTCAGCCCTAACCTATAAGCCCCTCCCAGATGACTTGTTCATAGTTACATATCCCAAATGCGGAACTACTTGGCTACAGAATATTGTAGTATCAATTTTTAAAAATGGACAACCGATTGAGTCCGCATTTGAGTTTCTTAGCACGACTCCTTTCTTAGAGATAGCCGGAGCAGAAGGTATAGAGAACATGAAAAGACCAGGTGCCATGAAAAGCCATTTGCCATTTCATTTGATTCCGTGGTCTCCAGAGGCAAAATACATATTCGTATCCAGGAATCCGAAGGTGAGTAACTGAAAGTTTCATTACATAGATATACAGCAGACTCCGTTTAATGTGATCAGATTGGGACACCGTGATTTCGATAACAATAACCGATTGATAACAATAAACGATATGCAAAATTAGATAAATTTACCCCCCTTTAATTCCCACGTACTAAATTTCAAAAGAAAATGAAAATACATACCTTATATTTATGTACTATATATTATCCTTTAAAACATAAGAATCGTATGCATAATTTTAAAGAATTGATCAATTGTTGACTGTCTACAATTTTTTCTAAGAATCTCATTGATAAATTGTTCGTAATCATAATCAACCCGTCATAACGATTTAAAATGTCCATCTTTTCTTTAAATGTTAAATCATTTCGCTATCTGGCTTCCATATCGACAAGCTGCATGTAAGCAAGCAAGGCATAGAATGTGAATACTCTCCTTCTCAATTCTGAAAATAATGTGTTGCCTTCTGCTTATCTGACAACCATTGACCATCAGCAGGGTGTGCGTATTTCTGAAAAATTCCAGTTACGTGTAATTTCCCTTTCCTTTATTCATTCCCCATTTCCCTAGGTTGAAGCGGAGAATTAACGGAAATTCAAACAACAGCGAAGGGAAGGAAAAGAATGGGTTCCTTCTGAATATATTGTGAATATTCCTTTTGGGATTAAAATGAGGTTTGAAAACTGATAACCTTAATCGATGTAACGATCCCATAAAGCAATAATTTTAACATGCATATGAATAGAGAAAATCGGGACCAAGTGATTTCGATAACAATAAGCGATTGATAACATTAACCGCGATCACATTAAGTGGAGTCCACTGTATAACCTGCAAGATTCCCCATTTCCCTAGGTGGAAGAGAGAGAATGCTCGGAAATTCAAACAATAGTGAAGGGCAAGAAAAGAATGGGTTCCTACTGAATGCATTGTGAATATTCCTTTGCCAGTTAAAATGAGGTTCGGCAACTGAAAACATTAACCGATGTAACGATCCCATAAAGAGATCATTTTAATATACAAATGAATAGAGAAAATCGGGACCAAGTGATTTCGATAACAATAAGCGATTGATAACATTAACCGCGATCACATTAAGTGGAGTCCACTGTATAACCTGCAAGATTCCCCATTTCCCTAGGTGGAAGAGAGAGAATGCTCGGAAATTCAAACAATAGTGAAGGGCAAGAAAAGAATGGGTTCCTACTGAATGCATTGTGAATATTCCTTTGCCAGTTAAAATGAGGTTCGGCAACTGAAAACATTAACCGATGTAACGATCCCATAAAGAGATCATTTTAATATACAAATGAATAGAGAAAATCGGGACCAAGTGATTTCGATAACAATAAGCGATTGATAACATTAACCGCGATCACATTAAGTGGAGTCCACTGTATAACCTGCAAGATTCCCCATTTCCCTAGGTGGAAGAGAGAGAATGCTCGGAAATTCAAACAATAGTGAAGGGCAAGAAAAGAATGGGTTCCTACTGAATGCATTGTGAATATTCCTTTGCCAGTTAAAGTGAGGTTCGGCAACTGAAAACATTAACCGATGTAACGATCCCATAAAGAGATCATTTTAATATACAAATGAATAGAGAAAATCGGGACCAAGTGATTTCGATAACAATAAGCGATTGATAACATTAACCGCGATCACATTAAGTGGAGTCCACTGTATAACCTGCAAGATTCCCCATTTCCCTAGGTGGAAGAGAGAGAATGCTCGGAAATTCAAACAATAGTGAAGGGCAAGAAAAGAATGGGTTCCTACTGAATGCATTGTGAATATTCCTTTGCCAGTTAAAATGAGGTTCGGCAACTGAAAACATTAACCGATGTAACGATCCCATAAAGAGATCATTTTAATATACAAATGAATAGAGAAAATCGGGACCAAGTGATTTCGATAACAATAAGCGATTGATAACATTAACCGCGATCACATTAAATGGAGTCCACTGTAAAACTGCAAGATTCCCCATTTCCCTAGGTGGAAGAGAGAGAATGCTCGGAAATTCAAACAATAGTGAAGGGCAAGAAAAGAATGGGTTCCTACTGAATGCATTGTGACTAAAAGCATGTAAACAGGGAAATTACATTGATATGTAATATGTTTTTATTTGATAATATGATAAAATATCTTTGTGTATGTGGGTATTTATTTTAAGTTCTATGTTGTAAAATGCGCGCCGAGCGGTCCGCGAATGTCCTATCTCCTATATCGTCGGTCAGTTGGTTATGACCTGCATGGGTCTCGAAAATGGAGCAGGAATGGGAGACGAAATGAATCAGCCGAAGGGAGAAATGCAAAACTTAACAACGTTGATTTATTCAACAACTAAGAAAAACATTTAAAAGAAAACTCTCGGTACAATCCTTGAGAGAGGAGCTCATTCTCCGCCACCTTCTCAATTTGCCAATCTACTCGGGAGTCCTTCCCGTCTTTTTTGTTCCAACAGGAAACCTCGGTTCCAGGGGAGAGCGACACCCCCCCCCTTTAACCTTCGCCCTTGAAGAAGTCGAGTCACACAAAAACAATTTCTTCCTTTGTCGGTCGATGACAAAACGGCAGATTTGACACTTCTAATAGTCCGTGTGTCAAAAGGACCATTACTGCCGTTTCACAATTGTTCGGCGCTTTGAAAATGGTCGGCGCCTTACAATGAACCAAAAGAATAAAAGTTCGCCCGACCATCGACAGAGACGGACGCGACTATTACATATGTACTTCTGTGTGGATAGTTCACCTGTTAAAGAATAAATAATCAATTCCTTTTTTATAAAAAAAATGCTAATATGGCGGTTCAGATCGATGATCCGGCAAAAATGAGAAACTCCACATTAAATTTTTTTTTGTTGTTGTTGTTGAACAATATCTGACTGAAAGAGTAGGTTCGTACCTGAGTTCTAGGGTTCGAATCCCAATGACGGCATGTATTTCCTAGCCATTCGGAATCAGCTTTAAAGAAGTAGGTCTGGTGTCATTAGTTCTCATGTAACAAAAGAGAAGACTGTAGCTCTCTAAACTAAACCCATATTATCTAATAATAAAAATCAATTTTATATTTTTCTCTGCATGGTTGGTCCTAGAAAATCACAAATAGTTATTAAACTTATATTAATTCATTATTCAAAACTAAATTATTAAATAAATTACGGAGTACCACTACAATCTTATTTGTGAATGTATTATATTAGTATAAATGTATATTCTATTTTTTATTGTGTTAGAATCTATTTAGTCTTCATTTCCATCCAGTAAATTAATAGTCCCCTATATAATAATAGCCTAAGTTATCTGTCCGTCTGTCCTCGAATTTATGAAGCGGTTGGACCTGGAATGGATAGAGACTTCCCTATTCTTGATGAGTTGCGGTTAGCAAAATTCAAAGCGAGTAAAGTTAATGGTCTGTAGATCCGATTCTAAAATAAATTGGTATAAGTAGGCTTCATATCACTGCAAAAAATTCTGTCGTCTTTAAAACGTTCGAAATCCACCCCCTCCCCCTTTTCGAGAGTTTAATGCCATTATTTCTAGCCCTATTTTCCCCGGTTAAGAGCAGGCGATTAAATTCATCATTTTATCACATAATAAATAGGTAAAAATACCATTTTTCTAGCATTATGACGTCATTCCTTTAACTATCTCATTTAATCATTTCTCATTTTAAATTATTTAAATATCGTCTGCATTATTTTCATACATTTTATCACTGAATTCAGATATTACGTAAATAATTTTCTTTTATATTTGTCTTAAATAATAGATTAGGTATATATGTGATAATTTTAACTTTAATCATCGATTATTTTTTGGTTCAATGAAAATTTTATAATCAGTATTAACAACAAATTATATCTACCTCCAGCGTGTAGTGGAAATGATAGTTTCATTCCTTTACATCCATTAACTACTGCGGCAAAAAAAAATTGAGAAGAACTTAACAATAATTTCGACGTAGGTAAAAAAAACTTTAAATTACCTTTCTAAATTAATTCAACATGGTTCTAAACTGCAGTATCGGGAGACTTAAGAGGAATATGAAGCTAAACAAATTATTGTGCGTGTACCAGATAATTCTCAGCCAAAAAACAAACCATTTTTTCTACCTGCCTCAAAGGGTACTTTACAATTCTGGAAAATTAAAAATTTTACTGATCCCGTCATATGACGGGTTGTATGCTAGTTTTATTATAACATTCTATTTTGAAATATATATGTTACCATTATTTTTCAAAGCGTCATATGGATAAATTTATGTAAAGAATACAATAATTTTTTACTTATTGTAATATTTCTTGAAAATAAATTATGTTAGTAGCCTATCGGAAAAGGTTTTAAGAAGCATGACCGTCATTAATAGCACCTTGTGTAGCAAAACAGTAGACTATTGCACTCCAAAACCAAATCACATTAGCCGATAGGAAGGACCGTCGACGACCAATATTTAAAGGAGACAATACGTAGAATGTTC
>CM063500.1:106721673-106866673 GCA_032207245.1 Pardosa pseudoannulata | reverse complement strand
TTACATGAAAGAAGCTTTGAAGGGTTTCATGGCACAATTTCGCAGCATACCCAAAGATTTGATTAGGAATAATTCAGATATCCCTGAAGGAATCAGGGCTGTACTCTCTGGAGAAGGTGAACTCTTTGGTAAAGATCCATCTAACACTGTTTTCGTTAGGAAAGGTAAAAATATCTTCCAATTATTTATCATATCGATACCCCAGCACCATAACATAACGAATCAAAATTTAATGTTTTGGGATAATTACAAGTTGATGATTTTGGTAACAAAAATTTGCAATTATTTGGTTATTTTTTATTTTATTTGACTGTGGTGTAGCACATAGCTGTTGTTATTTCAAAGCCATTAATAACCCGAATTTGCTTTATATCGTCTTTAATTATAGTAAAATGCCACTGAACTGTATTACAATATTCAAATATAGAACAAAAGACAAGGTAATATGCTAAAAAATCTATAAAAAAAATTAAAAAGTAAAAGAAGCACTCCACGTGCTACAACTGAAAGAAAAAAAAATGTCAAAGTCCCTTCTGAACTAATCCAGCAACCCTAGACTCTTTCCATTATCCTGTACTGATGCGCTCGTTGTTCCATTGTCCTGTGGACAATGCGTCCTTTCCCGGCTCTGTCCAGAAGAACCGGGACTCTAACGATTGTCCTGAATCGCCTCCTGGAGATCAATCACAACTCTCCAAAACTTGGTGAAGTTTAAGTGCAATCGTTTTCACACCACACGCTTCCTGGAGTCGCGAAAAAATACTTGGGCATGCGACCCACAGTATGCGAGTGAGGAGAGGAAATCAGTTTCTCACACCTTATGTAAAACATAGCTGCACTTTCACACTTATTACCATTAAAAATTTAATAAAATTGTCCAATAATAATTATCCGATCTATCGCCGAATGGGAGGGTGTTGCTCTTTGGAGCCAGAGTTCGTGAGTTCGAATCCCACTATGGCATGGATGTTCATAGCTAGTCGGGACTGGCTTTAACGCTAAACATACCATATAACGGGTCAAATGATCCATAAGGTATATGTAAAAAATGCGATGGGAAATGAAATAAAAATTCTTATTCTTTGTGTTTATAATACATAAAAGTCAACTTTTATATATTGAAAACACAAAGAATAAGAATTTTTAATTCATTTCCCATTGCATTCTTTACATATACCTTATGGGTCATTTGACCCGTTATATGGTATGTTTAATGTTAAGTAGTAGGTCCCTGTAGCATTAGCCCTCGTGAAGCAAAAAAGTAGACTATAACGCACGAAACAAAACCAACCAATAATAATATTACAAAAAAATACACGATTTCCTGAAAAAATAGAGGTTTGCCTTGTTATAGTAAGGTATTGGCGTATAGGTACATATTTTGCCATAAAATAAAGTGGCTATAAAAAAAGAATAATCCGCTTCTATATCGTTATATTTATGAAATATGAAGAACTTCTGAATGACAGTTTTGCAATTGGATAATATGGGGACTAAGGTTTAGGTAATCGCCCCTAGATAACTCTTAACCTGCTTTGTTATTTGTGACTAATGCTACTTGGATAAGCCTAGTGCGAAATCCAGGGGCTACACGAATTTAGGCAAAAGGATAAGCCTTTCGTTTTGAAAAGCACTGCTAGAATAAAAAAAATTGGGTTTTTGTTTAAAGTGGGTCCTTGTGATTTAGAAGCAGGAACAAAGCAGAATACCCCAGCCTTGGCCTGCCACCTCCAGAGGTATCGAAGGGAACTTCGAGGAGATGCAACCACGAACCTATTTTACGTGTCCCAGTTACTATTATTGAACAAGGTGGATCTTTGACCAGCTCGAGCCTCGATCTTGCAATCTTCCGGTTACGAGATTTTTGTAATGTACTAAAATTATCAATTCCCTTTCGAAACTTAACATGAATCAAAAATTTAAATTCTTGAATATTTACTGCAACACATTTCCAGTTCTTTATTTAAATTCAATATAAAAACCATATGAAACCTTTTTTTCTTCTTTTATAGGAATAGTGGGTGACTGGAAAAATTACTTCTCACCCGAACAAAATGCAAGACTGCAAAAGAAATTCAGAGAAAGGATGGGAAACACCGAGTTTGCAGAGTTATGGAAAGATATCATATAAAGTTTATACTGCAAATTGAATAATTTTTTCAAGTGTAATGCAAAATCTGTGTAATTTAATGCAATTTTGAAGCCATTAAAATTATTTCCTACTATTCTGGAGTCATTTCTACCAAATATATACACTGTCTACCAATACGTATTTGGACACCTATGCAAATGACGATATCTGTGGTCCTGAGGTACGTCACGGCGTCCGCCGGTATACATCGTGTAGGAAACACATTTCATGCAAGATGCCGCCCAGTTCGGAGCTCTCTGATTTCGAGACTCTGATGGCCAATCCTTAAGGTGCATATCTAGCGATCTGAAGAACCCCAAATCAACAGTGGCCTATGTGATTAAGAAGTGGAAGCTGAGCGGTGATTGTCGGAATGTTCCCCGAGTCGGCAGACCAGAGGAACTCGGAGATAGAGACCGACGAGTGCTGTCCAGATAAATTCGGAAGAACCGCACCCAACCGATTGCCCTCATCCGTGAGAAGTTTCAACAGGCATCCGGGAGTATTGTTTCAATGAATACCATCCGTAAGGAAGCACATCTGCTTGGTTTTCATGGTCGTGCTGCTGCCCATAAGCCTTTGATCACAAAGTCCAACCGCGCTGCTCGGTTAATGTGGTGCAAAGCACATCGAAATTGGACCGTAGATCAGTGGAAACGGGTTCTTTGGAGAGACGAATCAAGGTTCACCCTTTACCGTTCGGATGGCAGGGTCTGGGTCTGGCGTCTGCCTGGAGAACGTCTCCTGCCAGAATGCATTGTGCCAACAGTCAAGTTCGGCGGAGGTGGAATTATGGTCTGGAGGTGTTTCTCCTGGTATGGACTGGGACCCTTGGTCCCCATTCATGGTAAGCTCAACGCCGATGCCTACTGCACTATTTTGGATGACAATGTGCTTCCTACGTTGTGGCAGTTTTACGGGTTGGACCCCTGTTACTTTCAGGACGACAATGCCAGTTGTCATGTTTCGAGGTTAACCAAGGCTTGGTATGGTGCCAATGGAGTTCATCGAATGGACTGGCCTGCCCAGAGCCCAGACCTGAACCCTATCGAGAACCTCTGGGACGAGTTGGATCGCCGAATTAAGGGGTGCACTACCCGTCCAAAATCGGTGAAGGAACTTGTATGTCTACTCCAAGCCGAGTGGAAGACAATACCACTAGCTGTAATACAAAGACTTGTGGAAAGTATGCCCCGGAGGGTTCACGCTGTAATTGCCTCTCGTGGAGGCTCTACCAACTATTGATTTTGAATAAAGTTAGTTTTTCTTTTCTATCACAGGTGTCCAAATACTTATTGGTAGACAGTGTAATGACGAATCTCTTAATTCCCAATTATTATACAGAGAGTTAAACAACATTGAATACTACAGCATGTCATCACTGGCTGTACACTTTAAACAGCATAGAAGTCATAGGGATGGTTTTAAGCTTACTGCAACTTCCTGTGCTGAAAAAAAAAAACAGAAAATTGGTACTTATTAGTATACTTTTAAACAAAGGCTATGTAAGAGAGTACTGTACTAGATCCTGTGATTTTGTATAAAGGACAAATACACAGGCAGACATATACTTCACTATAGTGTTCTCAACCATTTTTAGTCTCCAATCCCCTTTAAAAGAAAAAATATTGGAACACCTACTGTACAGAAATAGGTAACTATACCAACTATTAAAATATTGTTGCATGTTTTCTATATCTATTTTATCTACCTATTTACCTATTAAAAATCACAAAATAGAAAGTAATTGAAACAACCATCAAATGTAGTAAAAAATGGGTGTTTATTACAAATTTAAAAATAATCACCAATAAGATAAGAAAAAAAAATTAATCCGGCATTAAACAGTTTTAACTGTTTGTTAATGTCAGTTTCCAAATACCATTTGTATCATACAAAAATTTTGATAATTAGATAAAAGTATCAATTTATGAAGCAGAAGGTATTTTTAAAGTATTTATTAATTTTCCTAAGTATGGTTGGTAGACCAGGGTCGGCTTCCGAAGACTGTCTTAGTGCCAACTATTTGCATCTAAACTCTCTACCGACTCCCTGATATGCTATAGCTCCCACTGTAACCAGCGAGGCTTCTCTACAGTTTAGGATGCCCCTGGAATTTGATTCTATATCGATATTTATCATCGCAAAGTATGCGAGTTTTCTCATCCCCGATATTTTCTGTTCAGTATGATTTTCAGTAAGATAAAATTTCAGTACGATTTAGAAAATTTTTAAAAATCGTTCTCCATGCGTTTTCTAATCTATTCGAAAAATTTGGCACTACGTATAATTTTTATCTACAGTGTGTTTTTTTAGTATTTTAATACTTATTGTTTATGCTCTTAATTACATTTTTATTGTCTTACGGGTGGTTACTGCCACCATTTTAAATTTAATGTTGACGCTTCTATACCTATAGAGAATGTGCGCATGACGTCAGATGCAGCAAAAATTACAGCTCAACTTCCTCGTTGGCAAAACATTTGAATTTCCTACGGATTGTGCTTGTTATTGGGGTTTTAATTTTGTCAATTATCTGAAAATGGTAACAAGCTGTTGTGCGTATGGCTGTACTAAGCGTTTCAAAAAAGGCGAATATATTGGATTTTATTGCTTTCCTAAAGATCCTACATTGCGAATGCTTTGGATAAAAGCTTTGAAAAGGCAAGACTAGATTCCAAGTTCTTCGAGAATTTGCGACAAACATTTTCAGAATGGTAATAAAACGTTACCTTACTGTAATGTAAGAGTATATAAAATTGTTATGCTCTAAGAATTTTTTTATTATTACTAAGTAATTTTTTTCATATTTCTAATGTATTTTCTATGCTTTTGTGAGAAGTACTGTACCTATAAATATAATTATTTTTTGTCCTTAAAATAATAAAGTTTTGTACATTTTTATTAGATTCTTATTTATGTAATAGTTTATTGTTCCTGTTAATATAATCAAAGTTGTTATACTTTGATAATGATACTTAATAGTACTGTGTAAAGTGTTTAATTTTTTAAAAATATATATAATTTTGTAAGTGCTAAAAAAATCTATTTTGAATTACTTAGCCAGTTTCTGATGTTTCCTTCCCCTTCCCTTAAATAAAATTTAGTTTTATTGTATACGTGATCCATATCGAAGCTCATAAGATACAATGAAAACAAGCAATGTTTTGCCAACTAAAAGTTGAGTTGTAGTCAGCATTCGTATTTGTTTACAAACATGCACTTTCTCCATACGCACTTCTTCCTCTGTCTCCTAATGCCAGTGGGACATGAGGCCGCCAGTGTTGCGTTCCATCCCTTTTAATGCCGCCTCTCTGGCACTTCCCCAACTTGGCCATTCACAGGCATTTCTTTCTTGGATGGCCATCTTTATATCGGTCAGCTTTGGGAGCCCTGTTTTTCTTTTAGGGCTATTCTAGTTGGGTCTTCTGTTGACAGTCTAAGAATAAGCCCAATCCATGAGCATATTTTCTTTTTTATTATGACAGTTATGGGTTTGCTATTGGTCGTGATATATAGGTCAGAATCGGAAATTTTGTTTGTCCAGTATAATTTTTATTAAATTTCTTAGGCATTTAGTTTGGAAAGTATCAAGATCTTTTTCTTGCTGTTTATTTATTTTCCATGAGTTAAAACCATATAGTAGAACTGCTCTGTGGTAAGAGCCGTGGTATCTCAGTCGGTAAAGGCAACGATCTCGTTACTGAGAAGTTGCGGGTTCACCACCGAAGCCGGCCTAAGGGCCTTCGTGTTCGTTGAAGGTGACTGGGGCACATAAAATATGTTCTTTGTCCCAATGTCTTCCAAGTTCTCAATCAATACCTCTGGGGATGGCAGACCAAGTCTGTGGGTCTTTTGCTTGATCCCTGCTTCAAAATTACAAGGATCCACTTGAGCATAACTCATACTTTCACCCTTGTGGTGCTCGTTATAAACGAAAGGCGCACATCTTTGCCTTAATACGATTAACCTCCGGCTCAATCGTGCTTTGTTTCATCAAGTGACATAAGTCAACAAGAACTGCTCTAACAGTTTAATTGAGGAATTTTAGTTTCAGCTTTGTGTGTATGCCTTCTGGTCTCTATACTTTATTTAGGGACCTGAATATATATTGTGCTTTTTTAATTCTTATATCTCTACGTACTATTGGCGCTGTGAGAGTGCAGCTATGTTTAGGTTTGCGAAACTGATTTGCTCGCCGCACTCACACGTTGTGGGTTGAATGCCCAAGTTTTTTTCGCAATTCCAAGAAGCGTGTGGTGTGGCCGGAGAAAATAAGTGCACTTAAACTTCACCAAGTTTAGGAGAATTGTGATTGGTCTCCAGGATACGATTCAGGACCATCCTTGGAGTCCCGGTCCTTCTGGACAGAGCCAGAAAAGGACGCATTGTAAAAAGGACAATGGAACAACGAACAGGATAATGGAAAAAGTGTAGGGTTGCCTGAGTAGAAAGAAGAAAGGTAAAGAATGCAGCGTTCTCTTGGACATTGGCAATTTTTTTTTAGGCGTAGCACGTGGAGTGCTCCTTTTGCTTTTTAATTTTTATGTATTTTTTTTGCATATTTTCTTGTCGTTTCTTCTAATTTTGAACATTGTAATATAGAACAATAATACTATACTATAATTAAAAGCAATGTAAAGCAACTTGGGGTTATCAATATCTTCGAAATGACAATGCAATGTACTACACCACAGCAGGCGCTAAAATATATCATCAAAAAAAAAGCACCAGGACACCCCGAACTGCATTTTAACCGAAAGCAGTAATGTTCCCTTTGAAAACCATGCTGTATATTGCAACCAATTCAACAACCAACCACATAACAAAGTGAACAGAGATTTTAATAGCAACTGTACTTTTATCACGATTTCAAATAAGGGATATATGAAATGGCGCAAGATTGCATCAGATCATCTGAATTTGTATAAAGAACAAATATCCATACAAACACATACTTATCTATACAGATAAAGAGAGAGTTACGAAGCTTTGACTGACGCAGTGACTCGGTAAAGAAAATGTCAGTTATCTTCATTTATTTTAAAGTTAAGAGTTATTTTCAAACAGCACGTTCCAATAATTTTTTTCTCTAACTTTTTATCGGTGCATATCTTTCAAGAGCAAATTGCTTTTATTCGATCTTTTATCTAACCTTTACAATGAAACCTTATCAAAAGGCTCCGATATAGTTATTGACTACCATTAAGATATCGCATGTTTTCAAACGTAGATAATAAATATTTTGATCAATAGAATTACCAAGTCAAGAAAAACTGACAACTGTGCTAGATCGCAACCTCTAGGTAAGTTATTTAAAGTATCCAAGTGAGTAAAAATGACGGAATTCGGCAAAAAATTAGAAATTGCCTTTGTTGATTTATTTGAAAGACCACAATGTTAGCTATCCAAAACAGTTATGCAAAACGTTTGTCTTTACGGTCCTTGAAATATAAGTTATGATAATTTTTGTTTTTGATTGACAAACCGGAAGTTACCCTTAAATAACATTAAATTGTAGTTTAAATGGATTTGATTTGTAAACAAATCGTTTTCAATAAAATCTATAAATTGAATTTCTGAAAAACTGTGATTTTTGCTACACTACCACACCTCAACAATCACTAAGACTGTTAAATATTTTTTGCTAAATCTGCTAAAATAATTTTTAGAATTTAATTAGAATTTAATTGTATGTTTTTAATGATGTTATGTATGCATTGAACCTCAGGATTATAAATATATTCATTTTGAGATGAGTTATGGGCATTTGTGTTAGAAACTTCGTTATTTTTTTCTTGAATTTTTGCTCTAAATGACTTCATTGGCTATAACTCATTTATACTTTAGAATATTTTCATTCTGGAGGTTTAATGCATACATAATGGATATATGTCTACATATATCCAAGTAAAAGTGATATGTTTTGCGTATTTTTTAGTTAGAAGTGTTGGAGAAAGTAAAAAAAAAATGCTTATTTTTTCTCTATTTTTGACAATTTTTAAGACAATATATATGTATTTATGTTTATTTTCATATTTTTCTATGTTTTATAACCTATTGCTGCAATAACTAAAAATATATTTCCATAAAAACCTCATTTAAAAATTTTAGCTCCGAACGTGGTCGGTTTCCTTAATACAACCAAAATTTGAAGAAATTTGTGGCATTCAAAAACAAAGCCATTTATGCCATAGTTACTTTTCATCCATGTATCATTTTATTTGTATTATTTCATTAAAAAATTTATTGCTACCACGATACCTTTTATAAGTATTAGCACTTTTATGCTGCTTTTTATTGTTTAGTTTTTAAGTTATGTCTAATCAGTAATACCTACATAATAAGTCCTTAGTTTCTTATTAATTGATATTTATTCAGGGGTTTGAAGAAATTTATGGCAGTCAAAAACAAAGCCATTTATACTATAGTTACTTTTCATCAATGTATCATTTTATTTGTATTATTGCATTGAAATATTTATTGCTACCACGATACCTTTTATAAGTATTAGCACTTTTATGGGCTTTTTATTGTTTAGTTTTTAAGTTATGTCTAATCAGTAATACCTACATAATAAGTCCTTAGTTTCTTATTAATTGATATTTATTCAGGGGTTTGAAGAAATTTATGGCAGTCAAAAACAAAGCCATTTATACCACAGTTACTTTTCATCAATGTATCATTTTATTTGTATTATTTCATTGAAATATTTATTGCTACCACGATACCTTTTATAAGTATTAGCACTTTTATCTTTTTTTGTTTAGTTTTTAAGTTATGTCTAATCAGAAAATACATAATAAGTACTTAGTTTCTTATTAATTGATATTTATTCAGGGGTTTGAAGAAATTTATGGCAGTCAAAAACAAAGCCATTTATACCACAGTTACTTTTCATCAATGTATCATTTTATTTGTATTATTTCATTGAAATATTTATTGCTACCACGATACCTTTTATAAGTATTAGCACTTTTATGGGCTTTTTATTGTTTAGTTTTTAAGTTATGTCTAATCAGTAATACCTACATAATAAGTCCTTAGTTTCTTATTAATTGATATTTATTCAGGGGTTTGAAGAAATTTATGGCAGTCAAAAACAAAGCCATTTATACCACAGTTACTTTTCATCAATGTATCATTTTATTTGTATTACATTGAAAAATATTGCTACCACGATATTTTATAAGTATTAGCACTTTTATGGCTTTTATGTTAGTTTTTAAGTTATGTCTAATCAGTAATACCTACATAATAAGTACTTAGTTTCTTATTAATTGATATTTATTCAGGGGTTTGAAGAAATTTATGGCAGTCAAAAACAAAGCCATTTATACCACAGTTACTTTTCATCAATGTATCATTTTATTTGTATTATTTCATTGAAATATTTATTGCTACCACGATACCTTTTATAAGTATTAGCACTTTTATGCTGCTTTTTATTGTTTAGTTTTTAAGTTATGTCTAACAGTAATACCACATAATAAGTCCTTAGTTTCTATTAATTGATATTTATTCAGGGTTTGAAGAAATTTATCAGTCAAAAACAAAGCCATTTATACATAGTTTCTCATCATGTATCATTTTATTTGTATTATTTCATTGAAATATTTATTGCTACCACGATACCTATAAGTATTGCACTTTATGGGCTTTTTATGTTTAGTTTAAGTTATGTCTAATCAGTAATCTACAAATAAGTCCTTAGTTTCATTAATTGATATTTATTCAGTAGAAATATCAGTCAAAAACAAAGCCATTTATACCACAGTTACTTTTCATCAATGTATCATTTTATTTGTATTATTTCATTGAAATATTTATTGCTACCACGATACCTTTTATAAGTATTAGCACTTTTATGCTGCTTTTTATTGTTTAGTTTTTAAGTTATGTCTAATCAGTAATACCTACATAATAAGTCCTTAGTTTCTTATTAATTGATATTTTCATTGAAGAAATTTTTAAGTCAAAAACAAAGATTTATACATAGTTACTTTTCATCAATGTATCATTTTATTTGTATTATTCATTGAAAATTATTGCTACCGATATTTTTATAAGTATTAGCACTTTTATGGGCTTTTATGTTATTTTTAAGTATGTCTAATCAGTAATACCTACATAATAAGTACTTAGTCTTATTTTTGATATTTATTCAGTTTAAAGAAATTTAAAGTCAAAAACAAAGCCATATACCACATATTTTATAGTATCATTTTATTTGTATTATTTCATTGAAAATATTGCTACCACGATACCTTTTATAAGTATTAGCACTTTTATGCTGCTTTTTATTGTTTAGTTTTTAAGTTATGTCTAATCAGTAATACCTACATAATAAGTCCTTAGTTTCTTATTAATTGATATTTATTTATTCAGGGGTTTCGTTGCTATTGTTGTTGTTGTAGTTGTTGATTTATGGCAGTTGGTCAACCAGTTGGTTAAACCAAGCACGATTGAGCCGGAGGCTACTTGTATTAAGGCAAGGGGATGCTCCTTTCGTTTTTAACGAGTACCTCAAGAGTGAAATTACGACTTATGCTCAAGTGGGTCCTCGTCATTTTGAAGCAGGTACCAAGCAGAAGAGCCATAGGCTTGCCCTGCCACCTCCAGGGGTACTGATTGATACCTTGGAGGACGTTGTGACCACGAACCTATTTTACGTGCCCCAGTCACCTTTAACGAAGACGGCAGATCTTAGGCCGGGTTGGGCTTCGAACCCGCAACTCTCTAGTTACGAGAGCATTGCCTTTGCAAACTGAGCTGCGCGGCTCTTTAATTACTATGTATTTGGTAAGAATGAGTTGTGTGGGTTTAAAAGTTTAAGAACTACTGTATTGTATCTTACATTTTTCACTTTTCAAAAAAAATGTTGGAGACAATTATCATTAATCAAAAAACTAAGTGTTTGGAAATAGTTCTACATCTGGTATAAAATAGATATAGCGGATAATCTTGAATAACTAGCATATAGCCCGTCATATGACGGGATCAGTAAAATTTTTAATTTTCCAGAATTGTAAAGAACCCTATCAGGCAGGTAATTTTTTTTTTTTTTTTTTTTCTGAGAATTACTTTTCAACAAAAATAATCCATTAAAATTATCACATATGTACTTAATCTATTATTTAAGTCAAATAGAAAAGAAAATTAGTTATGTAATATCTAAGTTTAGTGATAAAACGTATGAAAATAATCCAGAAAATATTTAAAAAATTTTAAAATAAGAAATAATTAAATGAGATGGTTAAAGGAATGAAGTCATAATGCTAGAAAACATATTGTTATTTTTACTTATTTATTATGTGATAAATTGATAAATTTAATCGCTTGCTCTTAAAATGGGCTTGATATAATGGCATTAAAAGCTCGAAAAGGTTACGGGGTGGATTCGAACGTTTTAAAGAGGACAATATTTTCCGCTGTGATATGAAGCTTATCTTAGGCTATTATTACATTACGAGAAGAAAGTTTAAGGATACACAACATAAAAATGTTTATGTGGCCAGGGACATCCGTAAAACAATACGTGTATTTAATAAAATAAAAATTATAAAAAGTTGAAAAATAGTAAAAATTTATTTTAAAAATAATAAAACAACTTTCGGAATAAGAATTTAAAAGAAAAATCAGAAAATATTAAATTTTATAGACAGTAAAAAAAATTGCCTGCGTCGGGGATAGAACCATCAACCCGAAATGTACTACGATCAAGTGAGGAGACATTTAACAAACGTACAACGCCTGCACGTAGTAAGTGAATTAATTAGAGTATTTGTAGGTTTAAGTAGAAACAGTCCAGAAATTTAAATATTACTCTCCGCCTTTGCCATCCTATCAAGAATGAATTTCGTATAGAATAAGAGGAAGGATAAGGCTTAAAATAATAGCATTAAACGCTCGAAAAGGGGGGATGGGGTGGATTTCGAACTCGATTTCAATTTTGCTAACCCTAACTCATGAAAAATCCAATATGGATGCCTGTATCCATTCCAGGTACAACCGCTTCAGAAATTCGCGGACAGACAACTTAGGCTGTTATTATATAGGGGATGATTAGCAACGCATCAGAAAGCTATCTTGGTTTGGATTTTAAGACGGATTCTATTTGGATTTGATAGTTATGACCAATTACCCAAGATGTTTATCTGGATTCATCTTATCACAATAGAAATAAATAGGATTTTCTTTTCTTTACAGAATCATGTCAGCCGACGAGAAACAAGATGAAGCAACAAAGAGTAAAACTCCATTCTATCAAATCGTCGATGGCTTCCGAATCCCTGGTTTCTTTTCTCCTGAAGCTCTTAGGTCAGCTCTAACCTACAAGCCCCGGCCAGATGACTTGTTCATAGTCACGTATCCCAAGTGTGGAACTACGTGGATGCAGAACATTGTAGCATCCATCTTTAAAAATGGCAAACCGATCGAATCGGCTATAGAATTCTTTAGCCAGACTCCTTTCTTAGAGATGGCTGGAAGGGAAGGTATCGAGATCATGGAAAGACCTGGTGCCATGAAAAGTCATCTCCCTTTTCATTTGATGCCATGGTCTCCAGAGGCAAAATACATATTCGTAGCAAGGAATCCCAAGGTAAGTAAATGAGAGTTAGTTTACATACACTGAAGATTCCCAAAGTGTTCTAAATGGACCCCTATGGGTCGACGCCGACTTTCAAAGAGTTAATTTAAAAGGAGAAATTAAGGATATATGATGCGTAAACAGGGAGACATGAAACTGGATCACATATAAACAGGCAATCACTAAAAATTAGACTTTCCGTCAATGCTATAATTCTCCTGAAACAGTAATTAACTAAGTAACTAGTTACCTAAGTACTTACATAATGTTTACTTATATAACGGACACGGATATTAATTATATAATAAAGCATGTGTGATAAACTTGTGTAAATAGGTGACTATTTGCTTTGTGATTAAAAATTCTCTATCATATTTCCAAAACCGGCCAACTAATGTAAAATTTCGTCTGACTCCTGACACACTCGGGTATGTTTTCCCCTTCTAGAGTAAATTTTGATTTTCTCATACTAACATTTCGAGTCGCAGTAGATCCGTCGGGAAAGGCACCGATCTCGTAACCGCACGGGTTATGTGTTCGACACTCAAGCCGAATAAAGATCAGTCCTGTTCATTACTGGCGACTGCAACACTTAAAATAGGTTTCTGGTCGCAATGTCCTCCAGGTTTCCCAACTTTACCTCTGAGGACGATACCTCTGTTGATAATACTTAGGCTCACTCTTTACCCTGTAATCCCTGGCAATTATTTTTATAATAGGAGCTAACTCTTGTATGATGACAAAAGAAATTGGCACGTAACATATATATATATATATGTGTGTGTGTGTGTGTGTGTGTGTAATCCAATAATTATAAAATTGATCGACATTATAGCCCCTATTATTTTTACTTTCCCCGGGCTACTGGGCAAGGAGAAAGCCTAAACAGCTTAGCAGTAATAACGATGCAGTCGGGCCATTGAAAGAGACCGGCACAGGTCTAATTAAAACTTTATATTAGAGCTGTTAAAACAGACATCTTGACTAGTCAACGACAGACAAAAGAAAGACACAAAAATCACTCTTCTCGAACAGAGGTGCACCTAAGACAGAAGACAGAAAGAATTTTCCCAGAGGACAAGAGACTTACTCAGCGAATTTAAGTATTAAGATCGGAAAAACCCAGAGACATTTGCCGGCGACAGCTGGAAAACATGTTGAATAGACAGAAAATTTACATCTATAGGACAGAAAGCTTTGGGAGATGTATCGAAAGAATTTTAAGTCGAGGACTTCCTTTGATTAAGACATTTAGAGGCTGGGAAACAGATTTTAAGGAATTAGAATGGGAGAGAGGAGGTTTTTAAGGAAATATTAAAGTTAAATAATTTTGATATATTACTTATGTATGTGAAATAGTAAGTTATTTACAATGAAAACCAATACCCATCTGTAAAAGAAAAAATTATCTTGATTCACTCTGTAGTTTTGAAACAGTCAGTTGTAGCTTACAGATTTTTTTTCGAGGAATAATGATGTTTTCCCTAACAATTATATAATATTTGAAAATAAAACCCCATTTGAATATTTTTTCCAGGACTGCTGTGTATCTTATTTCCATCATACTAAAAGCATTCCAGGCTATCGTTTCGAAGAAGGATCGTTCGATGATTACTTCGAACTTTTTCTAGAAGGCGTAATAGATTTTGGAGACTACTTCGACATGACCCTGTCTTGGTACGAGCATAGAAATGACCCCAACGTTCTTTTCCTTACGTACGAGGAACTGAAAAAGAATACAGATGAAAGTGTTCTAAAAGTAGCTGAATTCATGGGACCGAAATACAAAGTAAGAGCCTCAATTTTAAAATATATCTAAGATAAGGTATTATTGCATGCTATTAGTTCTCATTTGAAGTAGTTGCATATCATAATCACCTAACTAACTTTATTTAAAGAAAGTACCTAACACCATCCAACAATTCGGAAAATTCTGGAATAAAAAAATTCCAAACACGTAACCACAAAAATATTCATTTCAGTGCCTAGATTTTAAGTACAGGATTACCAAGAAATAAGTTCCACACGTCAGGTGACTATACGTTATTGGTCTAAAGGAGGTATAATTGGACCTACAGATAATTGATTCTACATTCTTCTCCATACGTACGTACGGCAAAAGTCTCTTGTACGGACATAGAAAAGTAACTCTTAACACTAAACATACTAACACTTAATACATACCTATTTCTTTATTTTATTTTTCTTATTTATTTTATTAACCTAATACTATTTCTTTTATTTCTGATCCGAAGACCGAAAAGTTTGGGCAATTACGATACTTTCTTTACATTGTGCGAGACAATGAAAAGATAATTTAAATTTCTTCATTGTTGTCCAGTGTTTTAAAGTCTCACTTAAGTCGCGATAAGTGGGATTTCTGCAGTCTTCTTATCACTGTCATTTGTGCATTTTAGGAAGCCATAAAAGGAGACGTGCTACGAGATGTCGTCCATCACAGCAGTTTTGCTTACATGAAAGAGGCTTTGAAGGGCTTCATGGCAGATCTTCGCAGCATACCCAAAGATTTGATTAGGAATAATCCAGATATCCCTGAAGGGATCAGGGCTGCACTTTCTGGGGAAACTGAAGTTTTGAATAAAGATCCATCTAATGTTGTATTCGTTAGGAAAGGTAAAAAAAAAAGAAATATACAGTAGAACCTCGGTATAACGACCCCTGTGGAACCAACATCATATGGTCGTTGTAACGAATTGAAAAAATAATAAAAAATTGAGCAAAGAAATAATGCAACAGTACATACCTAGAAAACACTTCTATTTATTTGTATTGTGACGCCTTCAATATTCTTAAATGAGAGGTAACGTGAATAATAGATCACAGTCAAAGAATAAAATTGGAAATTCACTTTAATTCTTGATTAACTACGGCTATTTACAAAGGAACGTTAATTCCCAAATCATCTAGAACTGCAAAGGATGGCTGCCGATAAAACTTCCTCACGACAATCACAGTCGAAAGAAAAACAAGAGATTTAATAATCTCTTACAAATGGGGAGGCTTTTCAGGGTGCAATAAAACCCAATTTATCCCCCGTTCGGTATCCGAGATTCTGCCGCCCCCTATATGAGCAGACTTTACGAATCTCCCGAACTAGAAAGCTGTCGCTGGTAAAAGGCGAAAGCCTCCACGAGGTCAACACACCTCCGAAAAAAATGACGAAAAGCCCCGAGTCGCAAAATTGTAGGCTTTTTATACCTGAGGGGTCAGTTACGGTTCCGCCAATTGTTTTTTGGGTCAGTTAAGATTCCAGTTACATGAGAACTCCAGCTAAAGTTACAGTTATATTTTTTAGCTGAATTCTCATTCGCTGGCTGCCCCTTCACGGAATTTCAGAGCATTCATTAACGCGATCCATCAGGGACGTATTCGTCTATTCAGTCCGATTGTCAACATTCCGGACTCTGCGACGCCACGCTATTGTCCAGGTACAGGTGTACTACGATCAGCTGTTTTGGCGCATGCTCGGACAAAGGGGAGTCTTCACAGTATTTCCATTACTGAATTTTTGAGACAAAGTCTTTGATTGACGCCTGTTTCAAGTTCATTTGGGAATTTTTCATTATCGCTGATTCCATATCCGTTAGATTTTGAAGGAAATCTTCAGAATTAAATTGTCCTTAAAAATACTGGTGCGAGCATTGATTGTATTGAAGGCTTCTTTTTCAATCACTTTTTCAAAAACTTGGACGATTTCTTCTCCGTCGTCGGAATCGCAGATTTCTTCATTTCCGGTAATACGGGCAATAAAATCGTCCTCATTCAAATTTTCTCCGCAGAACTGTAAAGTTTCGTCTACCGCAACAAACTCATCAAAAGATAATTGAAGATTTAGTTCTCCCCTTTTCGTCCCCTTCTTTAAGCGAACACTAAGATAGAAGTACAGGTTTCTTGAAGTTGCCCCGCAGTACAATAATTTTGAAATAGCCCACTTTGCTCATGAGTTCTGCGGACTAAAATTGGAGGTCGTTCTAACGAAAAATAATACGCTTGGGTCGTTGTAATAATTCAAAATTAACATTATTCCTATGGTAAAAAAATTGGGACTTTTTAAGATGATCGTTCTAACGAAGGAGTCGATGTATTGTGGGGTCGTTAAAAAGAGGTTCTACTGTATATAATTCCATCACTTTTTTTTATTTATCTTATCCCGATTTACTTTTGTGACCTTTTCGTATGTCTGTCCAAGCCTCGGGTTTGTTGATTTAGTTACAAAATTTAGCTATCGATGCATTACAGGCTTGTGGTGAAACGCTAATATACAAGTTAGATCTGTACCTACCATATTGGTTGGTTGGTTGGTTTGAAGCGTTACTGTATACTGCTTTTCTACACAAGGACTAATTAGAGCGAGACCTGCTGCTTAAATTCGATTCTGAATCGACACGAACATCCATGCCAGCACAAGGGGTGCAAACTCGCAAACTCTGGTACCGAAGATCACTGCCTACCCATTTGGCGATCGTTCTGCCTGTCATGTTGAATTTTTCTTGCTAAATGTTGACCTGTGAGAAAAATTAAAAAGAAAAAAAAAGAAAACCCTGGCGGTTTGCATTTAAAGAATTTTTTTAAATATTGTACTACATGATAGAACAGCAAATTCTATAAAATGCTATATTTCATTTTCTTTATTGAAGTCTGTTAAATATTCTTACGTTTGAAAAGGAGCAAAACTTTCTCGGTAATAATTTTAAATTAAATATATTTTTCACAGTGTCTTTTAAACCCTCTAAGCGGTTCGCACGTACAATTCCGCCAAAATGATGATGACTTCAAAACTTACAATTTTCGACCTCCAAAAACGCTCCGAAAATGGATGTAATGTACATTTTTGCTAGTGCTTTCCCCCATGGAGTTTTGAGGTAGGAGGGTCAGGTCTATAGTTTAGGAACTGCACCCCTCTTTCCCTGACATTTCTTGAGGGATGCAACCCTACCCCCTGAGGCAGAAAGAGACTGATAGCTTTTCATGGTTTGTAAATCTCTATTTTGAAGTATTTCGTTTGCGGTAACAGATGTATCTCTAATTGCACCCCTTACATATCTTGGATGACTTTCTTAAAAAAATATATGAATAAGTCTATCAAAGAATATTTTTATTTGTACTTTTAGAATCCATTACTTCTTATGGGATAATATTCTAGACTTGAAGATCTTTACGTGTATTACAAATTAACAATCTATAATATCTATTTATATATCTATATATAACTGGAAGTAAAGGGACAATAACGAGGGTGGGTTTTCCATATTCCATTCTAGTCGACTAAGGGTGAAGGTAAAAATCATAGAACTCTTTGGCCACTGACATTAGCGTATTTTGGAGAATTTTTTTCTAGATGTGTTACACTAGGAGGGTTAAAAAAGGGGAAAGGTAGCATCCTAGAGATGAACTTCTATCACGTGATATAACCATTTTAAAGAATTCTATAAATGTGAGCCTACCAGGGAGATTTTTCCCTGTAGGTTATTAAGCTAATGGAATCCAATATGGTAGATACAGGATCGAGGTCTGAATGCCTTGGACACTGCTTTTCGGTACCAGAGTTCTTGAACTCAATGTTTACCTACGAAAACATTAAGTGCCCCTGCCCCACTAGCATTTAAAGAATTTTCTAACCCCTTAAAAATTACATAGTTTTAAGGAAAAGGTCGTAAAAATACCTATTTTTATTCAAGAAAATTATACAGCGGACTCCGCTTAATGTGATCGCGGTTAATGTTATCAATTGCTTATTGTTATCGAAATCACTTGGTCTCGATTTTCTTTATTCATTCGTATGTTGAAGTTATGACTTTATGGGATCGTTACATCGGTTAATGGGATCAGTTTTCGAACCTCATTTTAACTGGCAAAGGAATAGTCACAATATATTCAGAAGGAACCCATTCTTTTCCTTCCCTTCACTGTTGTTTGAATTTCTAAGAATTCTTCACTTCAATCTAGGGAAATTTGGAATGAACAAAAAAGTGGGGTATTACACGTTCCTGGAATTTTTCAGAAATACGCACACCCTGCTGATGGTCAATGGTTGTCAGATAAGCAGAAGGCAACACATTATTATCGGAACTGAGAAGGAGCGTATTCACATTTTATGCCTTGCTCGCTTACATGCAGCTTGTCGATATGGAAGCCAGAAATCGAAATGATTTAACATTAAAACAAAAGATCGAAATTTTAAATCGTTATGACAGGTTGATTATGATTACGAACAATTTATCAATGAACTTCTTAGAAAAAATTGTAGACAGTCAACAATTGATCAAATGTTTTAATTGTGTATACAATTCTTATGTTTTAAAGGATAATATACAGTACATAAATATAAGGTGTGTTTTTCATTTTGTTTTGAAATTTAGTATGTGTGAATTAAAAGGGGGGGTAAATTTATCTAATTTTGTATATCGTTTATTGTTATCAATCGTTTATTGTTATCGAAACCACGGTGTCCCAAACTGATCACATTAAGTGGAGTTCACTGTATAAAACAAAGCGTATGTATAATATATGTATAATATATGTATGCAGGCACCGATGTTCGTAGGCAATCGGAGTCGGATTTAACCCCTTAATACTCACACCCGTTAAATTGAGAGTGAAGTTCAACCTTCTATTTCTTCCGTCCGTGATATGTCCGGGCAGGAGTGTTCAAAAGTAACGCTCCAAAAATATTAAAACAACGTATTTCTTATACCTATAATCATGTTTTTTTTTTTCATGTATACACCAGATGGCAGTACAAGACTATTTGTAATGTGTTAGATCAAACTATTTTGAACTCGTCTTATATACAAAAAACAATGTATCGATATCAAAGCAAGAAGAGGACATCCAAGCTTAGATAATAACCCCAACCGTTTGATTGAAAGGCATTTTATCAGACAGATACCTCCCACTGATAAGAAACTGCAACCATCAAGAGAATGCAAAGTTTGTTGTGTCCAGAAACGATAAAAACACTAAGAAATGCTGAAAGAAAACCCGGTACTACAATCCAGATTGTGATGTTGGGCTTTGCATCTCGTTTTTTGAAATTTATCACGAAAGAAAAAATTACTAATATTTATTTTAATTATAAGTATGTGTAATAGAATTTTCTTTCAATGTTTAAAACAGATATTTTTTTTAATTTTTTTATTTGATAAAAAAATCAGCATTTAGTCATAATAACCTTAAATGTTGGTTTTTCCTAAAATTTTGATGTTATTTATTTTAATCTCAAAATGAACCTAAAAGTTAAAAATGAATTCATATATTATACATACGCTTGGTTTTATATAATTTTCTTGAATAAAAATAGGTATTTTATGATCTTTTCCTCAAAATTATGTGATTGTTAAGGGACTACAGAATTCTTTAAATGCTAGCTGAGCAGGGGAACTTAATTTCTCCCGTAGGTTAACATTGAGAGGGGGGCAAATCCAGTAAGGCAGCTACAGGAACGATGATGCTACTCTTCAGTACCGGAGTTCGTGGGTTAGAATCTCTCTGCAAGGATCGATGTTCGCAGCCGTTCAGAATCGGCTTTAAGCAGTAGGTCCCAGTTTTATAGTCTTATTAGCCGACCTGTAGCAAAAGAAATGTAGACCGTAGCACTCCAAACCCAAACCAAATCTACCATATCGGATTCTTCTAGCCCAAATTTAACCCATGAGGAAAATAAAATTCCCTCTGACCAGCTCGCATTTAAAAAATTCTTTAAACAAATTATACCACGTGATAGAACACCAAATTCTGCAGGATATTATCTTATCTTTTTCTTGAATTGATGTATGTTTACATGTGCTTATTTACGTTTGTAAAAGAGTATACAAAAATTTCTCGAAAGTAATTTAAAATTGAATATATTTTTCAATATTTAAAAAAAAAAAAAAAGGAAATATATCATCCTAGAAAATTCGATATTATATCACGTGGTGTAATTTTTTAAAAGAATATCTAAATACGATCCTGCGATGGGAATTTTTATTTTCCCCATAGATTAACATCGAGTGAGAGAAATCCAACATAGCAGCTACAATCCCACCTTAAACATGTTCCCTCGATTATAATCAGCAAACACCCTACATAAGGTGTTTGCTGTAAGTATCTTAAGAAATACTTACACATAAACACAAAGACAAACTAATAAACTTTATGTTGCGATTTACAGTCATGGGGGGGGGAAGTTGAAAAAGATTAACACTAAACATGCCAACACTTAATTCCTATCTATTTCTTTTATTTATTTATTCTATTCACTTAATACATACCTACTTCTATTTCTTTTAGTTCTATTTTAATTCATTGCCCATCGCCTTTTTTACATATGCATTACCGGTCATTTGACAGGTTATGGTATTTTTAGAGTTAAGAAAAATTTAACAATTCTTTCGAACACTGGGATACACAATCCTTTATTCAAATGCTTTATCAAAATAATCATATATGTACAACTCTTTTCTACTCTTTGTAGGAATAGTCGGAGATTGGAAAAATTACTTCTCGCCTGAACAAAGTGCAAGGCTCCAAAAGAAATTCAAAGAAAGAATGGGGAACACCGAACTTGCACAATTATGGAAAGATATCATATAGTTTATGTAATGCATATTTAATAAAATTTTTACCTGCTGAATAAAACAAATTTTGCTTAATACAGTGTAATCTTGCAGTCATATTAAGTAAATCGTAGTGCTGTTGCAATAATCTAAAAATTGAAATAAATAATAGAATCTACATGAATAGCAGATGTTTTTATGCCCTTAGGAATCATCTTAAATCATTTGTTTTTCTTCTTCATAAGCACAACAGTCCTTAAAACAAATTTAAAGAACAGTATAAAACAAATTTTGCTTAATACAGTGTAATCTCGCAGTCATATTAAGTCGATCGTAGTGCTGTTTCAATGATCTAAAAATTGAAATAAATAATAGAATCTACGTGAGTAGTAGATGTTTTTATGCCCTTAGGAATCATCTTAAATCATTTTTTTTTCTTCTTCATAAGCACAACAGTCTTTTGCAGGCCTTGGCTGCCTTAACCAAGCTCACATTCCTGCGCCCTCTATACCCGGACACTGAGCTCTAGTTCTGTATCTTCAAAACATCTATTTTTCCACAAGTATTTTGTCTTGTTAGAGAAGTCTTTCTGTGGTTGGTCCGGTATCCCACAGGATTTTTGAAAGTGGATTTTTTAAGGACACTGTTTTCTGAGCTTCTCCAAACAGGGTTCAATCATTTTAACCTGTTGCTTCGGATAACCTGATATATATATATATATATATATATATATATATATATATATATATATATATATATATATATATATATATATAGCTGTCTATAAAGTTGGTATGATTCGAAGCTGAATAGAGGTTTTTAAATCAAAACTTCTTTGCAAACGCAACATCCCTTTACAGGCCTTGGCTGCCTCAACCACACGCTTCCTCTAGCAACTTCTCTCCAATTCCTGATTTTCCCGCATCATCAGCTATCTAGTTGATGGTCTTCCTTTTCCTTTCCGAGCACTTTGTTGAGGTTTCTGAACTGAGATTTTTTTATGGGGTAAGGTAGTTAAATCAAAACTAATCAAAACAAAAAACAAAGTAAGGTTATACAAAACTTTAATAAGATTTATTGTTCTTTACGGAACTAGTGTTGGACATTAAACAAAGCAAAAGAAATGATATCCATATATGAAAGAAAAATCCTGCGGAAGATCTTTTCTCCAATTACACACAATAACGCTAAGACCTCTACAACCTCTACAAATATTTATGGAAAATACAATGGAGAATACGATGGAGTGAATCGAACAATTAATGCGGGAAAACAAATAATGTTCGAATATCATATCAAGGTATATATAAGTAAAAAAAATGGAAAATATTGTCTTGTAGAGAATACTTTCAAACCGTGTTTCTAAAAAGCATTAAAGACAGGAAAATAAAACGCGATTTTAAACATTCTACTTGAAAACTATATGAAAAATGATCATAATAAACTTTTCTCCTTTCTTTTAAATATAATTCACTTAAATTTGGGTTCACTTAAATCATCGCAACATCAAAGGAGAGATTTTTTTTTTGGGGGGGGAGAAGAGAGGCTTCCCCTATATCTTATTGCGACGATCCAAAAACAGTTATTTATCAAAAGAGAAATTATCTGATGCGTTATTTAGATACTATAAGTAGTTAGTGATTGTATTTAGTTTTATTATAACTTTTATATTAACTATTCTTAAATTTTTGAGCAGTTTACAATCAAAATTTAAATAGGACCAAGGCACAATACCATAATATACCTCAGACCTGTTGATTTCTTATGCGATTTATAACGATGAATTTGGATACTTTTTTAAAAAATGAAATTCAGGTACAAAAAATTTTGTTTCACTTCGAACAAAAATTACGATATTGTAGTATCTCCGGGTTCCTCAATTTCTGGTAGTGAATAGGTGACACTGAACAAGAAAGCTTGGACCCAACCTTATCAACGATAACAAAACTTTAATGTTCGGAATAAAATTATAACAATTTTCCAAAAAGAAGAAGACTCAGGCATGTTGCACCGCGTGTGCAAAAGTGTAAGAAAGGACTCCTGGCGAGCCTCAGATACATATCGAAGGCGAAGTCTTCACAAAAGCACAAAGTTGTACTTGCTGCACAGTATGGAACTCAGGGCGAGTTAGTAACCAGGAGATTAGATCTCCTCAGAAAAAAAATCCCACGCTCACCCTTCGTGGCTTCCCTCTTCTCTCCAAAAAACTTTCTTTTCTTCCTTCTATTTGAATCTATCTTCTGCCTGATGTCAATTGGTCGCCTGTGTTTGGGTGATCAGACCATCGTAGATCGCATCCCATTACTTCTGATTTCACCACTCACCGGCGTCATTCAGTCTAAGCCTAGCCTTGTACCGTAGGTTTTATCATTAAAGAATAATTGTCAGGACGGAACTGGCATAAATATCTTTTGTCCAATAGTGTCATTTTCTCAGACTATCAGGCTCCTCTGTTGTCCTCCCAGGTCAAGTATCTTTACGCGATGGCAGATGAGGTCCGTGTATCATAATATAAAAGAGAAATGTACTTTGAGGATGAATATTTTTAAATGGGAACAATAAAAATATTAATTATAAAAATTGAAGTGTCTCCACGAATAACTGATTTATCTCTAAAAAAAGAATTAACGTGGAATCTGTTGTATCTTAAAGTAATAGTAAAAGAAAGAAGCCTATCCGAGGTTCAACTGGTAGATTGCAAGACCATTTGTTATTTACTCTTATTTAGATGTAGGATAAATATCATGGATGTAGGGTTAATATATTTGTAAATATCACCTGATTTACTGATAAAAAATAAGCATGATAGAATTCACTTAAGTAAATAAAACGGAAAATCAAAATAGTTTATGAGACCCAGTTTCTTAAAGAGCAGTAGGAACTATATTGATATAGAAATCTTCCTTATTATTGTACTACACTCACATATTCTACCAAAAAATTTATACATAAAACTTAATTCTTTAAAAAATATCCAACAGATACCATTGGAAAATTCGTACGACCAATGTACATAGTTCTAAGGTATAACAAGTTCCTCACCTATTATTTAAGTACTTTCCTAATATTTTGTTTTGTTTTGTTTTTGGAACAATAAAAAATTTATAGAATAAAAAACAAGTTTTTTGGATCTCATAAACCAAGCATCAATGGCAGAACATTTTGGGGAAAACGTTTTTCATAAAGTCTCATCATATTTTTATTTTATATATAAAAAAAGAAAGAAATAGAAAGGAAAAAAATAGTTTTATCACCTACAAATGTATTTGGTCGTTATTGAAGCTTAATGAAAGTTTAAATCATTACTAAATAACTATTTCTGTTACTGAATTATATATTATATTTGTTGTACTGTGATTTATATGTTTACATGTACTTTTTCTTCTTATCCTTTTTAAAAAATTCAAGATTTTACTGATTTTGGCTCCATGTTTATTTCTTTACTATTTCATTACAGTGGCAACTTATGTAGTTCTTGTTCCATTCCCAAACAAAACAAATTATGGCGGTAAATCAAGTAAGCCGAAAAAGAAAATCAAGGTCCTTTAAAAATTGTCCAGAACGTATACTAAATCAAGTGCCATCCAACTGTGCAACAATAAATTTTACAGATCTCTTACCTGGGGAAGATTATGAACAAAAATTTATAATTGTAAGTGCATATTACAATATTTAATTGCATGTGTTATCAACAGTAATGCTACCAAAACAAAAAATCAGCATACAAGTGAAGATTAATTTTTTAGGGGTACGATGTAGAAAAGGCTATGTTTTATTTTTTGTTTGTTGTTTAACTTAATGAGTATATGTTTTCAGCCAATTGACAAACGTGTGAATAAAACTATTGAGTTTTGTTGAATATATCTTCCACTCTTGTCATCTATAACCTTGAAATTGCATCTTTCATATATAAGGGCATAAGAATATTACCTTTGTCAAAATTCCAAATATTTTGAATTTGCTCCATGCAAAAGGTAAAGTTTAGAATACTTCATTTTTAGTTAACTTTAACCAAACATTGTAATATAAGTAATAAGATAGTAGTTAATAATTTCATTAAAAAGAGAATTGACCAGCATTAATTTTAAAAATGATTGAACAAAAATTTTAAAGTTACATAAATTTGCACATTTTTATTTATTTATTTTTTGTTAATAGCAAAGTTCTGGATATTTATTTAACATCATTCTGTTTGAATAACTTAAATGCCTCAAAATCTGTAATACAATTTTGTTCGTTCTTTATATTTAAAAATGGAAAATTATTTCATAAGGTAGTTGCAGTTAAAAGTACAATTTTTTAATTGAGTAGTAAAAAATGTCCAGTGCTCTAGTTATTTTTATTTTTAAAATCAATAACTTTTTTATATACATACAGTGGACTCTACTTAATGTGATCAGCTTGGGACACCATGATTTTGATAACAAAATAGAAAGCAAAATTAGATAAATTTAACTCTACTCCTCCCTTTAATTCACACGAACTAAATTTCAAAATACATGGTTTCCACGCACCTGGAAAGTCATGGATTTAGACAATGGATTAATTTTGTCATGGAAAGTCTTGATTTTTCAAGCAAAATGAGTAAAAGTCATGGAAAGTCATGAATCTGCTAAACTACCGATTAAAAAAAATGCATTGAATTGTTTAATTCTATTTTTACTTGTCATTTGGCTGAAGTTACTAAGTTTGGTATTTATGTATTATCTTATTGGCGATATTGGCAAGTAAAATTTGTTCACCAAGGAAACTCAAAGCAAGAAAGCTTAATGGGTGGGTAAATATATATTATTCTGGTTTTTTCTTAAATTGTAGATTAAAATTTTATTAATATAATAATAATTATTTTTTAATAAAAATTAGTTAAGATTTTTGCACAAAATATAAGTTTATCTCTAGGGATATTGTATATAAACATTATATTGTTATATTTGGCTATTATTCATGGTCACCTGGATAATACCAAAGTACCCTGAATTCAAATTGGAAATATTTTGATTGAAAAATTGCTATATGATTAAACTTAGGTATGTAGATACAACAATTTATTTTTATGCATGTGAGTTTATTAACACTTATAAAGTAAGTTTATAGTTTTTTTATGATAAAATTCCTGTAATTTCTCTAAAAGCATATATTTTATTTGTATGTACATCAGAAGTTTTATTCATATATACTTTTAACGAAAGCTTTTTAAAGTCATGGAAAATGATCTGCTAAATCAGGGAAAGTCATGGATTTGAAAAATTTTATTTTGGCAGATACCCTGAAAATAAAATAAAATAAACTCACCTTATATTTATGAACTGTATATTACCCTTTAAAATATAAGAATTGTATACATAATAAAAAAATTGATCTATTGTTGGCTGTTTACAGTTTTTTCTAAGAAGCTCACTGATAAATTGTTCATAATCTTCTTCTTCTAAAGTACTACAGCCTGTTAGAGGCCAAGGCTGTTCTATGCAGTTTTTTCCATCCGTTCCTATCTGCTGCAAGACTCCTCCAGTTTCTCTTTTTGACAGTAGTTAAGTCCCTCTCTACTGAATCAAGCCACCTAATTGGTGGTTTTCCTCGTTTCCTCTGCCCCATGGTATTAGTGAAAATGAGCTGTTTTACTGGATTTATATCATCAAGTCGGAATAGGTGTCCAAGCCATCACAGTCAATTGATTTTTATGACTTTAACAACATGAGGTTGCTTATATTTTTTATAAATTTCAAAATTGAATAAGGATCTCGAAAAATTATTCTCTTGAACTGCACCAAATATTTTTCTTAAGATCATAATCATAATGTTCTTTAAAATCATCAGAGAAGTGTTGAACTCCACGTTTCAACACTTTCAATGCATTTCTCATTTCATCACTTATAGGAGGTGGCTCAATATCAAGAAATTCTCAATCTGACTCATTAGTTCCATCAACCTGTCATAATGATTTAAAATTTCGATTTTTTTTTTTTTAATGTTAAATCATTTTGCTTTCTGACTTCCATATCGACAAGCTGCATGTAAGCAAGAAAAACATAAAACATGAATGCGCTCCTTCTTAGTTACAATAAAAATATATTGCCTTCTGCTTATCTGACAACCATTGACCACCAGCAGGGTGTGCATATTTCTAAAAAATTACAGGAACATGTAATTTCCCACTCCTTTGTTCATTACCCATTTCCCTAGGTGAAAGAGGAAGATTTCTTGGAATTTCAAACAACATCGAAGGGAAAGAAAAGAATGGGTTCCTTCTGGAATACATTGTGAATATTACTTTGCCAGTTAAAATGAGGTTCAAAAACTGATAACATTAACCAATGTAACGAACACATAAAGGGAGAAATTTAACATACAAATGATTAGAGAAAATCGGGACCAAGTGATTTCAATAACAATAAGCCATTGATAACATTAACTGTGATCACACTAAGTGGAGTCCACTGTATATATATTTTGAAACTATGCTTTAACTTTTGAAAGAAAAAATTTATTTCTAGCAATTCTTAACGCACTAATATTCAAGCGCTTTACAGCACATGCGCAATCAGCTAGAAAAAAAATATGCAAATCGTGATTTATTTTGAATTACTAAAATTTGTAATAGCAAGCCCTGTACTATATTTACCAGGCACCATAATCTGGATGATGTATAAAGCATAAATGAATTTGCTAATTGTTATTTAAAGCAACGGTAGACAATTTTCAGAATAGATTGTGCATAAGAAGATATAATCTCACTCTTCATGTACCTCATGTCTTTGTGATACAATTTTATAATTTATTTAAAACATTGTATATATGTGGTTTAAAATATATTTATAACATTTCAAAAAGCACGAATAACTTTTAACATGAAAAAAATTAAAATGGATAGTGTTATAATGCTTGATTAACATAATACTGTGATCAAAAATTTATGTAATGAAATGATCACTACAAAGAGTATTATGAAAAATCATTATCTTTGTATGTATAAAATTTTACACAATTTAGAGACAGCATGTAGTCATACGGTATGTCAATAGAATTTGAACCTTAGATTGCTGTGCGAATAAAATCACGAATATAATTGACAAAATGATATTGATAATGATACTTAGCTAACTGTAAATAAAGAAAAACAAAACAAAAACAAATATAAGAATATTAAAAAATAGAGAAAATTTGTTTGAACATACATAGAATATTAATTGTGATCACACTAAGTGAGTATAACAGATTGTGAACTATTTTAAGCTTAAAGTAAAAATTTATTATAATTATATATTAAAAAGAATCAAGATTTGGATTTTTAAATCAAGAAGTTAATTTTATGTGACAGATAGATAATCCTTTTATAAAGTAATCTTTTGTAAAATTATTTGAGACATGTGGGTCTTCAAAATCGAAAGATTAAAATAGATTCAAATATAAAATGCTTTTTCGCGATTTGAGAAGTAGGAGATGCTAGTAAATTATCATTACAGTTTGATCATGTATCTAGCTAATCTTCATCAGACTACTTGGAGGCTCTAAGAAATAAATCAGAGTGAATGAAAGAAAGACAACATTGGGTTGGGTACGAAAAATAAAGTAAAAATTTAATTGATAAAAAATAAAAACATGATCAGTTAAAAATGAAATAGAAAATAACAATAAAATGAATAACAGTATAATCAGAATAATTATCTGTTAGAATTAATCACAGAAGAAATCAGAGAAAGCAAGCAGGAATCAGCAATTATGAATCAGGCAAAATAGCTAGAATTTAAAAAGACTGACCAAAGCTATGAAAAAAAGAAGGAAAATTTATAGGACAGCGGGAGCCATGAGAGAGGGGGAAAGAAGGGGTATACTAACAAGTGGAGGAACCAATTCTGAGATGACTAATTTGTTTAAGATCTAAGAATCTCCTAAAGAGTATTGGTAATTTTTTCATTTTAATTGTTAAAATTAAATCAGTCACTGTTTTAATTTACTAACAATTTATTAAATGTAATATTAGAAAAAATGCAATTATTTGTTATATATAATTAACTTTTTTTAGTTCTGAGTTTCAGAACAAATTTTCCTTTTCAACAAAGGTATGTGGCAATCCATAAATAATATACAAAATTTTCAAGTGTACTATTATTTATAAATTAGTTATTTAAATCAACATTGTGTGATTGTTCAAGCCTTGCATATAAATTTATTTTTTGGCTGGTAAATCAACTACAATCATGATGAATGGCTATATCTATACTAAAACTTTGCTTTACAGTTTATTTGGGAAGCCAAATAAATCTCTTTCACAAAGTCTTTCTTTTGTCATAAAGACATTGTATGATATTTAAAATGACAGCTGATGACTAGTAAAGACAGGTTGTAATATTCAATGTTGTTTATGTTTCCAATTGGTTTCACTCAATGCAGGATAATAATCAATATATATTTGCTTTAATGAACTTGAGCATGAGTTAGCTAAACTTCTGTAATATAAAAATTGAAATTGCTTTTAAAAGAATTGTATTTGTGAGAAAAATGTAAACTAAATCTGGAAACAAATGTAGAGATTTTGTATAAAATCCCAAATATGACTCATTAAGGATTATACTGCTAAAATGCATCCAGTAACCAGATAAATGAAAAGTTCTGAAATAAATTTATAATCAAAAGCCCTCATTTTGGTCCAAAAAAATTCTCATGGGTTTTCAGATCTACGATAAAAGTTGATAACCCAGCATGTTGTAATGGCGTGATTTAGCGGTGTGTCGACATCAAAGAACTTTGCTTTGAGAGGTAGACTTCGCTTGTGTGGATACAAAAGGATTGTTTTCCCCAGCACCATAATGTCTACACTGTTGTGCCCTATAGTAGAGGAACAATATACCAGACAACCTGGCACCTTCACTGACAGCCAAAAATATGATCAATGGAACGACAAAGGATTTGCCACAGCTCAGATGTACCCGCTAAGAATTCCAGGGACCCCTGGCTTTGTGACCGATGATTGTTTAACCTGGACCAATCCAGTTATTCAAAGGTGAGGTCATCGCTAGGTGTTCCAATAATGAAATTGTGGGTGAGGCCACTCTCTTAGAGGCCCCTCTCCTAGAAAGAGACGAGAAAAGATTTGTTTTTTAGAGAAGTTAGCTAGCAACCAGCTAATTCAGAGGTCGCCTTGACCAGTCTCTCTACCGGAGAGTTTTTTGCTATAATCCCACCTTGGGATCTTTTCTTTAAAGAGTAGCCCTCATCGGCTAACTCGGAGATCGCCTCGACCAGTCTCTCCAGATTGGAGAGTTTTATTTAGCAAAATCCCTTGTTGGGACATATCTCTCGCTGAGATTGAAACTCTACCCTGTGCATTGGGTTTCCTTTTCTAATATAATCCTCTTCAGGATTGTTTGCATTTTTCCTTCAGAACTCTAACTGTGCTTTAATATTCTACCAGCACTTCAGTGGACTTTCGCGAGAGCTACCGTATTGTTTCTTCTGTCGAATCACCCATACTTCGGCAGAGACTGAATTTAGTTTAAGTACCCGTCTCTACTCAGGCCTACGTGTACTAATCACTTACCTGTGATCGAAATTTTTTTTTTTTTTTTTGTGTGTGTAGTTGGGAAATGATGTATATAGCAGAAGTGTCAATAAATTCATTAATCAAGATACACCTGATTCTTCCTTGTATCACCTAAAACAGGGGCCGGATACGTTACAATGTCTTTGCTTTCCCTCTCTTAACCCCTTCTTTAAACTGAATACTGGAGCAATGACTCATGCCCTAAAACAGAAGGTTCTAACCAATTAAAACTTTATAGTGGACTAGTGCCCAATATAGGAAATTATGAACAAAAAGGAAATCCACTCTCTCAGAGGCAGATTTTTCCAGAGATTTTCAGTCTTAGATTGCCAGATATGTAAATGTTCATCCCATCCCTAGAATAAAGTGTAAACCCAACCATTCAATACTGTAGCAATAAATATCTTTAGTAACTGAAACAGTGTCTTGTTTTATCATACTAACTAGCTTTGATTATAACCCTGTCCTCATTCTACACTTGATTTTACAACATATATATATATATATATCTATGTATTTTTTTATATAGATATTTTTTAATCATTTCATTTTATTCTATTTATTAATTCTTGTTTTTCAGGGTAAAATTCACCAGTTATATCCAACTGGTAAAAGAATGAATGGCTTTATAAGAAAAATGCTTGTAACAGATGGTATGTTTACCTGTTTAGATTAATTAATATTGCCAACATTTTCAAATTTCAACTTGTAAAATTTCTGATATATATATATATATATATATATGTATATGTATGTTTGTATGTATGTAATCCATTTTTTATAAAACTCCTTGACAAGGAGAGAGCTTAATAACTAGCAGTAATAAAAATGCAGTCGGGCCTCATATTGATGAGAACGGTAGAAGTGTAATTCAAACTTTATTCCAGAGCAGTTACAACACATCCATTCTACTGGACAACAGACAAAGGAAAGCCACAGAGTTCACTCTAATCAGACAAAGGTGAACCCAAGAGCGATGACAAAAGAATTTTCCCACAGTAAAAACTACTTAATAAGCGAATTAAAAGCAATATCAGCAAAACGTGCGAAACCATGTTCCACCAATATCTGGGAAATTGCTGAATAGACAGAAAGTTTACAATTTTAGGATACAAAGCTTTATGAAGAATATTAAGTGGAAAATACTCCGTTGATTAAACTATTTAGAGGCTGGGAAAAAGATTTAAATGAATTAAAATGGGAGAGAGGTGGTTTTTAAGGAAATATTAGAGTTAATTAATTTTGATATATTACATATATATAATATTTTGTAATTGAAACTTTTAAATAATGCTAAGACTTAATTAATGTGCATGTATGAGTCTTTTTAGTTTATATTAGATAGAGTATTATTTATTACAAGCTAATATTAAAATAAATTTTTGTGGAATATTTCTTTAAAATTAAGTTTAGACCATATAATTGCATTTTTATATCAGAGTCCATAATTTCAAATCCCACTGTTAGGTTTTTATATCCAGTTGAAATCGGCTTTTAAGTAGCAGTCCAAGTCCTTTTTAGCCCTTGTGTAGTAAAAAATTGACTGTAACACTCAAACCCAAAATCAGGCTTGAATTAAATAAAAATGTTATTGAACCAAATGAAAGTTTATATTTGCTATCTCATTATCATTCAAAAGATATTTTATGTAGTTCTATTACTAATTATGTAGTTCTATTACTATTTCTAAATTCATCTCTTATAGCTTTGACAGATGTGGAAAATAGTGAAAAGAAGCTAACGGTTTTTCTTTTGGATGATTTTGCTAAAGAATCAGAGAGAGGTGAAGTAGGGGTATGTTTTTTTTCCTTTCCTTTTTTTTTAATTAAAAAAAAATAAATAAAGCAACATATTTGACATATGAATGAAACTGCAGACTTATTTGAAAAATTCTTTATTCTTCTACTAAAAAAGATTATAGTATATCACACTCTTTCTCTGTAGTGTAGAATTTTTATATGAAAATATGTATTAGGTATTGAGATTCATTTTCACTTTTAGCAGTTAAGTAATAGCATTAATTTTAGTGTGTCCAGTCAACATTAGTAACGTACATTATTGGATAGTTTATACATATTCCAATTAAATGAATTTCAGCAACATTGGTACTATAGTTGAAACTTTATACATAAAATGTATTTCCACGAAATTATAAGTACAAAAGGAGAAATTTATTGCTACCATATGTATTCATTTCTGGCTTTTAATTTCATGTAAACATCATTCAATAATTACCAGATAATTATTCAAGATACCTCTAACCCTCCCATAAAGAATTTAGTTTTTTATTTTATTTTTTTAATTTAATTTTCTGAATATACATTTACCACTGTAGAAAATAATAAAAATAATACAAGTTTTTAATTTTTTGGATTAATTTTTAATGTGAATAATTTATTATATTGTTGGTAATAGAAGACAAATGTGTGACTGCATTTAATGTTAAATATTTACTCATTAAACTAAAGAAAACTAATCAATCTTAAGTATAGTGTCAGTGATTATTCAATCTAGTGTTGTACCCTTAAGATACTTTTATAAATAATCAAATTGTGACAGAAGATAGAAATTTAGAACAGAGATCTTAAAATAATTCCTGAAGTGTTATGTCTAGTTCCAGTTTATCGAGTTACCTCCAGTTATTCTCAGCAATTATGAGTAAGGGTATCTACAATCTTGTATTAAGAACAACTTGGAAACCAACACATGTTAAATGAAATATTTGTTTCTTTCTCTAACTTTGGGTACAATTACTTTAATTTGTATGATTTCATAAGTTAAAAAGCTTTGACTTAACGTAACAGCATGCGATTACAGCAACTACTACAGATTATCCAGGTCTTACAGAAAATACAAAATAATTACTGAATTATGCATCATTACTGAAAAATATGGATTTCATGAGTTGGGACTTTCTACAGTAAAGTGTAATAGCATAATGCAAATGCACAGATTTTCTTTTCTAATCTGTTTATATAATATATATAGGTGTGTGTAATTTAATCTTAAATATTACTGTGTTACCAAAAATTTATATTTAAGGCAATTGTTTTTGTAATTGTTTGTTAAGACCATGTGAATGTTTGCTTACAATTGTTTGCATCATGCAAAATATTTAGGGGTTTTTTCCCCAATGTGTATTCTATTTAGTTCTCACTAGCTGCTTCGCACCCAGCCTTCGGTCTTGGTTTTAAAATATTTTGATGAAAGGTTTAGAACCACTATTAAAGATAATAAGACGTATTAATAGAAATGTTGAATAAATTTCGTATGTTTCAGATTGTTGACGATTATAACAGTTTATTAATAGCTGAATGTCCAGTAAGTGCACTGTGTTGCCGTGAGCCGCTGCTTAACAATTCCCAATTCCACGACTTTTTTTTTAATGTAGGAGTCAAATTTCAAAATACTCCGGAGAGTAATATATATGTACTGTTCTGAATGGGATAATTCATTTCCGAGATTGGATGACTTTTAGTACTAATATTTTACATACATAAAAATTAAATTATAAACAACAAAACCTATGACGTTAACTTTTTCTTTAAAAAATGGCAATTGTGAAATAAAAACAAATTTGATAGATCATGGCAAGTTTTTAATTACTGTAAATAAAAATCTCGCCAAGAAAATAAAATATAAAAAAAAGTGATTTCCTAAACAAAAATGAGTTTAGCGTTTAGCAGATAAGAAAATAGTCTTATATACATAAATGCCATCATATATTTATATACTTACATTTGAATTTAAATAGCATAGATACGTTTTTGTGTTTCCCGATGTTTACATGCTAACGATTAAATCTGCATCAAATTTGTGTCTTATATTAAATATACTCAAACTTTTTTATGGTAAAATATAAGTTTAACCCTAAATTATATTACTGTATTGCTACTGTACGTTGATTAGCAACGTTAATAGATCTTGCCATATTACGTGGTAGAATAGGAAGCAGAAGTTTTGACAGCAACAGTGCTAATTTTGTTGGTAGTAATAAATGTTTCCCAAAATTAAGGAAATTTATGACAAACTACATAGTTTTGTATAAAACAGAAACACACATTCATATTAACAACCATATGAATATGAAGATAACTATATAAAATGATAGGTTTTTATTTACCCACGAGAATCACTGAAATTTGTACTTTTTATTGTTAGAATATTGTTGATAAACATTTCACTGTAACGTAAAAATTAACCAAGAATTAAATTTAAAATTAGTTTCTTAGTAAAAATGCTATAATTTACATCACGTAGAGATGAGAGTGAATCACTTTATATCTCAATTTCCAGGTCAAATTGAGTGGATACTGCGCAGACGATGTTTAAATAAAATAAAATAAGAAATGAATAAATGAAATACTTAAAGGAATGACGTCATAATGATAGAAAAATATCATTTTCACCTATTTATTATAAGATAAATTGAAAATTTTAATCTCCTGCTTTTAACCGAGGACAAACTGAGCTTAAAACAATTATGTCAACAATTTACATTACGTTACAATTTTTTGGGATGACGTCACATTGCTAGAAATATTGATACTTTCACTTAGTTATGATGCAATAAATTAAAAATTTAATCATTTGCGTTTAACCGGGGAAAATAATGCTTGGAATAATGACATAAAATGCTCGAAAAAGGGGGAAGGAATGGATTTTGAACATTAAAAGTTTACAAAAACCTTTCCAGGGATATGCCTAAGAATTTCCCAAATTTTCACGGCGATTGGATGCATGGTTTTTGAGCGTATCGAGTACATACAGACAGACACAAATTCATTTTTATATATATAGATTTACTGTATAATTTAATTATTTTCTGTTCCCCAAGATACTTTATACCTCTTCATTCATGTTTTTAAATAGAATTTCTAAAATTGTAGCTAACATCTAAGAAATCCTATAAATTATTATAGTGGCTTGCAGTTATCAAAATATTTTTCTTTATGTGTGTTTGTTTCATTTATATTATAAAAATTATATATTCATTTAAAGTTCTAAATGAAAGTCCCATTGTTGCTTCACCATAGATCATAACACTATTTAAGCTGTGCATGGTGTAAGACTATTAAAGTGTTACAGATTGATTACAAGCCAAATTTAGAGGGTATGCCTAACAAGGGAGATGGAAGAGCAATGTCCACTTTGGACATTATTGCACTCCCTTTGATGAAATTTCTGGTTGTACTACTTTATATATCTATGTACATATGTATGTATGTATCTATCTGTGTGTATGTATATGTATATATATTATTTTTTTTCTTTAGGGCTTCATTCTTGCCACCAATTTTATTGTTGAAAATGTAACTCATCATAAAGCTAATGATATGCCAGTACAGGTTTTGATGAAGAAACAAGATTCAAAAATCTGGGTAAATACTGGCAGCCTATTTAAAATGAATATAAACATCTCATGCAAGTGCCTAATGGTTCCACATGTCATTATTAATTATACGTAATTAATCTTTCAGTATCCTCAGTACACATTTTTGTATAGAAAATATTTTTTTAGGTCCAGTTTAAAACAAAAATTGAACATTTTAAAAGACTATATAGATTAAGATGACTAAGAAATCAATTAATTTATGAAAAGAATATTAGGAAGATGTGCTACCAATTGATTAACTATTGATAATAGTGGCATATGTTTGTTGGTATTTGAACAACAAAAATTGTTTTTAAGCTATTTTAATTCTAATTCTTAGAACTTTAATGTTGTTATTAAATACCAAATTTAACACAACTGTATTTGAAAATGCTCAAGAACATAAATAATATACACAATTGAGAAAGAAGTAATTTGAAAGGGAGTGAAACAATACATTTAAAAGAAATAAAAGAGAAAATTTGTCAAAAGATGATGCATCTTCTATTCCTCTCTGAAAAATAGCAGCAGTGTAGCAAGTTAGTACTATAACAATTATGTAGCATTGTAAGTTTATTTGGAAGATTAGTTGACACAGACATGTGGTCACTTAATTGGTTTGACAGTAAATCAGAGTAATTGTAAATTGTGGTTTGACTTTATATAAAGTTTTTTAAGCTATATTATGACAATAAACATTTAAAAAGAAATACAATAGTTATGATTTAAAAATACTGCTCAAAGAAAAAGTGAAAATTATTTAGTTCAGGCCATATTGCTACCTTGGGTGGAAGCTGCCACAACCCAAAGATTCTATTTTTTTTTCTTTATTAAATTTTTTCTTCAAAAATACATTACAAAAGTTAATTTTTTGTGTAAAAAGTTTAACAAAGGTATCTTCTTTTGTTTCCTGCTTTTGTTTTCTAGTTAACTAAGAAATATAGTTCTTCATATTAAGTTTTGTTTTCATAAATATATATATACTAGCAAGTGTGCCCGTGCTTCGCTACAGTGAACTTAATGTATTACTTTTTTTTTTCTGCATAACTCTCTAAGTTCGTCACAATACAGTTCGAAATGTTGACATATTTATATATTTCTATTATAAGAGTATTATAACAATATTCAGTTTTTATACTACTGTATTACTACTGTACGTTGATTAGAAACGTTAATAGATCTTAACATATTAGGTGGTAGAATAGGAAGCAGAGGTTTTGACAACAACAGTGCAAATTTTGATGGTATTAATAAATGTTGTCCAAAATTAGGGAAATTTATGACAAACCCCATGGTTTTCTATGAAACAAAAACACACATTCTTATCGACAACAATATGAATATGAAGATACCTATATAAAATGATAGGTTTTTATTTACCCTATGAGAGTCACTGAAATTTGTACTTTTTATTGTTGGAATATTAAAATTAACCAAGAATTAAATTTAAAATTAGTTCTCATATTAAAATGCTATAATTTGCGTCACATAGAAATGAAAGTTAATCATTTTATATCTAAATTTCCAGGTTAAATCGAATTGATACTACGCAGATGATGTTTAAATAATATAAAATAAGAAATGAATAAATCAGATATTTCAAGGAATGACGTCATAATGATAAAAAAAATATCGTTTTCACCTATTTATGTGATAAATTGAAAAATTTAATCTCCTGCTTTTAACCCAGGAAAATGGCACTTAAAACAATGACATGGGATGACATCACATTGCTAGAAATTATTGCTTTTCTCACTTAGTTATGATGCGATAAATTAAAAAATTGTTTGCGTTTAACCGGGGAAAATAATGCTTGGAATAATGACATGAAATGCTCGAAAAAGGGGGAAAGAATAGATTTCGAACTTTAAAAATTTACAAAAACCTTCCCAGGGATATACCAAAGAATATCCCAAATTTTCACAGCGATTGGATGCATATTTTTTGAGTCTATAGAGTGCATACAGACACAAATTCATTTATATATATATAGATTAATATTTTTTGCTTTTTACATTTACATTAAGTGACCCTCACATTCGTAGTTAAACTATGTTTTCCAGTGTGATGTCATAATAGAACGATAAATTGTGTAAACTCCATAAACACATAATTTACTTGCTTCACTCTTAGCTATCAACATGGCCAATACTTAAATAAGCTCTCCTTGCTTTTATTGAAATTTGCCAATCACTTCATAAACTTTGGTAATTACAATATATTTCTTATTAAAATAATTTGTTCAAAAAAAGTTGCATATAAAAAGCTTTAAGGAACTAGTGTTTTATTTTGGTCATTCATTCACCAAACAAACAAAAAAAAATCTGAAAGATGGGGGGAAAATTGAATACAAAAATTTGTTCCCCACAGATATTTTGTTCAGTTTTTTACTAAGACCGACTGTACAGTTGAAATAGTAGTATTTGGACTACTTTATATCACTCTGTTTTACCATTTGTTTTGCACAAAATGTATCTTGAGGAACCAGTGCCAATAAATTCAAAACAATCAACTTCTCGCAACAAACACTGTGCTCTAATGCCAAATTTTAACCTTAGAAACTTGTTTTGTCATTAGTGCACTCTCAGATTTACATTTTTGCATTTATAAATACACTTGTTTCATTGATTATTAACAAAACATATTTAACTTTTCTATGATTCCTTAACTTTTTGTTATACATTATCCTCTCATACTAAAGAGAAATAAATATATCTAAAATTCATATTTTATGAGCAAAACTGTCACAATTTAAAGCTATTAAGGGTAAGTTTTGAGATAAAAGAGTAAAATAATTTACTAATTTCAGATCTGTTATGTACTGCAAATATATTAGGCTAAAAAATTCTTGTCATTAACAAAAAAGCAGTAAAATTTTAATAGTTGAAAATTAATAATTGAAAAGTATTTTCTTAAAGCTAGACCTTTTTGAGTTGTGACTGTTTCCATTCAAGGTAAGGTATTGTAATGTAAAATTTCATTAGGTATTAAGTATTAATAAACATAATAGAAAAATTGTGTATTTATAGTTGAGTAATATTACTATTTATTTTCAGAATCTTTTAATTTTTATTTGTAAAGTTTTATTAGTGTGTGTTATGTTTTAATGGTTTTATAAAAAATATTATAATTTTATTTTTCTTAAGTTGTTGATTTTTCTTTCATATGACTATAGTTTGTTCGTAGAATAAATCAAGCAAATGGGAGCATCTCTGAATCATCTGTGAGTACCATTTATTTATCTTATTTATTATTATCATTTATTATGGACACATTTAATATTATCTCATGCAAAGTTTGTTAAAATAACTTTAAAGACGTATTTTAATGCAAAATAACTCTGTTAAAACACGCCTGTCCATCTCCAATAACTTTGCAAGCTGCTTTTTGTGTTTTTTTATATGTTTATGTATATCTTTTTATGAAAAATTTAAAACAATACATTATTATTATAGATTTTATTCTTATTATTCATAAATGAATGATAAATACTGTTAAAAATACATAACTATGTTATAATAATTCTAACAACAATAATAATCAATAAACAATCAAATATATTTGCTATAAGCAGTACTATGTTTATTTCAATTATAAATTTTAAGAATTCTGGCACAAACCACAAAATTCAGATAGTCAGAGTTTAACCACCCCTATGCTAAAATGTATGAGAGAACTTCTTGCTAATATGTAGAAACTGTAGTATAAACCATCAGTTCTCAAGCTTTAGTCACCATGGCTCCTAGTTTGAGAAGTAGAGGATTAGTCGCTTCTTGAGATAAATACTACTAAAATTTTACTTCATGCATTTTACATTTAATAATTCTTTTCAGCTAACTTTTCTTAATTATTGCTGCAGTATTTCTGACATCAGTTTTCATACTGAACTGTCCCATACCTGAATCCCAGTGACCCACTAATGAGAAAAATTTGGGCCCTGCAGCAAAAGAAACCCCTAAATTTCAAGCAAAAAAAAGCTTTTATTGAATTTATTTTTACATACTACACATATTTTCAAATAAGTAAAGATTTATTTACAATTATGTATAAATTACATGCAAAATCTATCTATGTTTTTTTAATTTTCTGTTTGCGCTAAAAAGAACCTCACTGGCATCTTTTTAAGAAATCATTAAATTTTTCTGTTTCTTTTCTCTAAGTCTGTTTCTAGGACTAGTTTTGATTCTCTACATACAAGAAAAGCTTCTTTCTAATTTTGCTGTAAAAAAATTTTTCTTTTTTTTTTTCCAGACTTTTTTTTTTTTCTTTTTTTTTTGGGGGGGGGGGGAGGTCCTATTATCTACTGCTAGTTGAAGTTGCATCCCTCTGAAATTGTAAAATTGTTATTCTTTGTCCCTTTGGGTTTGGGGGACCCAAAAGTTTTGCTGAAGGACATGTGTAATATTCAAAATTGTTTAAATTTCATATTTGTTTTATTCTCATGAATCTATAACAACTTGGATTGAAAATATGCATCAATATGTATTCAGAAAATATAGGTTTGGGCATTAATGGATTTTCTCAAGGAAAGTCGTTACTAAAGGCATGAATAAAATGGTTTCTAGGATTTTTTTTAACAACATAATTTGTTAATTTGCCTTTTTATATGTATTTGTATGCAAGTTCTTTGAATTTCTATTGTTTCCTTAATCAGACATTCTATTTCTTATATTGAACTGCAGTAGCTTATTTAGAAAAGGCATCAATCTCATAACTGGAGACCGAACGATGGCCGATTGGTTAGGGTGCTGGCCTTCCATTCTGGAGTTTATGGGTTCGAATCCCACTGTGGCATGGATGTTTATAGCTGTTCGGAATTGGCTTTAAGCTGTAGGTCCTGGTCTCAGTAGGCCTCGTGTTGCAAAAAGTAGATCATAGCACTCCAAACTAAACCATAACTGGGGATTGTGAGTTCAGTGCTCCAGTTGGGCAAAGATCTGTCATATTCATTAAAGGCATGATTATGATTGCTTAGTCGGAAAGCAATCTTGTAACTGAAGGGATATGAGTTCCAGGCTTGAGCCGACGAAAGATGGGGTACATAAAATAGGTTCATAGTTGGAATGCCCTCCAACTTCAGGCAATATCTCTGGAGGTGGTAAGTCAGGCCTGGGGGGGGTCTTCTGCTTGGTCTTTTCTTCTAAATTACAAGGAATCAATCAGCAGGGGAAATATTACTTTTCTGAAGCATTTCTTATGCTATATATGCTTCCCAAGTGGTGCTAAATAACCAACAGCTTTGCAGCTGTGTTTGGCATAAAGATATGTCTCTATTGCCAGTATGCATTTGGGGGAAAAAAAGTTTCAATATTTTATGCATCTGTTTAAAATAAAAACAAAAATAAGGAAAGTTTTTCCAAATCAATTCCGAAGTAAATACTACAAAGTTGTGGGATTCTATATGCTAAAGTTAGGCATATAGAATTCATTTAGGATTACATTTATTTTACTTAACATGAACAAGTGCAATAATAATGTTTAATTTGTATGGTGCTCTAACAGTAAAATAGTCATATCAGCATCTAATGAATAGAGATCAAAAAAGTGATACCAAATATAGTCTCAATTTCAAAAATTAGAATGTATTTATCTTCAGTAACTTAAAATTAATTCATTTATTACTTTTAAATTCAGTTTTTATTACATAGTATAATGTCTTCTTGCATGTTAAATATCTATTTTTGTGTTTAAATAAAATTATTGAATACATTGTAATTTATAACAAAAATTGTTACTGTTTAATATCTTTAAGCAGTTATATATATATAAATATATATATATATATGTATATGTATATATATGTATGTATATATGTATATGTATATATATATATATATATATATATATATATAATATATTTATATATATATATATATATATATATATATATATAATATATATATATATATATATATAATATATATAATAACTGGTTATAATGACTTTTATTGCTTCTTAGAAACAGCAAAAGAAACAAAAAGTATCAGAAGATGAAGAACCCAACGTATGTTATCCTTCTTATATTTAATTTTATACTTAAGTGTTTAAACTCTTCACTAATATATGCTAATCTCATATATTGAAGGTTTCTTCTACTCATCACTATGAATATACAAAGCTTAGAGATCTTACTGAAACTGAAGCTAAAGAAACATGTAACATATATGGCATTGTAGACAAATGTGACTTAAAAATAACTCAAGGTATTTACACTTTATTTTCTCCATTGCTATTTTATATGGGAAGAAAGTTATATATTATATTGAACAGAATTCTATTTAAATTTGGGAATTTCTAATGCAGATAATGTATTTATATATTTAATTTTCATGTAATGAATATATATATATATATATTGATAAAATTAGATAAAGACAGATAGTTAAAATTACTTACCATGCTAAATTATTTACCATGTAATGCGCTCCATGCAGCAATTACATAGAGGTAAATAAATATAATAATAAAACAGAACCAAAACACTATAACTCCATTCACCCTTTAACAGACAGTGGTTTCGGAGCGAAACCACCTGTTTAATTCTTTCTCTGCTTTTGAAAGACACAGGATGGACTTTTAGGTTTTCTATGTTTATGCCATTTCCTACTCACAACAGAGAGTATACAAGAACTCTATACTTCTTTGAAATATACGTTAAACTAACGTTACTTGGAAAAGTCAGTAATATGATTTTTTCACTTATAAACCCAAATAAATGTCTATCCAAACAACACTTATAAATTGTTTATGTTTAGTACGGTCTACTGTCTTTCAACACGAGGAAGAATAAGACTGGGACCTACAGTTTAAGGCCGATTCTGAATTGCTACAAACATCCATACCTGCAGTGGGATTTTAACCCATGAATTCCGGTACCTTAAAGCAGTGTTGTACTGTATGGCCATTGTTCTACTGTAAATTGGTTTGTTTTTCTTTATCATACCCTTTTAGATAATAATCATTGTTCCCACAGCATAATTAAACCTTTAAAAATGCATTTTCACTCCATACAAGGGGCTAGATTTTGCACTTTAACCACCCCTCCAAAAATGTTTAAAAAAAAAATATGCATTTACATTTATAAAGTTCATAGCAGTGGTGTGCGATCCATATGTGCAGGGTGTGCACTGCACACCCTAGAAAAATTATGAGAGACAATAATTTTCTGCACCTATGTCTACCTATCTTTATATGGTATATAATAAATATTATTTATAATATACTCAAATATTATGTTGATTTGCTTGCTTGTATTCTCGCAGTGCATGCAGTACTAGGTGCTGCACCACGTAACGCATTCAAAAGCAAACAAACATAAGAAATTTTTATTTGTACGCACTGCGCACTAATAGAAAATCACACTTTATATGTATGGGCTACTGGAGAAGCACAGCATACTATAGTACTGAGGCAAGTACAGCTGTTTTTCCTGCACTTGGCATTCAGAATCATCCAAAGGTACGGGTTATTAAGTGTTGTATTAGAGCGGGGACTTACGCGCTTTTGGTTTTTTAACTGATTAACTAGCCATACGATTTTGCAGACGGTTAATGTTTAAATTTATATATTGTAAGATATTGTTTTCATGGAAATATAAAAGAAGTATTTCATCAATATAAAGGGAAATGTTTTAGTGTGGTAAAGTAATTTTGGTGATGTATTATTTTTATAGAAATAATTCTCTGAAAAATAATTTTGTTTCGTTAGACGAAAAAGATGCGAATTCTAACAGAACAGTCCAAATTTTACCATTCATTATGTTTTACAGACAATATATAAGTAATATCTGTAACACCGTATCCCTGGTTTTGTTTTTAAAAATTGTGATACGGATAGACGTATGGATTTTGTGTACAAATGAATAATAAATGTTGAAGTGTTTAATGTACATTTTTATGGTTTTATTATTATTGTTGTTGTTGCTCTCTGCACACCCTGCATGAACACATACCGCACGCCGCTGGTTCATAGATACCTTTTATAAAATAATTTCATTAAATCCCAAAGAATTTATAATAGTGACCATTAAAGGGTTAAGTCCAGTAATTGTAAAACGGAAAGGAATAAAGCATCCTTCTTTCTTCCTTTCTGTTTTGGTCCTTTTGGTTCTGTTTTATTATTATATATATATATATATATATATATATATATATATATATATATATATATATATATATATATATATATATATATATATATATGATAGGGTTGGCTGAGAGTTTTTAGCCACCTGCATGCGAAATAATATTTGGATTGCCATCCTCCATCAATATTGATTCTTAAATTCCTAAAATAACATAGCCCAATGTATAGAAGCTTACTGTTATGTTTATGTGAGTGCTCTGTATAATTGATTAGAATCATACAATTATATATGTGTGTGTATGTATACATCATATATTTATTTTAAATTTATTATATTGTACATCCTGTCCAAAGTAAGTTACAAAATGCACATAGAAACTACATTCTTCTTGTATTTTTATTGCCAGTTCATCAATAAAATCTGGTAGTTCTAACTTTTAACAAGATTTCTTTTCAATCCATAATATAATCATACAAGAGATAGGGGAAAAGTACATTTTACCTCATAGAAATCAGTTGGTATTTTAATTTGCCATTGCCCAAAATTTTCAACAAAATATTTCATATAAAATGACTTAATGTATTGCAAATCAATCTGTTTGCTAAATAACAAAATATGTGAAAAAGTATGTATGAAATACTAACCAAAGTTTCTGACAATCAGTCAATCAAGCACCGTCCCGAGCCTGTATGACTGTGAGGCCCTCCAAGCTTCTCCCGGTGGTGGTAAGCAGAATGCGAGTATTGGGCCATTTCACATGGCTGGTTGCCCTTGAAGTGCCCAGAGCTCCGCAGGCACCGTCTTGAAGTAAACGCAGCATAGTTGCACTCTAGGAGGGAATTTTGAATACTACTGGATGCTCTAGCGGTCCTCTTGACACCAGAAACATGAGTGCAACATGAACAATGTGGACAAAAAGGGAGCTGAATAGCTCTTTGAACTTATAGACGGAAACTGGATATCCAAAAGGATAAGCAGGAAATTTTGAGAGCCAACAGTTGCAATTTTGGGTCTCAGATCCATCACTCGGGAGTCACTGGGATTGAACTTCGGCCCACCCTGCAAACCGCTATGACTTGGTTTGCTCGAAAAATACCCAACTGAAACCTCGCATTAGTTTCAGGGGTGAAAAAAGTTTATGACAAATGTTTTTTCCCAATTTTAAAAATAACAGAGAAAATAAAATGAATTTTCTCATTAAATATTTTCAATAAAATTTTCTTTTAAAAATGCTTTAGTGAGTACATTTAATATTGTACATTTTATCATCCATTCTAGAAATTTGGCTGTATGTGTACAGTCTCTGCACACCTTCTAGTCCTCACGATGTATGTGTATATATATAAACATATATATATAATATCTGTATATATATATATATGTAATATTAAAATCCCTTATTTATGTATTTTAATATTAATTTAACTTTTGTTCATAAAGTAGGTTCGGGGTTTGCGCGGTAATTCTGATTTTTCCCTCCAGACACGCTATAAACTTAATTCAGCCTCTGTCTCTACTACTTTAGCCAATAGTTAGCGCGTTCTCTTTAAACATGGGTATTTTTTATCACGGGATCAATTGTTCTTAAGGATTATTCGTAGTCTATTTATTTGAGGAATCCCTACTTGAAAAGTGTATGTGCAGGATCACATTGTCGGTGTGCACAAAGTTTTAAAGGTGTTTTCCTGTTGTACGGATTTCATGTTTCTTACCAGAAATAAACTGTGTTGTGATTTTGAATGAGTCTCGCCCATATTACATATATATATATATATATATATATATATATACATATATATATATATATACATATACATATACAAATATATATATATATATATATATATATATATATATATATACATATATATATACACCAAACAGCCATTACATTATGACTACCCTATTAATAACATGTAGGACCGCCTTTAGCTTTCAAAACTGCCAGTACTCACTGTGGCATTGACTCCACAAAGTGCTGATAGGTAGTCTAAGGTAACTGGTACCAATCACTCACCAACTGGTCCTGCAATTCCAGCATATTGCAAGGAGGTAACATGGCAGCATGAATTTGGTTTTCCAGGTGGAACACAAATTCTCTATTGGATTAGTGTCAGGTAAGTTTGGATGCCAAGACATAACTAGAAATTCAATTGAATGTTCCTCGAATCACTCCCTGATGATTCAACCTTTATAACATGGTGCAATATCTTGTTGGTGAACACTATCCCCTACCACAAATACTGTTGTCAGGAATGGATGAACCTGGTCTGCAACGATGTTCACATAGTGCAAAGACATCAGGGATTGTTCTATGGGAATTATGGTCCTCTAACTATATACTCCAACATCAGCCCATTGTTATAAATGGAGGGTGGTTATAATGTAATGGCTCTTTGGTGTATATTTGTATGTATAGTTTCCACTTAAACTAAAGGAAGTTAAAATTTTTGCTTGTAATATGAAATTTTTCTTATTTATCTATTTATAGATCAATTACTTATTCCACTTAAAACCAATTTTTTTTTAAAACTTTTTTTTTAATAATTTTTTTTTTAGTTGTAACTTTTAAATACATATGTATATATATTTCTGTTTTAGGGAAAAAGACACAGATTTTAGATCTATTATTGACAGATCAAACGGAAGCAGGTTTCTCTTGCTCAATATTTGCTGGTGCTGGAGAAAGATACCCTGATGTCTATCCAGGTGATATTGTCAGAATACATCGTATGCAGGTATTTTTAATAATATGTAATAAACAGATTTGTAAAAAATTTTGACACTTTTTACTTGGTCTTGATGAACCCGCCTCCATTTCCAACAATATTATGTCCCTATTACTATCAAGCCCATTCTCATACTGTGTCCTAATTTCTAGTATCTCTTGTTTACCATTTTAACTCTCATCCTCATTGCATGAATTACCATAATTTTGCACGTATTGTCCACACCACTGTATAGTCCGTGAAGGCGATTTTTTATTTAAAAATTTTTAAAAATCATCAGATAGTCCTTACCATTATATAATCGGCAGACTATACTTGCAAAAATAGCTGTTTTAGTATGACAATATTAAATCATTTTAAAAATAAAAACTTAAGTACAGTAAAGTGCTGAAAAGTCTGGATTAAACTCAGTTAATTCCACCTTTTAAAATGTGAAATCATTTCTTCTGCCAATGCCTTGGAGACGAATTTTAATGGAAGAAACAGAGCTACTTACATTTCTTTGTTATAGAACACAGCTATGTAAATCATCTTGTAATGCAGGCCAATGTATTCTTCCAAGACGATTGGATCGCTTTCTTCTGATTTTTTAATATTTCTCTTTACTTGCACCAATTTCTCGTCAACCTTCTGAATTACTTTCAGCTTGAAATCAGCAGCAAAACTACGATGATGTTTTAAAGATATAATGAATGACCAATATTACCGCCAATCAAAACTTTGAAAACAAAACACTCTGTTACAAGTGATGCTCGAGGTGAAATGACCTTCAACCTTCGATGTTGAACCCATCACTTGGTGTTGTGTTGTCAATCGGAGCTGTAAATAGTGACTATCGATATTTTCACGTAATCCTGGACACAATTAAGATTGCTCTACTTGCTACTACTAATTCATTCTGCTTTATGAGTTATATTTTTTTTTCATGGTTTATTACCTATACAATGTTTTATTGGCATCTTGTGAGTGTGCTTTTGTTTACATTTGATCATCCACTGTTCGCTCAACGTGCTTTTATTTACCCCCACCCTTCTTCTCATTTTGATGATTTGAGCAATGAAAAACCAACATATAGTCCACGGCTGAAAAAGTTTGCTATTTAAACACAGATAGTCTGCAGACTATACGTGCAAAATTACAGTACTTGTTTTGCAGTCAAACATATTTCAAGCTCTTTGATTTCTTAAAAGATACTGGTTTTTATGCTTATGTTTCAATAAGCTCATTAGGCTCATTGCCTGTCTATCCTTTACACTTTGTACAGTTAAACTTGGTTAATTCAGATCTTAAGAATAATATAAAACATTAATTTTTTTAAATACATAATAGGCTATTATGTATTAAAAAATAGCTCCATATTAAAAAAAAGTAAAAATGAAGAAAAAATTGAATGCTGGCATTTTTTATATTTTTAATAATCGGCCGATTGGTTAGGGTGCTGGCCTTCGGTACCGGAGTTCGTGAGTTCGAATCCCACTGTAGCATGGATGTTCGTAGCCCTTCAGAATCGGCTTTAAGTTGTAGGTCCCTGTCTCATTAGCCCTTGTGTTGCAAAAAAGTAGACTGTAGCACTCCAAACCAAACCATATTTTTAAATTTTGTAATTGTCATCTCTTTGTTTTCAGTTACACAAACATGACATCCTTAAATTCACTTATAGAATAGAAGACAGTATCGTTAACAATATTTTGTGTTACAACAAATCTTGCTTGTAACATACCATAGCTTCTGATATAATTGTATTATATCTTCCTATTCATCACTATGCAGGTTTTATGCACTATAGTGATTTTTTATGCAAATTTGTAATAACAGGACGTAACTTCATCTAGACTATAGGTCCTGTAAACTTGAAAAATATTCGTAATAGTGAGATAAAATTTTCGATATCTCATGAACCCAAAAAAGCCTAAGGTGGAAAGAGTGAAAATTTTACAATTTCAGAAGGATGCAACTTTGACTAATTTTGAATATTGCAAGACCAAAAGTATCTGAGGAATAGGAAAGAAATTTTTATTTTTGAAGACTTTCACAGCACTTCCAAAGAGAAGCTTCTTCTGCATAAAGAAAATTAAAACTAATCTTAGAAATAAACTTGCATTAAAGAAACTGAAAATTTCAATAAATATTTCATTACAAGGGCTAAATTTGAAAGATTCCACTATAATCTCTTTCCAATGCAAACAAAAAAAATTTTTGAAAAAAAGATAGAATTTTCATGTAATTTATTTATACATATTTGTAAATAAAATAAATATTTTCTTTTTTGCAAGTATGTATAATTACTATTTAGTTTTGCTCTTGCAATTTACGGAACTCAGTGTTTTTTACAGCCCACATTTATATCATTTGTGGATCTCTGGGATTTAGATTAGGGATAGTTCTGTGTGAATATTTGTATATCTTGTCTTTTTCCAAAATTAACTAACATTTGTTGCAAATGAATTACAAATTTAAAGTATGACTCTAATGAAAATTTAGTAGTTCTATAAAAGTGACATATTTTTCAAAATTTGAAACTTTTTAAAATTTTTTTTAATTAATCATGTAATTTTAACATTACATTCCATAGAAAATTCTTGTGGAATTTTTTAACTTCATATTAACCAAGTTCAAACTATACAAATTTGACTTTACTTTCATTTGTTGAATTCTTAACCTTTATACCAGACTTTTTTAGTTTTAATTTTAATTTAAATTTATTTCTTTTAATTTATTTTAGTATTTACATGGAATGGAATTATTTTTCACTTAATTCCTTAATTTTTTCTGGATATTTTATAGGTATATAAATTCCGGGGTAAACTCAAAGGTCGATGCCCAAACCCAAAATTCATGCTTGTTTTCAGTAAAAACAATGAAGGCGATAAACCAAGAACTGTTGCCAAGACATTTACATTTACTTCAGAAGATATAGCAAGGGTATGGTTATTAAAAGTACCTTTTATTATGAATATTCAAATTAGCTTTTAAGCAGTTACTTATATTACTTATCTTTAGTTTAGGGAGTTATTTGACTGGAATAAGACAAAGAATGATCCAAAATTAATATGTGACATACAGAAAGATGACTTTGTAAATATCATTTGTCAGGTAATTATGTATATAAATATTTTTTGTTGGATATTTAGTTATTTTTAAATCTCTTTTATTCTCTATTTATTTTTATTAAACTCCTTTTATTCTATCACCAAATTTATGGTGCTTCAGAGCAGCTGTACCATTTTTTAATCTTACTTTGAGCAGCTAAAAGAACCCAGGAAATAATTTTTTTTTTAATTCCAAATCTTACAGTTTGTTATTGCCTTTAAACATATTTTTTTCGAGTAATTGTGAAATCAATATTAATTAATAAATGTGTACAAAAAAGTAAAAAAAATATGAAGTATCATTAGTTATTAATTATAAATATAAAAATGGATTTTTCATCAGTTTAATGAGAAAAGAATAGAATATTTATTTGGTCATCAATAAGTTTTTAAATATTGAAAGAGTAGATAGCAGCCGTCATTCAAATATAGCTGTTAAAGTGTTCATCAAGCAATCTGTTTATATAAATATTTATACACTGTATATTCCCATATATAAGCCGAGAATTTCAGGGGTCTTTTTATAAGCCTTAAGTGGGGTAATCAGTTTATATTTGGATCCGTAAACAAGATGTAGTATATGACCTTTGCAATGTTTTTTGCTATTGGCAACAAAATTTCACTAAATCATCAAAAATAAATGAAATGGGTTCTTAAAAAAAAAAATAAATAAAAACTGAAAAGAATAAAAAGAAAGTAAATAAAATTTGCAAAAATTTTGAAATGAGAAAAAACATAAAATTGAAAATTAAATTTACAATTGTTATTTGTGTTATAATTGCACCAAAATAACAATACTGTATCTGTATTGGATTGGCAAATATTCCTAAAGACTTATTTGTACTTAAGCCAGAAATAGCACTTTTTTAATTCTTTTAGTTTATATTCTTTAAATTTATGAAAAAGTGCTAAATTCATAAAGTGTTACCAGAGTTGAAACTATAGGCATTGACGTAAGTAAAAATGGTATACCACATGGTCTAACAATCTCAATCTGAGTGCTATGACAGTAATCTTGGAATATCAGCATAAAATTGTGAACTTAATAAAGACAGCGTGAAGCCTCCTCTGTCTATGTCCTTGCATACATATATATGTATGTGTGTGTGTGTGTGTAAGCACACTCAATCACCGAATGATAAAAATTACATTTTCTTAAGGTACCCGTCTACGTTGAAAATGTCATTTTTTGCCAAGATTCATGATTTTTTTTTATTATTTATTTCTCTGTTGTAAAATTTCAACTTTTAGACTTCTTAATCTGTTTTTGTTTTGTCTCTACGGCATTTTAAAGAAAAGTTACAGCTGTTTAAACATCAGTGACAGCTGCAACAAAAGTAGCGACTTCGGAACCGGAAGTTGTGAATTTAAAGCCCTTTAAAAAGCATTTTTTGGAACAAAACTTTTTAAATTTTCATGAAGATTAGTTTAAACATTTGTCTAGTATTTTTAATAATTAGCAACTTGGCAATTTAGAAAGTTTTAAAGCAAGAAAGTGTGGGGAATTTGAAACATGTATTTTAATTTTTTAATAGTTCAAGTTGCTTTTATAAACTTCAAATGTGTTTTCGTCAGAACGGTATTTTTAATAAAATCTTGAAACTTGAAATGTGATTTCTCAAAAATTTCTTAAAATATTTTGTTGAAAATTATTGTGAATGCTTTTGATAGTATTTACTAGTAAATGACCTAAAAGCTTTAAATTTGGATAATTTTTAATGATGTTACACTCATAATTAGATATAAAGGTAATGAAAATTCGTTAAAAATTCAATGTGTATGATTTTGAAGGACTGAAATTTTTTACCAAATGTATATTAGGCAAAGATATTAGGTGATTCGCTAGTCCAATGTATAAGAAATGTGTTGCATCAAAAAATATTGAAATAATTTAATTTATTAAATATTAGACTTTTTGAAAAAAAAAATTTTTTTTTACTAAATTTTCTTCATTTATTAGAACTTTTATAAAAACTTACACAGGAATAATTTTTTAAGTGAAATTCTCTATGATAATATAAAAAATAAATCTAAAAATGTAAAAACATGAACTAGTTTCTACGTATAAAGAAAAAAGTTCTCCAAACATAGACAGATACCTTAAATATATATACAGTGGAAAATCTCTTATTCAAAGACAAAAGAAGAATGAAAAATTCTTTGAATACAGGAATAGTAGTCATTTAAATCAATGAAAACATGAACAGTGTTGTACTGTTTTTTGTTCTTTTTTCTCTTTTAACCTAGATTAAAACTTAAAAATTATTTATTTTAATTTGTGTAGATAATAATACAATATGAGTTTTTTCCAATGATATTAAATACAGCATGTTGCTGTATACATTATAATAATGCACATATATACTGTTCCATTTTTAAATCACTCTTTCATACTGACATAAAGTAAAATGTTAATTGTAGAAAATATAAATTAAACAAAAAATTGCTGTATACATTATACAGGCTTGCAATTTCATCACTTTTTTTACAATTGATCACTTTTAGTCATTTTTTTAAGTAAACAGTCACTTTTTTCATGGTGTATCACAGCAAAAGTCTGTTGTTGAAAAAAGGAAATCTGAATTAATAACAAAATATTTTAATAAAAGACCAAAAATGTGATGCTCTAATCTTATTTTTCTTATTAAAATGTAGTCATATGGTTTCCAAAATTTAGTGATTTTAAAAAGTCGTATAGAAGTTCCTGAAATCTACATTTGTACTGAAGTGTACATTTAATACATTAAAGTAACTTACATCAAAGCACACATTTCTCTTTTTCTTTTTCTTAACAGTTTTTGTTTAGCTACTCTAATCTAGCTATGTACATATTTCAAAACATCATTAATATATGCAGAAAATTGTGATTATAAAATTAATGTATTGTATGTATTCAAATCTAATTTATAGATTTTCTTGAATAAAAAGCAATGTTGAATTGTGTTAAACAACATTTTAACCTTTTTTGTATTTGACGCTAAAATCATGTCTTGCATGAATCATTTGATTTAGAGTTAAAATAAATAGAAAAATCTTAATAATAGCGTCTGTAATCAAGAGGAGAAAAAAATCACTTTTTTTTTTTAATGTTTAGTCACTTTTTTTAGTCACTTATTCTGTGTTATTTGTCACTTTTCTCATCTTTTTTGAAATTACCTCAGCAGTTGCAAGCCTGATTATAATAATGCACATAGATACTGTTCCATTTTTAAATTGCTCTTTCATACTGAAATAAAGTAAAATGTTAATTGTAAAAAATACAAATTAAGCAAAAAATCTTTCATCTGTTTTTTAAATAATAATCCAAATTGAAATTGTGAAATAAAAGACAAGAAAATTACTGCAAGATGTTAATATTACTTAAGTATGTAATTGATGTCATATGAGTAAAATTTACCATTTTGGATCTTAAAATCAATCAGCAATTTTAATTTTTTTCTACTCATTTGCTTTTTCAAAATTTGCTAATACTGTCTATGTTTAAGCCAAGGATGCAAACCTTTTTTTTTATTAATGTGCCAGTTAAATTAAGGTTTATTATTTTCAGGTGTACAGCATACCACTTGTTATATTTCATTTAAAAATAATTTTTAAACCCTTATAATCTACATAAAAATGTTTAATTTTTAAAATTATTCTTTGTTTTCTTGTCACAATGTGAGAATTACTGCTTTAGTATAAATGTTTTAAAAAGCATTTATTCAAAAATTCAGTTTTTAGAAGCTTTTTATTTTGTCTCAGTTTCAGATTATATTTAAAGAATCAGATAGTCTGTATCAATAAAAGAGACGATAACATTCATCGGTTGTCTCACTCTCCAAAAACCTTTCTTACATATGTTCAAACATCAGTTTTGTTGCATACCAACTTTGTATTCAAATTTAAGGAACAAAATTCTTAACTATGCCATAATTTTTACAATTTTGTTCAGATTGTCACTGAATAAATCATCACCCTCACTTAATTTCCCAAGAAAAAGTCAGTACCCCTGCAGGGCTACTTCCATAGTAGAGGAGGGGAAACTAGTTCTGTCATAATGCCACTCATGCATGGACTTGTTTTTAATCTGCCTTTGATGGTTGCTAGTCTTGAAAATAGATTATTTTTTAAATATTGTCTTCAGTTAATGTAATTGAATAAAAATAATGTATAACTGAGTTTTCAATGTATATTATATATATATATATATATATATACACACACACACATGTTACTGTGAATGCCCGAAATTGGAGAATGTCGACATACACCAAATACCTCAGTGAAAGACAGAATATTTACTATATCCTTATATATTCAGACTACCAACAGTGAATGTCAACAATCACCATGCACTGATGGTGAATGTTGAAAAAAATATTTTTGTTTCGTTTTTAAATCATACTTTATTATTAAAACATATAATGATATATGTCAAAATAACACATAACATGAAGGAATACTCCAAAGTCCCTGTGTGCATTCCAAAGGAAAATATCAAAGAGGAGCTTCAACCTACTACGCCTTCTATCAAGCCTTGATTAAACAACAGAAGTTTATTGCTGTTAAAAGAGCGGCCACAAAAGATAATATTCTAATGCATGCCATAAAAATGTTACAAACCTCAAAAAAAAAATTTTTTTTTCTCCTGCTCAAATTGATGAAACTGTGTGAATACAAGTCCCTGATGTCGACCGTGGTTGCACAGATGCCCGAAATATACTGGCGGTTGTTATTGGAATAGAAGATTCCAACTTTTATAAATTAGTAAGAAAAAGTGATATCTTCAATGGCATAAAGGAAAGTTACTCTTCATAGATGAGATTTCTTCTCGAGAAATGTCGCTGGGAGAAGCCACTTCAGCTAATTCAAGAAGTAGAGGGCATGGCTATAAAAGCTGTCATTGAAAAAAGAAATGTTTCATTACTAAATGCCATTGTAAATGTAAGGGATTCTTGTGCAATTCGAATTGCTATAACTGTTTAAATTGTTGCAACAAATAAGATAGTATAACGTCAATCAGATAATTAAGTTCATTATTGATATGATTTTCTATTCTAAGAGTGTTTGGTTCGTTTTAAGTTCAATAGTTACATGTGCTAGTACTATAGATTTGACTGAATTACGGAGAAGGAAATATAAATATCTGACATGTTCAACATGGACCATTAGCGCATGGTGAATCTCAACATTTACCGGTGTGAGTCAGAAATAAGGGTATTTAGCAAATATTTCAGACATACACCATACGACTATGTGCATGTTGACATTCACCAGTGAAAGTCGACATTCTCCAGATTTCGGTCTTTCACCGTAACATATATATATATATATATATTTATATATATATATATATATATATATATATATATATATATATATATATATATATATATATACATATATATATACATATATATATACATATATATACATATATATATATATATATATATATATATATATATATATATATATATATATATATATATATATATACATATATATATATATATAAAGATATATATATACGTATATACATATATATATATATATATATATATATACACATATATATATATATATACATATATATACATATATATATATATATATATATATACATATATACATATATACATATATATGCGTGCACACATTAACCCAGCATGCAGATTAAAATATACATGTAAATTAAAATAATTAGTTTGTGATGCCATGCCGGTTGGGTAAAATTGTGTTGTAAATTGGTTAGTGACCAATTTTGGAGTATATGGATTTGTATATTATAATGCAAATAAATCTATTTCGTTTCTGATTTGAATAAAATTTCAGAGTTTTGTGTTAATTTGCAGGTGATTGGAGTTTATATAGCTAAAACTACTGATGCAGTTATTTTAAAGATATGGGATGGAACAAAGACAAATGAGTAGGTACTTATAAATTGCACTATCAGAAATACTAAAATAACTTTAATTATATTACAAAAATTTGTAAATTTAATTTACTTATAATTAGGTCACAGAAAAATTACCATTAAACCTACATTATTAACTATGAAGAAAAATATTGTTTAACCATAAATCTTTTCTTATTTTAAAAAAATCAGATCTATTTTTAACAAAAATCTCTTACTACATACTTTACAGTACTTTATTTTTGTATAAAAATATACCTTAGTCTAATATTTTTGATTAAAAAAAAAAGAGGAATGTTGGAGAAACTATTATCATATATTTATTAGAATATAACAAGAATTTTCATTTTTATCCTTCTTTTCTCTATAATAATCTATATATATATATATATATATATATATATATAATATATATATATATATATATATATATAATTCTTCGCATGTATGTTTGTCTGTTCACTATGCTCCAAAATGACTGCTTAATTTGTTGTGAACTTTTGCCTGGTGATACAGGTAAACTATAGAAAAGTTATATGTAGGTTCAGTTGGTTCAATGTCATTTCCAAGGTCATAATGGAAATTGAAACCTTTATTTTTCCCCTCCAATGGGCTAGGCAATTATAGTAAGACACCATTAGCTATGTTTTTAATTATGTGTTAAAATTATTAAACTTTTTAGTTGTTTAATTCATTTGTACTAACTTAATTCATCAGATAATGTTTAAAATGTGTTTTAAAATTATAAGGAATTTTTTTTTCTTGGTTAGTTTTTTTTTAGTTATTTAATTTAATGTAATTTTTTCTTTCATATACCAATTTATTCTGTTGCTAGAGCTAGGAGTAGTTGTATGAATGTTTGCAAAGTTTAAAGTATTTAATACTTTATGTCACATGCTTAATATTTTTGCATCTACCGTAGTTCTCTTCAAAACATAGGTAATATTTTATCAGCCAAGTACAAAGATAAATAGCCAAATATAACATTTTTATGTTTTTAGTTCATATTTCTTAACTTTACAAAAAAAAAAAAAAATGTGTTATTCATTTTATTCAAATGAGTTGTTTTGTTTTTTAAATTGTTTATATTGCTGGTATGAAATATAACCTAAAAGTTAAAATTTAAAAATAATATATCCTTTATTTGAGAACAAATCAAACATCTCCCTTCAGTTGAGGTCCCTTTGATATAATACACCTGAAGCACCAAAGTCTTGCTTTTGCTGTATTTTAAGTTATGTTTTGCATTACAACAGGCCGAACGATGGCCGAATAGTTAGGGTGCTGGCCTTCGGAACCAGAGTTCGTGGGTTCGAATCCCCGTATGGCATGGATGTTCGTAGCCGTTCGGAATCGGCTTTAAGCAGTAGGTCCCAGTCTCATTAGCCCTCGTATTGCAAAAAGTAGACTGTAGCACTCCAAACCAAACCATTACAACAGAGGTCCTTAAACCTGAATGCCAAACGATGGCCGATTGGTTAGGGTGCTGGCCTGCGGTACCAGAGTTTGTGATTTCGAATCCCACAGTGGCATGGATGTTTGTAGCCATTTGGAATCGGCTTTAAGCTGTAGGTCCCGGTCTCATTAGCCCTCGTGTTGCAAAAAGTAGACCGTAGCACTCCAAACCAAACCAATCAAACCTGGATTCTACAAAACACTGGGGTTCTCTGGAACTTTAACAAAATCTACAAGTGATCACTATTTGCTTAGCCAAAATTTTAATTTTTATGAAAGATCAAATTCTTAAAAATAGTTTAGTTGTAAAAATAAATGTATATAAATATTTAGTGGATAAAATAAAACCTTAAATTTTATAAAATTCACATGCTTCAAATACGTTAATCAAGATGCATTATGTCACTTATTACTGTCTGTTCTTTTTGTCTTTCCTTGCCTGTTTTCAAAGATAAGAATTTTCTTACCTGAACATGCTTCTCAATTAGCTCGAAAATTAAAAGATGCAGTTTAAAATCAGAAAGTTGTATATCTATCAGACATTTGTACCTATTTGAATGAGCTCAACACATTGTGGCCAGGACTAAATACTACAAGGTACAAAATAATACTGACACCACACTCAGATTGCATTTTAAAAGGTAATATGTAATGCTTTTCTAATTTGCAATGTGTTTTAGTAGACAATAACACTAATCTCAATAAAAATGCAAAAATTAATTTAATCCAACATTTAGCAGATTTCTTGAATTTTTTCATATTCTAAAAGAAAAATTATCTTGGATCCAAATTCCTTGTCAAGACTGTGATACCTCTGAACTTCTAATATTTAAATTTCAGTAGGATAAATCTATGATATCCTATTTTTTTTTCTCTTTAATCAGTAGGGTCATTCAAGAAAATGATAAGCTCAAAGGTTTCCCAAATCCTTGCATGAGAGTATATTCTCAATTATTAGTTTAATTGTTAATAGCAGTGTGAAATTGAGGAAGTCTAGAAAAATAATTATAATTTTGCTTACACTTTGGTTTATATTTTTTATTAATAGATTTCCAGGTGCTCACTGGGGAATGAAAGAAGAAAAGCTAGATCAAAGATTATTTACTGTTGCTAGAAACTATTATGTAGTGTTATCTGTATATGGACATCATACTGCCATTGCTGCTGAAATTGAGGTTAATATCATAGAACTTCTATTAATCATTAAATATATAAATATGAAATACTACAGCAAGTGTTTTATTTTCTTTTTCTTAAATAGTTATTAAAAACTATTTAAGAATGAAAATTTTATAATGTGTGTGTGTAATATCTCAAATTAATGCCTAATAAATTATTGAGTTTGAAATTTAATTCTTACTTAATAGATTGAAAGTAAAATTTATTTACAAATGACAAGGTAATATGCAGATAACTCCAGAGTCAGAAGTTCTGGCCTAAATTTCTCACTCATATCTTGCATAGCTGTGTTTTACACACATAATCTCAATCTCTTTTAGTATATAATAGACTCAGTGGAAGTGTGAGAACTTTGTTCTTTTGTATTTTTCAGGCAATCTGTTAACTTCATGCTAACTTAAAACATAGAAAGAAAATATCAGAGACATCATATTTAACCAATTCAAAACCACCAGCAAGAAAAAAAATGCTTTCCCAGGCCCACAAGTTTTTTTAATAAACTTAACTGAAAAAAGGCTTAATTTTATTTTAAAAATAATAACTTCAGTTGAATATGCTGAAATTTACATTATATAATATCTGATAGTGTCTGTATGTACTGTAACAAAAGTTTTGTGTTATTAAAAAATAAAATTGTAACTTTTAAAGAAAAGGATTTTATTTTATTAAAATTTAAACAAATTATCAGTGAAGTTATATCATACTGCCATACAAATTCATAAATTTAAAGAATTGAATAAATAAATATAACTCCAGGGATATCACACCTTTCATATGTGTTTGCAATTCATCTGCATTTGAATTTTTTTTGCTATTAATATTACAAAAATTACTTTTCTCTATTTTACTATCTGATTTGCTCATTAATTAAAAAAATTGTTCTCTCTTAAATATTTAGCTCTTTTTGCAATGATGACTAAAATAAAACTGGCCTAAACTGTACAAAACACTGTGTAGCAAACTCCAAACTCTAAATGGCAATTCCACTCCCACCTCTAAACAAATTAAACAATTCACCCTTTCCCTTTCAGTAAAATATAAAACTCTCAGTGCTTAATAAATCACAGCCCATGGGAAAACTCAAATATGTACTGTTGTTTTTCTGTTCAGAATTCCCTGATTCTGAAGGGGAAAAACTCAAAAAAAAAAAACTCCCTGGTGCTACAGCACACATGTGGCCATAGCCTATGATGCCAATCTCGCCAAATGATGGCCGATTGGTTAGGGTGCTGGCCTTCAAAGCCAATCTCCATTTTCAAGACCAAGGGATATGGAGTGCAAAACAGATGTCCCAGTTAGGTGGTCAACTTTACACGGAACCCTCAGTGTTTAGTTCCCAAGCATGCTTTGTTCTCAGTTTATCTACCCACTGAAGGGATGAAAGGCTGAGTCAACCTTGCCCAGCCTGAAGATCGAACCTCAGACCTATGTCTTGGGAGCGTAATGGGCTACCCCAATGCTATTGGTCTTTAGAAAAACTCAGAACTGAAAGTATATATTGAAGGTCAATACTTTTTGGTACATTATTTTTAAATATAATGGAGTTCAACTGCCATCTAGTGCCATTTAAAAGTTCAGATACAATGTTCCAATTCCCAATCATACTGTTGTGTCAACAGTCCCTGAATGAAGAGTTGCTTGATGACATATATATGATTGCTGTCCTGAAGGGTCAAACATGGCAGTATGTCAGATTTCATGATAATAATCCAAGAAGTGTTTTGATTTAATATTGATGAAATTTTAATTCTGTGTCATTACATGATGTAACTATATTTAGATTAAGTTTTGTTGTTTGAAATTAAACTAATTACATTTGCTGAAATTTATCATTGAGACTCAATTCAATTTGTTTATTTCATTATTTAAAAGTTTTATTAAACTGTAAATTTGGTATGCATTCATCATTTTCCCATTATTTCTTTTTATTATTATTGTTTTATTGGATATCATAGTAATCTGTAATGACATGTTATAAATCAATGTTTCAGTATAATCTTCCCCAAGTTGATTAAGTTTTGTTAATAATATTAAAACAATCCAGTATCGTGTAATTTTATTAGTTTATTTAACTCGTTTTATATCATCCATGACAATTAATACCTATTTATATTCTTTTAAAAGCCTGGACAATTCATTGAAATCCGAGATGCCCATTTATATAGTCCTAGAGATAATCCTGAGAATTTGAAACTGTGCTTGCATGCAGGCAATAAAGAAGGAAGAGGTATAACTGTGTTAAATGAATCAGATGAAAGGGTGGTACAGCTGAAAGAGTAAGTTCTTTTTTGATTGATATTTTTGCTAAATATTTAAATTTGCATACCATGGCACATAATAATGCTCCCCAATCTTTTTACCACTGCAGAGCAGTCAACATTTGATAATTTTCTCACAATCTATTGAGTTGGAGGGCATTTATTATTTATATTTTTGATTGTTTTAATTTAATAAAATTAATTTAATTGTATTTAAACATGTCTTCAGTATAGAACACAGTTACACAACAAATTAATATTAAATGATTTAAGATTTTTACTCACTATGACATTAAATCAATAAGATTCCTGGGCTTGTTTCTTTACAGTGAAACAGTTCCATCTGGGGGTAATAGGAGACAAATAATTCTTATATTTGTAAAAAATAGTCTTTTTTTATGTCATCAGTCTAGATGTCCAGGATTCCTTAAAAGTCCTTAAGAACTCCATAATTTTAGTTTTCATTTTTAAGCACCCTTAAAACTACTTAATTTTTGCCAATGGTCCTTAAAAAATCCTTAATTTTTAAATTGGAACATGATCAATTTCTCCATCGACACGATCCACTGTCATCACATTCATTTCTTACCAGTTTTCTCCAAACTTTCTGGTTTTGTAAGTACGTAGTTAAACTTGCCCAAAACTGGTTCTAAGAATGCCAGTACAAATGATAAGTACTGGTCAAAGAATATATTTATTAGGAATATATAAAATATTTGTTAATGTTCATAACATTCTTTTACATTTTCTGGCCAAAAGTGCAGTATTAATAATAAAGAAAATTCTCAAATACATATATGTTTTCAGTGTATTACTGTAGTAATTCAAAATTCCTTTCTTTAATATCCTTAAAAAATTATGAAAATGCTTTTAGTTTATTAGTGCTTTTTATGGCCACAAGCTAGAAAACTTTTTTGACAAATATCTTTCGCATACTGAAAAGGTTTACAAAGTCAGCTGCCCTTTCTCTAATAGCTAACAGTCATGCAGATTTTAATTAAACGAAGCATGGAGGATGGGTGAGGGTTTGTAGATATTTCAGTTACTTATGGAAGTTTAATTTTCCTTGCATTGAATGTAATAAAAAATTCTGAAACTTTCTTCTTTCCCAGGTACATGGTTCAGCCAGGTGCTTAAAATCCTTAAAAAGTGCTTAGTTTTCTTTTTGTAGCCTTAAAATTTATAATTTTTTCTGAGTGCTCAAAAAGTGCTTATTTTTTTCCCAAATATTGGTTGCTGAATTTTTATTTCCCTTGGTAATTAATCATCAATCCATTCAACAAAGCTAAAGATAAAAAAGAAGAGTTAGTCTAATTAAAAAAATGTATAGAAGAAAAGAAAAATTAACTTCAAAATTAGACATATTCTCCCCCTTCCTATATTTTTTGGTTCTCATCTTCTATTATGAATGGAAATAGTTCTTCAGTTACATTTTTAAAATATCATTGATAATTTCTTGAATCTTGTTTTGAGTATGTCATAATTAAAACTTTTTTAGTGTAGATACTGCATCTTCTTTTCTGTCTCCCTGTGTGTATGTGTATGAATATTATATTTACCTGTTTATAATACAGAAGTACTTTTTATTATCTTATTTTACATCTATGTTGCAAAAATACTGTTGCTATGATGTGGAACTTGTTGATCTTCCACCACAGATAGTACTTTACAAATATTTCAGATTTGTTTAAAGAATGGGAGGGGGCATTTGATCAATAAGGTTTATTGCTGTTCTTAAATTTATGTTTGCGAAAAAAGATGTGTTAACATAAAGTATGAGATATTAACAATTGTGTTTGATAAAATTATTAAATTGTCTATATATATTATTTAATGTCATTTTACAAGTCATAAAAATCATGAAAATCTTCAATTTTTAAGCTTTAGCTGTAGGTTGATCATAGTACAATGAAAATTTAGGTGCTTAAAAAGTGCTTAATTTTTTTTCTGTGGAAAGAGTCTGAACCTTGAGGCAATGTTGGGTATAATCAGCTAGAATACACACAAACACATATACATATATATATCGGAGTCAATTTTAAATCCTCAGAAAATACTGTTTATAATATTGTATTTTATTCACAATTTATTTTTAGTTTGATCACTCAAAAAACTTTTGATGTACATTTTTCAAAATTAGTTTTTGTCAAATAGGTTAATCTTATATTAATTTTTAGGCATTTTTAAAAACTTAATTTTGAAATATTGTAGGGTGTTTATTGAACATGCCTTGTCTGGTTCATAATTATTAAAATATGTTCCTTAAGAAATAGGGTTTATGTCATTATGCCATGTATTTCAAGTAGGTCCTTATAAAAAGTTACTTCATTCCTAAAAAAGTCCTTAATTTTGTTTAGGAAAAAGTGTGGGAACCCTGATGTCATGACAAACTCACCCAGGGCTGATGTTTGGGTTCCCTCTACCTTTTGCCTAAAGCCAGCACTATCTATGTAATACATTATATATTTGTTATAAAAGTTGAATTAGTGCGATCCATCACACTACATTTCATTTGCTAATTTTTATGGTTGAGAGTGAAAGATAATAATCTTAATCCTAAACAATCATCAAAATTGTCACTATTAAATTGCAATATAATTTTTAATTTTGAGGTATTCATTATGCAAAATAAAAATCCACTCAAATATATGAGACCAGATAAAAAATTTCGTTTGAAGGTTCTTTTTTTTTCTCCTAAAAAGAGAACTTTTATGATCAACTAAATTTCAAATTGTTTTATCAACGTCATAAGATTTTAATATAATTTAACTTTGAAAATCTAATATCTCTTTTACAAGTTTTGATGTTTTTTCTCAAAAAAAATTGTATTGCAGATTTAGCATATTTAGTAATTTTTTTTCCACTATATTGAGGTTGAAAAGGCCTGATGCCCATGATTTATATGTATGTGCCTTCTCAATTTGTATATTTACTTAGATAATCTTAACAGTAATATTAAATTAGGAATAACTCAAGTATTCTGAGCTTCATTGTGATTAATATAAAAATTTGTTTTGCCTTTTTCTTATTGTACAAAAAAAAAATCTCTGAAGAACTATGTTTTAAAATAAGTAATTTTTTTCAGGCGGTTGGATAAAGTAATATCTGACACTTTAGAATTTGGTAACCAGACAGAAGATCTCCTAAGTCAAAATAATAGCATTTTCCTTAACTGTGGTAAGTTCATGACCAGCTCTTTGTGTAATATATTAAAAACAATACAAATTTATAAGAAAATACTGTGTTTAAAATTTATGCTCAATCTTGTAAACTAACATTTAATTACAAGCTTGATAGCAAATAGCAATCCTAACAGCTATATTCATCAGTACGAGTTAAACTAGATTCAAGTGTTATACACTGTCTACCAATAAGTATTTGGTAGCACCTGTGATAGAAAAAAAAAACTAACTTCTTTCAAAATCAATAGTTGGTAGAGCCTCCACGAGAGGCAATTACAACATGTGAACCCTCTGGGGCATACTTTCCACAAGTCTTTGTATTACAGCTAGTGGTATTGTATTCCACTCGGCTTGGAGTAGACATACAAGTTCCTTCACCCATTTTGGACAGGTAGTGCACCCCTTAATTCGGTGATTCAACTCGTCCCAGAGGTTCTTGATAGGGTTCAGGTCTGGGCTCTGGGCAGGCCAGTCCATTCGATGAACTCCATTGGCACCATACCAAGCCTCAGTTAACCTCGAAACATGACAACTGGCATTGTCGTCCTGAGAGTATCTTTTATTTATTCTTATTAAATATTATTTAAATGTTGTCTGCATCTTTCTAAATCTGTTGTTTTATCAAATTAAGATATCTCAAGATTAATTTTATTATGTATATGCCATGAATCATAGCTCTACTGTATAATTTGTTCTATGGTACTATGGAAATGCCTGTCGAAGGATTCTATCAATAGTTGTGAAGACTTTAATCACTGATGACAATTAAATTTCTAAAGGTGTTTATATATTTATTTATAAATTAAGGCAAAAAATTCCCTCACAGCTGCCTGAATATCTCCCAAACCTTGTTAGCACATTTATACATTTTCTGCCCTCCTGGTTAACCATAGTACTCTGAATGAAATACTGTTGAGAAAACGTCCTTTATTGTGAAATCATGATTTTATTTAATTCATGGTGATTTGTATTCCATTACTGAAATAAATAATTATTTTTTATAATCTACTTTAACTTTCAAAAACTTCGTCATGTTATATTTATTTATATGTCCTTTTCCAATATAGATATTTCAGATTTCACATCAACACAGAAAATTGTTAATGGAGAAACATCAGGTATGCAAATTTCCACTTTCAGGTTGTTTTTTTAGTTTGTATTGTATAATTTGTTATTCAAGCGATATATGCTACCATGTATGTTTTCTTTTTATTATTTTAATTCATTCATTTATTCTAATTGAGAAAAATTAATTTAAAATAATATTTTCTGCCCTTTTATAGTTTAAATATGTACTGATGGTGATTGAATTTCAATAATATGAAATATCAGTAATATTAATCTAGTTATTTTTATTTTATAATATATTTTCAACTACCTGGTGTAATTGTTGTGCTAAAACTAAGCAGAATTTTAAAAATTTTTAAAAACCATTTATTATTTTTCTATGTTTTTTAATTTTTTTCCATGTAATTTATACATTATCATTTAGTCAGGTAGATGTAATAAAAAAAATTAAAAAGTTGAATATGCCATTGTCATTAATAACTATGATGTCTGCAACTTAAGGGTACATCAGAGGACTGTTTTATATTCAGTTAAATTTAAGCATCTCTGTAAAATAAAAGGGGATAAAAATGCTAAGTTGTTCATATGTTATTTTCATGGTTTCTGCGCACCTGGAAAGTCATGGAAAATCATGGATTTAGACAATGGATTAATTTTGTCATGGAAAGTCTTGATTTTTCAAGTAAAATGAGTAAAAGTCAGGGAAAGTCATGGATCCGCTAAACTTCCGATTAAATAAAAATACATTGAATTGTTTAATTCTATTTTTACTTGTCATTTGGCTCAAGTTACTGAGTTTGGTATTTATGTATTATCTTATTGACCCTATTGCCAAGTAAAATTTGTTCACCAAGGAAACTCAAAGCAAGAAAGCTTAATGGGTGGGTAAATGTATATTATTCTGGTTTTTTCTTAAATTGTAGATTAAAATTTTATTAATATAATAATAATTATTTTTTAATAAAAATTAGTTAAGATTTTTGCACAAAATATAAGTTTATCTCTAGGGATATTGTATATAAACATTATAGGGTTATATTTGGCTATTATTCATGGATAATACCAAAGTACCCTGAATTCAAATTGAAAACATTTTGATTGAAAAATTGCTATATGATTAAACTTAAGTATGTAGATACAACAATTTATTTTTATGTATGTGAGTTTATTAACACTTATAAAGTAAGTTTATAGTTTTTTTATGATAAAATTCCTGTAATTTCTCTAAAAGCATATATTTTATTTGTATGTACATCAGAAGTTTTATTCATATATACTTTAACGAAAGCTTTTTAAAGTCATGGAAAATGATCCGCTAAATCAGGGAAAGTCATGAAAAGTCATGGATTTGAAAAATTTTATTTTGGCAGATACGTATTTTGTTTATTTAATCTTAAAATTACTACCAAGCATTAAAATCAGTTAAAATAAATGTAAAAAATTGTAATATTTAGTCCAAGTATACAGTTTTGCCATTTTGCGTAATGTGAAAAAGTATTGTAAGTAATCATAATCTTGGGGATTTAATCTTTTAATAATATTTACATAACCCAGAACATCTATTGCTTAGTTTTAATATTGTTTAAATTTCTCATGTAAAATCATCTTTTTTTTTTTTTTTCCAGTATGATTTACCATATTTTGTTTTTGTTTTCTTATTTTTCTTGTGTACTTTTTATTGTTGCATGTGGTCTTTCTTCTTTAATATTGGATTCATTAATAATTTAGGTTTTGTCTGCTCTGTGTAGCAAATAATTATTCTAGCTTTTTATAGCACAGCCTTTTTTTTTCTCTCTCATTTTTCCTTAGACTTAAGTTTTAAAAATTATAGAAATTACAATTTCATAAAATGATATTTATCTAAGAATAATGAATTTTCACTTAAACAACTTTCACCCAAAAACTTTTTTAAGTGTTCGACTTTTATTCAATACATTGTCTGTTAACTAGCTCCAAACTGCCCACCAGAAAATAATTCTTCACCTAATGAGAGAGAGCAAGAGTTTCAAAATGGAGATGGTAAATATGTTATTTATATTTTTTTCCTTTCCATTCTTTGTTTATCTTGAAATTTTAAAAATAGTAATTATTGCAGTGAGCTAAAATATTTGGATTTTTCACTTTTGAAAAAGATATTAATGTATGTCTATAAAATCTTTTGTATGTATGTATATATATTGTGAAATGGCTCAATCAATCGTCATGAAAATCGTGAAATCATCATACTGATCAAAAGTCAGAGTGGAAATAGAAATTGTTATATATTTATTTTCCTGGCCTGATCTCCATGTTGTGCACCATTAGATATATTTTTCGTTCAATAATAATTAAAATCATTAAAAACTTATTACATCTGACAGTGATTAAATGTGTTTTAAGATAATATAAGTTTTAGTGCTTTTTGACTATATTTTATTTAATTTATATTTGTTTGGTATATTTCTTTCTTTCTCTTTAATTTCATTTTTCACCTTTTCAATGGCAATCTATTCCATTTCTAGGAGTAACAATGTAATCTAAAATCAAAACTCAAAGCATTTAACATTTTATTCATGCCGTATGTTTAATATTTTATTCACTCCTTGGTTTTAATTAAATAATCTTAAAAAAAAGTTATTTTCTGCTAGCTGAGTGCAGTAATAAATTGACAAATATAGCACTTTCATTTCTTTTGTTATCATTCTTTAGTTTTATTTCTTTCAAGGAATTTAAAAATCACTTTTTTGTGGCCACCCTGTACACAACTTATCAAAACATATCAATCAGTGCACTTTTTATGCTTTGCAAATATGTATATAGACATTCCTCTGTGATTAACCATGATTCTCAACATTCCACAAGGAATAGCTGTTAAAATCTGAAACAAAATATTTTCATTATGTCCTAAGAAATTTCTTACATATGCTATATGAAAGATTAATACAATAATTTCTAGAAAGATTTCTGCTTTATGAATATGCATACAGACATTCCTCTTCGATTAACCATGGTTCTCAACATTCCACAAGTGATAGCTATTAAAATCTGAAACAAAATATTTTCATCATGTCCTAAGAAATTTCTTACATATGCTATATGAAAGGTTAATACAATAATTTCTAGAAAGATATTTCCTAAATAAAACAAAATTAATAGCTAATTAAAAAAAATTATATTAATGAAATTAAAAGACATTTTTTCAAAATATTTGTCTTTCTGATTCAACCACTATAAAAACAATTTTTCAAACCTGGTTTATTAAACCCGGGTAAACCTGGTTTTGAGTAGATAAAAAAAATTCTATTTAAAAAATTCTAAAGTCATAACAATCCATTATATTATGTATTGCGTTTAAATTATTTATTTAAAGTGTTCTGCATGCATTCTTTTGTAACAATGTTTTTTATCTTAAAAAATTATGACATTAGTTTGAGGCAAAAAAAAAATTCCATCTCTATTCAGCTAATTTTTTAAAGGATTAAAACAGGCATGCCCAACCTGCGGCCCATTTAAAAACTTTTTGCAGCTCATTTGACGTTTTCAACTGTCTATATAGTTTTAGTCATTTTGACTATATACAGTTGAAACATAAAATTTTAGTTGTTAATGTTTGCAATAATAAATATCACATATTATGTGTGTAAAGACTTGATAGTATCCAACGTAAACCTGGTCTTTGAGTAGGGTTAGACAGATTACATTGAAATTTGAGTGTTCTAGAATATTCTGTCAATCGGCCATTACTTATATAACCAGCTGAATCATGTTACGTGCACGTGCTCTGTCCGACTAGTCAGTGGAAGTTGTATGGAAAGAAAGTTATAAATTATATTTATGGCTATTGTGAAGTTATCATTAATTGTAAAGTAATAATTAAAATATTGTTTATTTAGAAAATGAAAGCTAACAATGCGTTTGAAATTCTAACCTCCAAATTGTTTAATTTGATGTTTAAAACAGTATAATAGTGTTGTAACTCAAATTATACATTTTTGTTGCTTACAAAAGTATCAGTTCACATTTGTCAAACTTTTAGAGATTATGTTCGCTAGTCGCATCGTTAGCTTGCATTTATCATATTTACTATTTTTTTAATTGTGTAATTATCATATTTATTTTTATTAGATATTCTATTTATTCGTCGTGGCTGGAAGGAATGTCAATCAGCTACAATGCGAGTCGACTACATTATCCATTGATATTAACAAAAACAAATCTCACATTAATTTTAAAATAATACATGTGGTAGTGCTTGTGAATACACTACAATATATATTTATAGTATAAATATAATAATATTTTAGCCCTCATGATTAGGGAGGAAGGTAAGGTGTTGGAGGTGATTATAAATACAGTATAGTTAATGTTTATTGTAGTTGTAGTTATGATATACGTTTAACACAACTTTTATGTACAGTTACAGCTGGCACCGTAAAAATGCATATTTTGAATATTGTAAGATAATAAAATATTTTGAATAATTTGATTTATTTTTATGTGTACAGCCCACCTCAGTTCAGTAAATTGTTTTTTGGCCCACTAACCAATTTGGGTTGGGGAACCCTGGATTAGAATATGATTTGCTATCATTGTATTTTTAGATGTTTCCATTTTGAATGAACCCCTTGCAGTAGATAATGTTAATCCTGAAAATGAAGGTAAGATGTTTCATAATCAAATCAGTTATGTTATATGTATAATTTAAAAAGATTATAGAAATTGTTAAGTACATCTAACTAAAAAGATATCTTTTATTTTGGAAAGTCTGGTTAAATTATTGAACCAGCTGACTTAATCATTTTAGCATTTTACAGTATCATTATATCATTATACTCTAAGTGTTTTATCATTCTTTAACACATTGATGCCTAAGTTCTATTTGAAAAATCATGGACTTATGTTAATAAAGATTAGAATATATGAAAGAACATCACAAGTCATAGGTTGTTAGCTTGTAAATTGTGTTTCATCATTTGATTACTTCTAAAAATGGGAAATGTCATCAATTTTGCATAGTAATTTTATGTTAAATTCATGCTGATAAAACTCTCTCTTAAACTAAATTCTTTAAACTATTCATTAAAATACATTTGCAATTAATTATTTTTAATTTCTTCATCTAAATTGTTTATTGCTTTAGTTTTGTTATTGAAATTATGATAGAAATTTTTTATAAAGGTTATTTTGAATAGTTGAATTAGTTAGTGACTTATTAACAATTTGATATCCCTTTAATTAAAAGGAGCATATATTGATGTACACAAAAGAAATTCTTAATATTATCATTAGATATATGTCTTATTCTTTCAATGTGTTTCTAGAACCATGGTAATGCAGTTGGCAAAGGCTTCTATCTCATAACCAGAGGGTTGTAGATTTGAGGCTTGGCCAGCCAAAGATCAACCATGTTCATTAATGGCAGTTAAGGTGCATAAAATAGGTTTGTGGTCACAATGTCCTCCAAGATAAAACAATACAGGGTTCCCACGGTCCTTAAAAGTCCTTAAGAACTCCTTAATTTTAGCTTTCATTTTTAAGGGCCTTTAAAACTACTTAATTTTTGTCAAAGGTCCTTAAAAACTCCTTAATTTTTAAATCGGAACGCGATCATTTTCTCTATCAACAAGATCCACCATCATGTGATTTTTCTATTAGTTTTCTTATTTGACAGTTTTTTTTTTTTGTTTTTTTTTCTTAGTTGCTTATTTGACAAATAGATCATCTTTCGTATACTTAAAAGGTTTAAAGTATAAAGTCAGCTGACCTTTTCAAATAGCTAACAGTCCTACAGATTTTAATTAAACAAAGCATGGAGGATAGGATTTTGTAGATATTTCAGTTACTTAGGGAAATTTAATTTTTCTTGCATTCAATGAAATAGAAAAGTCTATAACTTCTTTCCCAGACAATGTCAGGTATAATCAGCTAGTATATATATATATATATATATATATATATATATATATATATATATATATATCAGAGTCACTTTTAAACCCTCAGAAAGTACTGTTTATAATATTGTTTTCATTCACAATTTATTTTTAGTTTGATCCCTCAAACTTTAGATGTACATTTTTCAAAATTAGTTTTTGTCAAATAGATTTAATCTTTTTTTTTTTTTTTAGGCATTTCTAAAAAACTTAATTTTGAAATATTGTAGGGCATTTATTGAACGAGCCTTGTCTGGTTCATAATCATTAAAATATGTTCCTCGGGAAATAGGGTTTATGTCATGTATTTCAGGTAGGTCCTTATAAAAAGTTACTTTGGTCCTTAGAAAGTCCTTAAAAAGTCCTTAATTTTTGTTCTGGAAAAAGAGCGGAAACCCTGCAATACTTCTGCAAGTGGAAGACCCTCTTCTTGGTGTCTGCTTCTAAATTATGAGGACCCAATATGGGCAATGTTACTACCATCCATAGCAATCCTTAAGTTGCTCATATTCCCTGGTAGGCACAAAATGAGTTACAGCTTCTCAGCCATGTTTAGCATAAAGATATCTGTCTGTATTGCCAGTCAGTTGCATTGGAAAAAAAGTATTGTATTTCTATTTTTTCCCTTAAAAAATAAATTTTTTAAAAAGTCTTCTGTGATTCTTAAAATATAAATTTAAATTTTCTAACCTGTACAGACAGTTATTACAAAAAAAAAAAAAAAAAAAGATTCATCTGCTATGAGGATTTATACACCTAGTGATATATTTTTTTATATAATTTAAATTTTGTGTTTATTGTATATGTTATTTGAATATTATTAAAGAAATAGTGTAATAGGCATCTCTAAGATATAAAGCATCTTATTTATAAGATGCTCTATTTTTTTTATAATGAATTTTTTAAAGCTAACCTTTTCTTCATATTACAGTTGTATCATCCATTAGTGCCTCTATTAAGCCTGGTCAAAGCACACAAGAATTTGGATGTAAGTTCATTTCACTTCACAAAACTATATTTTTATAAAATAACAGAAAAATACTAGGTTTCAGAAATTTTTAGTGAATATATTCATCTTTATCTTACATATGTAAATACTGCTCATTTCTGATGTATCATTTAGTAGCTTAAACCACAATTGGTGAAAATATGTGATTTAGACAATTTTTAATTAATTAAAAAAGTTTTATCATTACTAATTAATCATAAGATTTAGTTTCATTTACACTGCTACAGTCATCTTCTTGCAAAACTGGAATTAATTTGATTGAAACTATTGCTTAAATCTAGTTCTGAAAAGCTACAAACATTCATGCAATCATTGGGATTCATATTCTTAGATGCTTGTCAGTCTATTTTTACAAGTGAATGAATTCAGTTACAGTGAGAAATCAGCACATGTGAAGCTGCAAAACAGCTGTCTATGTACTTTCTCTTACTATCTATGCCTCATTTTGGCCTGCTGTTTGGTATCAGAGTTTATGGGTTTGAATCCAACTGATGTTATAGATGTTTGTAGCCATTCGGAATTGGTTGTAACCAATAGATCCTGGTTTCATTTACCCTTATGTAGCAAAAAATAAACTTGCAAAAAATAAACTTGTAATATTCCAAACCAAACCTTACTTTGGTTTTGTATTTATTGCTATATTCCGACACAAAGGTTTTACCTTTTCATCTTCAGACACTAGTACTAGTTTGATAGTTGTTCCATGTGCTTTTGGTATTACCATAAAAAAAATAAAATTATTTAAACATAAATAGTAATTTAAGTTGCAGGCTACTACACATAACATTTGCAGGCTTTGCATGCAACATTCTATTATCTTCAGATGAAAATTTTGATGCAAGAAATTTTGCACCTTAATTGGAAAAATCAAATGCCATTTCAGTTATTTTAAAAGTTTTTATTAGGAATTTTTTAAAAGCATGTGTCAATAATCATTGATGTTATATTAAAACTTTTCAGTTAGTTTGCCATCTCCTCTTAATTGTAATTTTATCATGTTTGTAAATACTAATTTATACTTAAATTTATAAGTTTTGATAGTGTATAAATGTGTTTATTTTTACAAAGAATGGTTGTTTATTTTTAAACTTCAGAAAACTACTAAATTTTTTATAATGTAATTAATTGACTGTAAGGAGTTTTTCATTCATATGAACAAATGTTTTGAATGGGGATGTTTTTTATTTATTGTTAATGTTTTCATTTTAAATTAAACTCATTGTGTACTTTATGAATAGATTAATTGAATTCTCTAAAAAGAAAGACATTTCTATTTGTTAAACTTAATTTTTCATGGATCTTAAGCTATGCATTTTTCAATTTTTCTGGTGTGTATTGTGAAATCTAGTTAAAAATTTGTTTATGAGTGATTCATTATTTTTTATTAGAAACCTAAAATAATCTGTTATTACAATGCAACTGCTATTAAAACTTAATATTAAAATGCTATTATCTTATTAATATTTTGTATTCAATTGCATATTTCTCTTTATAGTAGGAATGCCAAGAGATGAAGCAAATGTTTCTAATACTGAAAACATACCATCAGTATCTAGCGAACCAGGTAAAAGATAATTTATCATTGCAATTAAAAAATTTAGAAAATTTTAATTATTTTTTAATATGTTATCAATGAGTTTTCTTTTGAATTATGAATTATCTTAAATCATGATAATTCACGTTCTAATACAATATTTCTAAAATTCTGATTCTATAGGGATTAGTTACTAGTTTCAGTGTAGTAGTTTATTCAAGCAGGATTGGAAAAAAATCATGATTTTTTTTTTTATTTAAATCAGAATTTTTATTTTTTCTGAATACTAATTTTAATTATTGTTTTTATGTTTTTTGCAATATGCATACAATAGTTTGTTATTAACATCTTATCTAGTATATTCTGACTAATTACCTAAAATTAAATATATAAATTTTAATCTAAATACATTCCATTATTTTGTAATTGGATAGTGCAAACTATTTATTTAAAAAAAAAAAAAAAATCACAATTATTTCAATATTTTTTAAGCACTGAATTATGGATTTAATTGTTTCAATAAAAACACTAGCTTTGATGCTTTATCCACTCCTAATTGGTTACGAAGGCTAGAAGGAACAATACCAAAAGAAGAAAACTGCCTTTCCATTCCAGCAGATGAAGCCACGACTGTTATTATTTGGTAGACAAACTGGATTTTAAGTTCTGTAATAGTCTCTTTACTTCCTATTACATAAAATGAATTCCACCAGTCATAATCAATCATTGTACTACCCCTACTACATACTTTCTCATAACAACCCCTCAATTCTTTGAAAGCATGTGCTATCTATTTACACTTATTTACTTATTAGTATTACTGTGGTGACTGATTCACAATTCTCATGTCTTTGGAATATAGATTTTAAAAGAAGTGAAAAAAATTATTTAAATCAATGATTTTTTCAAAAAAAATCAACTGATTTAAATCGATTTAAATCATACCAATCCTGTATTCAAGTAATGAGTTTTTTTAAATCCTATAATATAGTTTCTCAAAGTGTGTTCTGTACAACCCTAGTGTTCTGCAATAACTCTCCCAAGATTCCTCAAGAAATTTTTTAACTTCATTTGTCATATGCGAAATACCTTTGTTCATGAGACATGAAAAAAATAGTGAACTGACTGTAACTGTTCAATAACTTCACTTTATTTAACAATGTCAGTGTCAGAATTCTAATGTTATGTGAAAGGAGAATATCCATTATTATCAGAAAAGCCTCTGTCTGTGCTGTGACCTTTGCAACAACCTAAAACTTTCAAACTGTCATGTTTGTAAATACCTTAATAAAAATTAAATGCTGGAAAATGGTAAGTACAGAGTATAATATGAGAATAAAACTTTCATCAATACAATCAAACTGTAAAGAACTTTTAGACAGTCAAAAACAAAGCCTTTAATCCCTTTGACACTTTTCATCAATGTATCATTGTACTTGTATCACTTCATTAAAAACTTTCTTCTATGTCACCTTTTTTAGTATTATCTACATTTTTATACTCCTTTATATTGTTTAGTTTTTGTGTTTATGTTAGATTAGTGACAAATAATAGCCTGTAGTTTCTCCTTAAATAATATTTACTCAGGAATTCTGCTGCTATGTGTGAGGTAAGAAATATGATCCGAGGAATGAAATGTTTGAGAACCACTGCATTATAAGATAATTTATCAAAACAAAAGTTTTACTATCTGCCGACTATATTTTGGCCATACATTGTATAAACTTTAATCACATTGTAAGTTTGTTCATTTGTGTATTATAATTATCAGTCTAAAATTTAATATTTCTGTCAGAGTACCTATTTTCTGGATTATAGGTGTTCCAAAAATAATCAAAACTGACAGTCATTTGCAGCATTTAACAAAAACTTTCTTTAAAGATAGCTTTATAAAAATATATTTTCTTATAAAAACCCAAACAAATTTTTAAAACCATGTGAAACAACTTAATGCATTTCAAATTAACAGCTATAAACCAGTAATACAGATTGTTAATTTTTTTATCAAGTAAGAAATAATAAAGCAAATTAAGATAGATTTAAGGTTTAGTAGTAAATTAGATTGACATTCTATAAAACACCTATTATATTTGATTGAAAGTATGTCAGACAGTTTCATTTGCTTCGATAATGTTTTCTGCTTTTTTATTTGTACACCATAGATGATCCAATGCTGAAATCCATGCAAATACTTTTTACGACTGTTTCTCTGTCAAATGTTTTAAATTTCCACCTTGTTTATGGCAGATATAGTTTTTTCAGAACATTTGATACCCTTACTACTGCTAGCAATAGACATAATAAAAAAGCAAAAACAATTTAAAATTATTTACAATGCATTCCTGTGAAAATCTAAACTTATAATCAGAACAAATCTTTTATCTGTCATGAAATTTAGACCAATGTGGGCAGTTTCCCCTATCCCATTAATTCAGTTACATATAAAGTAGAATATTTTAATTAGAACATAAATCAGGCAAAAAGAAATTGCTGTTATTTCCAGAAATAAAAATTAATATTTTTTTTCTCTAATTATAGGTTTCTTGCTTATCAGTGCTTCTCTATACTCCTTTTCTCTTTACCTTATAATAATCCTATGTTATTATATCCATAATCAAATTATTTTTAATGTAAAAGTAGCATATTTATGTAATTTCTATTAAAGCTAGTATTAAGTTAACACATTGTTGACTGGCCAGGAGTAAACTCATGATGCTCTTTTTTTTTTTTTTCTTCTTCTTCTTCTTCTTCTTCTCTATAACTGTTGTTTTCTCTGTTGGTGACCATACAGTGCAAGTATTGGTCAGTATAACACAAGCTGTTTCTCTCGCTTATGAGACCTGCCAAATCTTTTGTTGTAAAATATATTTAATAATTAAAAAGTTTAAAAAAACAAAAACGGAACGTAATGAAGAATCTTTCAATGAATTATACGCGGATGCTTTATCTGATTGTCCGAGGGATTATGAATCAAATAATTGTAGTAATAGCCAGTGAGATGAGATAAATTTTCAGTAAAATTGCCAGTCAACAATGTGGTAATGTACAAGATTTGAAATAATTGTTTTATAAGGTTTTTACAGTTAGATCTCAAATAAAAATTTACTTAATACAATTCAGCCATATACTTACTTACAGCCATACTTTTAATTTCCTTTAACTCAGGACATTTTACACCATATTAAAAAATGCCTGTTTATGTTCGGTGTGTATTTTTACATAATTCTACTAAAAGTTGAATTTTTATAACTTAATTTGTTATGGATTACATATAATGATTCAAAGTTAAAGCACTTCAATTATAAAAGTAATCAGTTAATCGATTTATATTTTTTTAATATAGATCCTTTTTGTAATTTGACTCCACTCCAAACACGGTATTTTTTCCATGATCCAAGTAAGTATTGTTTATTAATACTTAAAATGTATTTTTTTTTCTATATTTTTTATTCAAACTAAGCTATTTAATTCTATGTGTTTAGAATAAATTTTCTTTTTTTAAACTTTAAATGAAAGAGAAATGTAAAATATTTCTGAAAAAATAATTATTGCATTTATATTTTGTTTATCTATTTAAAATGTTAACTAGAATTAACATATTATTTATTTAAGTTTGTTGTTTACAAAGTTGTACATTAATCTGTACTTTAAAAAAGTTGATGTATGTGAGCACTATTAAAATTTACTTACATGCATTAGTATTGAATTATAAAAAGAGTTTAAATTATACAAAAAAGTGTATTTCATTATATTTTTCATTATATATATTTCATTCTTTTTTTTTAATTCTCTTTTTCTCTGTCATTTGTTATTTTTAATCAAATTTGTTCTAAAGGATTTTAAGTCATTTTGTGAAAGTTATGTATAAGCCTAAAAAGAAATGTGTTTTCAAATTTAAGTAGCAGCAGTCATTTCAGCTACAAACAAATTTCAAACTCTCTCATCTCCCTTTTGTCAATTTTCTGTTTACTCATTGACTTAATTATTCATAAATAACAGGTAAATAAAAAAAAATAAAAGTTTATTTTTACCCATTATTATCAAAATTATATGCATGTATACATAGACCTAATTTATCCATTGAACAAATATCTTAGCCAATGATGTATTTTACATTTGATTTGTAGTTCTTTTTAATAGAAGGGTTATAAACAAAAAATAGTTTTAAAAAGTCTTAGCATTTATTTCTGAAGTTATTTTAATAAACAATTTGTGGTCTACAACGTGGTATCTGACTTTTTTCATGAAACATGTTTTGTGATCGCTTCAGAGATATTCTTAAATATTTCCAATTTTAATTGAATAAAACAAGATCTGATATATATATATATATGTGTGTGTGTGTGTGTGTGTGTGTGTGTGTGTGTGTGTCGTATTCAGTGGTAAGGTGAATGGAAGGATCAGTCTTTCTTGGTAAATCATCTCTTTATTTCAAAGTATAGTCTCCATTTCAAGGCGTCACTTGCGCCATTTTCATTTATTCATGGTGTATCTAAGCGTAGAGTATGTTGACAGCTCGATGTCCACCCGCCAACTGTCTCTTATCGGATTTGCATACTCATCAAATCTTCCAATATGCTTCTGCTTGACCAGATTATCCTAAAAGCTTTTGTGAGCATGGGTTTTTTCATTTATTTTGTTATTACTAAAGAGTTCCCTTTTAAATTGTTCACAACTCGCTTAATTTTCCAAACTCACCCCCCCCCTTTTAGTCCTGACATATATATATAACATTTATGTAAATTAAACAGGAAAGAAATCAGGAAAAATGTGGTATTTGGGGTCATTAAAAGGGAACAGTGCAATTTAGTGGGTTTAGAGAAATCATCATATTTTCAATCTCAGACCTTGATAATGAGAGAGTTAAATAAATTCTAGACACAACTTATGAAAGCTTCATTTGGGCACTTTTTTACTCAAATGATGTTGCCTTGCTATACATAAAGACATTTTTAATATCTCTGGAAGGTACATTCTCATCTATATAAAAAGTTTGTATGAGGAAATATGTAGGGAGTTTCAATATGAAAATAGTGCAATTTCATGTTGTTGTCTTTTTCCTCTATTATTTATAGTTAGAATTTATTATATATGCTAATTTTCTATCTGTTTTTTCTGAATTTATAAATATACTTAGTTATTGTTTAGCAATTCTGGATAGAACTATAAAAAACTGACTAGTTCTAACAAAATATTCATTATAAACATAACTCCTATTTCCTCTGCAGAACAATCATCAAGCCAAATGACTGACAGTATTTTTCCAACGTACACTACTGCCACTCAAGAACACTGGTGGAACTCAATACAAACTGTGTCTGGTATGTTATTTATTAATGTGCAATACTTATATGAAAGTAATAACATTCATTATAACCAGGGTTGGCATGATTTAAATCAGTTGATTTTTTTTTAAATCATTAACTTAAATCATTTTTTTTTTTTCACTTCTTTTAAAACCTATATTCATGGTTTCCGCGCACCTGGAAAGTCAGGGAAAATCATGAATTTAGACAATGGATTAATTTTGTCATGGTAAGTCTTGATTTTTCAAGTAAAATGAGTAAAAGTCATATCATGGATCCGCTAAACTACCGATTAAAAAAAATGCATTGAATTGTTTAATTCTATTTTTACTTGTCATTTGGCTGAAGTTACTGAGTTTGGTATTTATGTATTATCCTATTGACCCTATTGCCAAGTAAAATTTGTTCACCAAGGAAACTCAAAGCAAGAAAGCTTAATGGGTGGGTAAATGTATATTATTCTGTTTTTTTCTTAAATTGTAGATTAAAATTTTATTAATATAGTAATAATTATTTTTTAATAAAAATTAGTTAAGAATTTTGCCAAAAATATAAGTTTATCTCTAGGGATATTGTATATAAACATTATAGGGTTATATTTGGCTATTATTCATGGTCACCTGGATAATACCAAAATACCCTGAATTCAAATTGGAAACATTTTGATTGAAAAATTGCTATATGATTAAACTTAGGTATGTAGATACAACAATTTATTTTTATGTATGTGAGTTTATTAACACTTATAAAGTAAGTTTATAGTATTTTTATGATAAAATTCCTGTCATTTCTCTAAAAGCATATATTTTATTTGTATGTACATAAGAAGTTTTATTCATATATACTTTTAACGAAAGCTTTTTAAAGTCATGGAAAATTATCTGCTAAATCGGGGAAAGTCATGGATTTGACAAATTTTATTTTGGCAGATATCTTGTATATTCCAAAGACAGGAGAATTGGGAATCAGTCAGCACAGTAATACCAATAAGTAAATAAGTGTAAATAAATAGCATGTGCTTTCCAAGAATTTAGGGGTTGTTATCAGAAAGTATGCAGTAGGGGTAGCACAATGATTGATTATGACTGGTGGAATTCATTTTATGTAATGGGAGGTAAAGAGAGTATTACAGAACTTGAAATCCAGTTTTTCTACCAAATAACAACAGCCGTGTCTTCATCTGCTAGAATGGAAAGACAGTTTTCTTCTTTTGGTATTGTTCATTCTAGCCTTCATAACCAATTAGGAGTGGATAAAGCATCAAAGCTAGTGTTTTTATTGAAACAATTAAATCCATAATTCGATACTTAAAAAATATTGAAATAATTGTGATTTGTTTTTTTAAATAAATAGTTTGCATTAAAAGAATATTTAATTTGTTCTTTAAATTTACATCTTATTTAGTTTGCACTATCCAATTGCAAAATAATATAATGTATTTAGATTAAAATTTATCTATTTAAAGTTAGGTAATCAGTATGTAGAATATACTAGATAGATAAGATGTTACTTCTTATAACAAACTAATCAATGTATATTGTAAAAAAAACATAAAAACAACAATTAAAATTAGTATTTAGAAAAAAAATCAAAAAAATCTGATTTAAATCAATTAAAAAAAAAATTTCCCAACCTTAATTATAATTTTGTTTATTTATTGAAAATTGAAATGCAATTTCTTTTTATCATTTCTTAAGTTTCTCTGTGGAAAAGCAATCTTTATTGAGGGGGGAGAGGAAACATAGAGTCACATGATGACCTAATATGTAGAGCACTGCTCTATGGTATCAGAGTTCATAGGTTTACTGGCATGGATGTTCAGTGCCATTCATAATTATCTTAAAGCAGTAAGTCCCGGTCTCACTAGCCTTTGAGTGGGAAAACAGTAGACTGTAGCACTCCAAACCAAACAAAAAATTGTGTATGAAACCAACCATTCTTTTTGCAAAATTTTCCTAGAAATTTATCTGAATCAATACCGTCATGGTTTATCAAATGATTAAATGCAAAATGCTACTACGTATTAAAACATAATATTCCATTAAAAAACTAAAAAGCATGTATAATCACTTAAAAATTAATTTTTCATCTTAAAATCATATTAGTTTAGAGTTTGTTGACAATATTTAACCCTTTCGTGGGCCATTTATTTCTCATTTCACGCTTCCAAACTTTCAAAACAGAGCTGTTAATTTTATTCAATCAATTGAACAATTGATAACATTGCAAAACCGCAATGGGAATCAGTCTTTGAACCGTTACAATAACAAGGCCAATATATTATATTGGGTTTTGCGCTTCCGACAGGTGTATTTTGTAAGATCATGTAGATGGGAAGTAATCTTCCCAAGGCCCAGGAAAGGGTTAAAATAATAAATGTCAGTTTTATGATGTGTTACCCTTAAATATAATTAAAAATTCTGTGTAATATAGTGTAGGAAAAAAAATTGGACTAAAAGTAGTCTTAAATCTTTTTTTTTTTTTTTTAATAGCAACAATGTATTTTAAAGTCATATCCTAAGTTGCATACAATTGGGAGACATTTTTATTTCAAATTTATATTTAATCCAGAAAATACATCACAATTTTAGTTTAAGGCTAAGATAATATGTTACATTGTATTATACTATGCTTGGGATTACTTTCTTTGGTAAATTTTATATTTTATAAGTACACTCTAAAAAAATATAAATAAATAAATAAAATAATAATAAAAATTTTGTAAGATTAATGTTTGGATTTGAAGTAGTCTTTGTCAGTGCTAGTTAAACTTCCTTGAACCATACATAAAATACTGCTTCATGTATTCTTACTATATAATTGTTTCTAGTTTTATCTGGCTATTAGTTTAAAATGATGTGTAGATAACAGTATTGCACTTAGCTTAATGAGCTTAAAAGTTGGTTTATAGTTTCTCTTGTGCTAAAATGTTTAGACAACTTTTTTTTTCTTTATACAAGAACTTTTTTGGTAGTATTTTGGGTTTATATTAATTTTTTATTATATTATCTAAATATTGATGCTTGTTTCATAGTATGTTTAAATTAAATTTTTGGATGCATTTTATTATCAAATTTTTATTACAAATCTTTAAACTGAAGTTCTTTACATTAGTTACAGATGGACATGCTGATATTAAACCTAAGACTTTAGCAGAAATAAGTGTACATTCTGTCCCACAAAAATTTAGAGTTCTTGCTGCCGTATTTTGCTTTAAGCCAAATACTACTTCCATTCAAAAATTCATTCATCTTTATTGTCCCAAGTGTTTGTATATGTAAGTAATTTTTATTCTCTATGTTTTTGCTTTTATATTATATTTAAAAAAATTCAATAAAATTAGGTATATATGTGTATATATATATAATATATGTGTATATATATATATATATATCAAAATTATTTAACTTTAATATTTTCTTAAAAACCTCCTCTCTCCCATTCTAATTCATTTAAATCTTTTTCCCAGCCTCTAGATAGTTTAATTAATCAAAGGAGTGCTTTCCACTTAAATTTCTTCATAAAGCTGTCTATCCTAAAAATGTAAACTTTCTGTCTATTCAGCATGTTTTCCAGCTGTTGGCAGCAAATGGTTTCGCAGATATTGTATTTATTTCACTTATTAAAGTTTTTTTACCACAGGAAAGTTGTTTCTGTCATCACTCTTGGTGCACGTCTGTTCGATTAGAGTGAGCTGTGTGGCTTTTCTTTGTCTGTTGTCCAGTAAAATAGATGTGCATTGTAGCTGCTCTGGGATAAAGTTTCAATTAGACTGGTGCCATTCTTTTCAATGTTGGCCCGACTGCCTTTTTATTACTGCTAGCTGTTGAGCTTTCTCCTTATCAAGAAGTTTTATAAAAAAGGGATTACATATATATATATATATATATATACACACACATACACACATAAATGGTCTTTAGTACAATCCAGAGAAAGTAAACTAATATGTGTTTACTGCCAGTAGAATTGGCAGGTTTTTAAACCAAATGGGTTTTTAAAAATATATACCCTATTTTTTATTATTATTATTTATATTATTTTTATATTTTTTTATTGTATTTACACTTTAAACGTAACATATCAATTCCTATTGTCATCAACTAGCATATAATTTCTATACTTTCACGATGAATGTTACTGTTTGCAGGGATGTTTATGCTCAAGGGAAACTCTCTTCTGATGATTGCAAATTAATCATCTCTGAATTTCCAGAAAAATAAAATTATGAATTATTTCCTCTTATTCTCTTTTATTTATTTGAAGGTGAATTAAATAATACAGTATCTTTTCTATGACTCTCAAAATAATCCTCTAACTTCTGTGATGCAGTCTTCTAAACTCCAAATCTTAAAATAACAGATTTTATGTTTGGTAAGGTACATTAACAGCACACTGCAACGAACATTGTCCGAAATAAAAAGACTCTCTTAGCCATAGCTGTGTGACCATAAAACATTGGTTATGCATGAAAATTGCTTATTTCTTAAAATTTTATTGAGTGAATACAAAAGTTTGTATTAACTTCTAGCAAAATTTTATACTAAGATAGAAAATATTGTAAAGCATATAATTGTTAAATTCATTATATTGATAATTATTTACATTAGTGTTAATGTACAAGAGCTACATACCTGTTTCATAGATATTTTATCCTATTTGTATTTATTTAGTTTACAATTCCTTAATTTTATATTATTGTTCATTCTTATCTAAAAAGTCATATTCAACTGGCAAAAAATATTTTTATTTCAATTTTTTATTTAGTTTATTCTGTTTTGTCATTTGTGTGTTTACACTGTGCTTATTACTAAGTTAAGAATTTCTTTTCGTACCTAATATTTTTCTAGCATTTTAAGTGTATTTTATTCCTTGTTCTCCCAAATTTAAAGTATCTTTTTTTTCTCAGTTCTGATGATTCTAATCCTTCATTTGAACCATTTGAGAGAAGAGATAGGCTGTCGTATTATTATTGTCCTGTATGTTCTAGTAATGAAGGTAAGGAACTTATTATTTCCTGATATTACTTTTGACATTAGAAGTTTATCAATTGCTAATTTTTCTTGAATTAGCCATATAAAATTCTTCTCCATAATGAGAGTTTTAAAAATGAAGCATGCAAAATAGCACATTAGGAAACATAGATTATACCTATAAAAGTATTAAACTAAAAAAGCGCAGTAGTTCAGCCAGCTCGTAACCGGTGGGTTGCGATATTGAGGCTTCAAGCTGGCCAATGGTACACCTGGGTACACTGGCACGTAAAATGGGTTAATGATAATAATTTCTTTAAGTTCCCAAATGATACTTGTGGGGGTGGCACACAATACTTAGGTATCTTCTGCTTGGTCCTTGCTTCTAAATTATGAGTACTCATTCAGGATGTTAAGTTAGTCTTCAGCCCTTGTGATTCCTCGCACAAAGTGAAGCTACATATTGCCCTAAGCTATGGACCAGTCACATGTGAGAAGGGCTTTTGGACCTGATGTAGGCTTCCCTACACCAAAGGGATGAGTAATAACGTGCAACATTTGAGGTATATTTAAAAGTTTTTTTATTACATTTATCTATTGTAGTGATTCTAAAACCTTTTTTTTTTTAACCTTAACCCTTTCGTGGGCCATGGGAAGATTACTTCCCACCTACACGATCTTACAAAATACACCTGTGGGAAGTGCAGATCCCATTCTAATATATTGGTCTTGTTATTGAAACGACGGGAAGACTGATTCACGCTTCGGTTTTGCGCTGTCATCAAATGTTCAATCGATTGAATAAAATTAGAAGCTCTGATTTGAAAGTTTGGAAACATAGAGTGAGAAATAAATGGCCCACAAAAGGGTTAATTAACCAAACACAAGATTAAGTAGAAAGTGGCTAGTTTTTAATAAATCAAAAATTTAAAAAATAATAAATTACTAAAAAAGCAATTATTTTTCTTTCTGCAACTTTAACCACATTGGCTTCTGAGGAAATCGTATGTTAAACTTTTATGGTAAAAAATTATTTTCTAACTTTGCTTGCAATGAGGTTTAGAAATAACAATTACCTAATAGCTCCAATATAGGCTAGCTGCAACTAGACAACATCTAAAAAGTTTATAATCCCTAATTTAATTTAATTTTATAAATTGTATTTTACAGTTAACCAGGAAGAATGGCCTGTTTTAGAATACACTTTCTTAGTTTCATTATCTTTACATGATGGATCTGGTCCACCATTCATCGAAGCATATATCTGGAAGGAAAATGCTGTAAGTTTTTTTTTTTATATATATATGCTGCTGTTGTTAATATTAGCTGTTTTTTACTACTTTTTTTTTCATTTTTGTCACTATTGAATTTAATGGATTTTCTTTCACTACATTTATTAGTTTAAATTCTTTAAATGCCTAAACAGAAGCCTTATACCAGTAATATATTTATTATTTTATGTCTGCCATCTGGTGATACTACTGGAGTAGCAATACTGCTCAAAGTTAAACAACTTTTGTTGTCTTGTCAGATCCATTTTCAGTGGATACCATCTCATATGAGTATTTTTAGCAGTAACGTGATGAATAAGATAGACTTTCTGGCCAGTAAGGGAGCCAGTGTGACATTACCCTCTTCTTCTTCAGAGACTTACATAGAACTTTACTCTAACTTATATAGAACTTTACTTGTAATAGTTTAGAAAAAAATATTTGATACAAGCTGCCTTTTTCTTTTACAATCTGGGAAAGTGCCCTATTGATAATATTTCCCTCCAGTAAGAACACAGATACCAAAATCTTTGTCTAGATATGTCATCCCATGTCTTAGATTTCTTTAACAATGGAAAGAAGACTCTTCCAAATTGCATCATATTAAGTAGGCATAATCGACATTGAGCCTATTCTCCATTGTTTGCAGCTTTCAAAGGAACACTGTGTGAATAACCCTTTGTTGGACCTCAATTTTTTTAGAGTAAACAAACTTACTGATATCTAGTTCTGTTGGACTAGGGGTCAACAGCCTCATATGAGAGAAGAGCTAATTTGTTGGTTAAATAAAATAATGAAAGTATTAAAGAGCTATTTATATGCACTAATTGTTTTGGGGGGCACTACATAGAAAATCCTCTAAAAAGCTAAATGTGTATATGCAAAGAGTTGCATATAGCTCACAAGCCACTCTGTGTTTTGACCCATGTTAGGTAATAAGATTTGTAGCACAGGGTTCCCACGGTCATTAACAGTCCTTAAGAATTCCTTAATTTTAGCTTTCAATTTTAAGGGTCCTTAAAAACTCCTTAATTTTTAAATTGGAATGCAATCAATTTCTCCATCGATGAGATCCACAGTCTCATGTGATTTTCCTATCAGTTTTCTTATATGACAAATATATAATCTTTTGTATACTTAAAAGGTTTAAAGTATAAAGTCAGCTGCCCTTTCCTAATAGCTAACAGTCATGCAGATTTTAATTAAACGAAGCATGGAGGATGGGTGTTTGTAGATATTTCAGTTACTTATGGAAGTTTAATTTTCCTTGCATTGAATGTAATAGAAAAGTCTAAAACTTTCTTCTTTCCCAGGCAACGCCGGGTATAATCAGCTAGTATATATATATAAAAACTCTTATATAAATATATATATCAGTCATTTTTAAACCCTCAGGAAGTACTGTTTATAATATTGTTTTTATTCACAATTTATTTTTAGTTTGATCACTCAAAAAACTTTAGATGTACATTTTTCAAAATTAGGTTTTGTCAAATAGATTTATCTTATATTAATTTTTAGGCATTTTTAAAAACTGAATTCTGAAATATTGTAGGGCATTTATTGAACATGCCTTGTCTGGATCATAATCATTAAAATATGTTGCTTTGGAGATAGGGTTTATTCTGTTATGTTGTATATTTCAAGTAGGTCCTTATAAAAAGTTACTTTGGTCCTCAGAAAGTACCCGCTTTATAGTAAGTCCTATAATTAATTTTAGGTATCTGGAAAAAGAATGGGAACCCTGTACCAAAATCAAACATTTTATTTAAGTAATATCCACTACCAAGAAAGTGCACCTAGGAGAGAAAGATAAGAGAAAAGGACTGGAAAGAAAGGCGATCCCTACCGCACTTTTTTCCCTAGCAAAATCAAACATTTTATTTGTAATATTCAAGAAAGTGCACTAGACTGGCACAGTGAAAGAATATGTAGGAGTCGTAAACTCCCTATCCCCATAAGTTTTACTGAATACATATATGTAAAGACTGCTGTATTAATTTTGATATATGAATTGAAGTAGTAGACACTCACCCTATGGAAAATTTCTTACTATGCCCATGACATTGTACACTTTAATTAGTTATGAGTTCGAAAATGGGATATTAAATTAATAACTAATAAAAAAATCAAAATAAGAGAAGATTATATAGTTCACTTGTGGTAATTTTTTTTTAATTTTAACAAGAAAACACTTAATTTTTCCTAGTTACTCGTAAGGAGTTTTTGTAAGAAATAAAAAAGAAAAATTAAAAGTTTTGTATTTATAAAATAATTTTAAAGTATCTGTCTACTTTGAAAACGTCATTTTTTGCCATAAATCATAATTTTTTTTAATTTCTCTATTGTAAAATTTCAACTTTTAGGCTTCTAAATCTGTTTTTGTTTTGTTTGAACGGCATTTTACAGAAAAGTTACAGCTATTTAAACATCAGTGACAGCTGTCAAAACAAAACGGAAGTAGTGACTTAGGAACCGGAAGTTGTGAATTTAAAGCCTTTTAAAGAGCATTTTTTGGACAAAACTTTTTAAATTTTCATGAAGATTAGTTTAAACATTTTTCTAGTATTTTTAATAATTAGCAACTTGGCAATTAGAAAGTTTTGAGGCAAGAAAGTGTGGGGAATTTTAAAAATCTATTTTAACTTTTTAATAGTTAAAGTTGCTTTCATAAACTTCAAATGCGTTTTTCTCTTAACGGTATTTTTAATAAAATGTTGAAACTTGAAATGTGATTTCTCAAACAGTTCTTAAAATATTTTGTTGAAAATTATTATGAATGCTTTTGATAGTATTTACTAGTAAATGACCTAAAAGCTTTAAATTTGGATAATTTTTAATGATATTACACTCATAGTTAGATATAAAGGTAATGAAAATTCGTTAAAAATTCAATGTGTATGATTTTGAAAGACCAAAATTTTTTGCCAAATGTAAATTAAGCAAAGATTTGAGGTGATTCACTAGTCCAGTATATAAGAAATGTGTTTAATCGAAAAATATTGAAATAATTTAATTTTTTAAAAAAGTAGGCCTTTTGAAAAAATCCGATTTTTTTACTAAATTTTCTTCATTTATTAGAAATTTTATAAAAACTTCTCCAGGAATAAATTTTTTAAGTGCAATTCTCTATGATAATATAAAAAATAAATCTAAAAATGTAAAAACATGAACTAGTTTCTATGTTTAAAGAAAAAAGTTCTCCGAACAATGATGGATACCTTAAGTAGTTTATTAGGTTTATGTAACTATGAATAGTATAAAAGTGATTTCAAGATTTTCAGTTGAAATATTTTTAAAAAGATCTTAAGTGACTATCAAGAATAAAATTCAAAATTTCAAGGAAAGAACAAAGGATTTTTCACTTTAGCAATATATGAAAATTGAAAAATCTATTTTATTTCAGCAGAAATTTGCATAACTCATAAAATGATGTATAAATAAATTTCTATTACAAGCATGGCACTAGCAACTGCCATATGCAGTATTATATCCCTATCTCTCTCTGATTTTATCTGATTCTTTAATAAACACGAAATTTATAAATATAAGGTTCTATAATTTAGAGAAAAATTGAAAAAAATCAATTTTGTTAAAAGGTATTAAAGCTCAGTAAGTTAAAGTTTGATAATTTTAACATTTTATTTTAACTGATTTTGCTAAATAGATATTCTGTTTGAAATTAAGGTTAATACAGTAAACCCGTTTAAGAAATTCTCGCTTAAAAAGTTTATATTTTCAGTACCCAATTTTCCCCCTATTCATACAATGTAAAAATAATCCGTTTATAAAATTCCGTTTCAAATTATTTCCGGCTTAAAAAGTTTTCTTTCATTTCTAAGTTTACTTACAGAACGCGTTTATAGCTGCCTTTCAATTACTGTTTTTTTTTTTTTTTTTTTTTTTTTTTTTCTTCCTTTCCTCTCCTCTCTCTCTGTTTGTAAAGGTCAATGTTTATGGCTGAAAACGATTGTTGTCTTTTTTATTTTTAAAATGTGCCTGAAGAGGTTTTTAAAAGCTTAAGACAGCTGGACTTATCAATTACAAATTTCCGATAAAAAACAAAAACAAGAAACTATAACCGACATTTTTGTAAAATCGATTCCAGTGGTGTTTAAAGCAAAATGTATGAGCTGAAATAAAGATATTCTAAAGTAATTATGTTGTTTTCCTTTATTAACTGATTTTTTAAGTATGCAAAAAATTTAAATTTTTGAGAAAAACCGAACCTATTGTTTATATATTATTTTATAAAAAAAAAATCTCTTCTCATTATCTATGTGATTATTTTATTTTTAAAAAAATTTAATTTCGTTGATGAAAAGTTTTCTCTTTGCATTTCCTAAGAAAACTTCTTAAGTGGGTTTTACCATATATATATTTATATTTTTATATATAAAAATATATATATATATACACACACACATACGCATCTGCTTAAGAAGTTTTCCCACTTAAGAAGTGTTAATCAGTTAGGCCCTTGGAAAACTTCGTAAGTGGGTTTCACTGTAATATTTGTTTTTCTAGAATCAAATTTAATTGCGAAATAAGATGCAGAGCAACAAAGGCATCAATCTTGCAACAAGAGAATTTTGAGTTCATGACTCAAACTAGCCAAAGATACCATGTCTTCATTAATAGTGGCTGGGTCATGTAATATAGTTACTATATATAATGAATGCATATGATTTTATTAGTAACAGTTAACTTTAAATCACAATTTTTCTAGAAAAGTTTACAATTAACTTAATACAGTTACCTGTGCCACTTCACTTCAACCAACAGATGTTTTGTGAAAAGTTTTAATGATGCCAATCTTTAAAAGTTTGTAAATATGCAATGATCTTCAATAAACATTTAAAAATATATACTTAATATTTCTTTTAGGTAAAATTTTTTAAAGGTGTCACACCGGAAGAAGCCTTGAAAGACAGTGGTACAGCAGATTCTATTTTGCATATGCTATGGCAGATTTGTCCAAACTGCAGGCCTTTTCAGTCAAGTAATATTGAAACTACCTCAGGATATCCTATATTAGACTGTTGCATTTTATCTTACACCGCTGTAGGTGAAACTCGATATCAAATGTTTGATACAATATTGGTTTGATGTAAATACATGTATAAACTGTTAGATTTATTTTATTAAATATTTTATTCATTTAATATTTATTTAATTTCAATGGCTTGTGTTATATCATAGTATACCGAGGTACTTTCCCACAGCTGTGCATGGCAGCGTAACGGTCAAGCTTGCACAGACCATTACGGCTGTAACCGTGACACTGCCATTCCGTGATCTATAACTTCTCTGCAGGAGCCCTTAAACTTGACGTGAACAATTGGAGTCCTAAATTCCTCTAGGAAAATCCTCCCACAGCTGTGCATGCATGTGCAGATCACCGTGGGAAAGTACCTCGGTACACATAGAACCTAAGCTTTACCAGAAAAGCTAGAAATAATCTTAGCTATTAAAATGAATGACTACACAAAAGCATCATGGTAAATTAATTCTATAATTTTAATCTTCATGGTTGTGTTCAAAGCAAAACTGTTACTGGTATTGAGACGAACAACTCAATACTGGTACTAAGCAGAGTACGGTTCTGGTAGTGATTCCTATGATTACTATAAAGTTAAACTGTAGATGAAAAGTAACTGAAGTTCTGTATATCATGTATAAAACAACAAGCCATTTTAGAAAACAAAAAAAAAGTAAATTTATTTTTAAATCTTAAAATAATAACATATTATACGATGTACACCTGCTTGCTAGGAAAAAAATGCACAAGTACAAAAAACAATCCACAGGTCCTCTTATATATCCAGCAGCAGACATTGCATACAATTTTACATAATCATGCAGCTTCCTCCCCCACTCTGCCCATTTGAAAATTACACTAACCATAGCTGCCGAGTGAGAGTTCATGTCACATTTGCGTTTGTCGTGCATACATCACGACCAAATATACAGTGAGAGTGAGCATCCTTAACAGCTTCCTCCCCCACTCTGCCCATTTGAAAATTACACTAACCATAGCTGCCGAGTGAGAGTTCATGTCACATTTGCGTTTGTCGTGCATACATCACGACCAAATATACAGTGAGAGTGAGCATCCTTAACGGCTTCCTCCCCCACTCTGCCCATTTGAAAATTACACTAACCATAGCTGCCGAGTGAGAGTTCATGTCACATTTGCGTTTGTCGTGCATACATCACGACCAAATATACAGTGAGAGTGAGCATCCTTAACGAAAGACGCTCAAAATGGCGGTTAAGATGGCAGTAAAATCTCCTCCCTCGGTTAACTTTTAAAAAAAAGGGAAAAAAATTGCCGGGATTAACCGTAAGTTAGGGAGGTGCCAATCCGGCTGCAACTTCTAACAGAAACATACCATAATCATTCTCAAGTTATAACTTGTAAGACAGAATTTTTGCATCCTTTTTGGTATTATTAAGAGTTTTACAGTAGACAAATAACATCTCATGATGTGATACAGCAGCAATCAACTAAGACAACTTGTGTCTTGAGAGCTTTCATCCTTTTTGTCATTATGTATATCAGGGTTCACATTTACATGTTATAGCGAGTTTGGTATGTACATTTGTAGTAATGGGGCATAACTTCCTCAAAAGTTCAGGTCCTGCAGTCCCAAAAAATTTTAATATTGGGATGAAATTTCTGGTGCCATGAACTCAACCCTTTAAGCGGTCAATTTTTTTTACCAGAAATGCTTCCAAAAAAGGCATATTTTTATTGCATATAATTAAGTATCATACTTAATAGAATAAGAATAACAAAAAAAAATTTCTTTTTTTTCAGAGAAGTCACGCCATCTGTAGAAAAATATTAATACTAAATAGTCTCTTTATAATAATGAAAATACAGGAAAACCAGAAAAGGAAAGGAGCAAATATCAATGCCTGTACGCCATACAGGCAAACCAGTTGAGGTCAATTTTGGGTAGCACGTACACTGTATGGGCAAACTGTTTAAGGGGTTAAAAAACCCTACGGGGAAAATGGCAAAAATTTTATAATTTTAGAGAAGTGCAACTTCAACTAACTTTAGATATCACAAACAAAAAAATGATCTAAGGAAAAGGAAAGAAATTTTTTTCTCTGCTAAAAATTCTGAAAAGAAGCTTTTCTTGCATGAGAAGAATCAAAACTAATCCTAGAAATAGACTTACAGAAAAGAAACTGGAAATTTTATTGGTTATTTTATTATAAAAGCCAAATTTAAAAGAGACCATATCTTTCGAATGAAAAAAAAAAAAAAAAAGAAAAAGAAAAGAAAGAAAGAGAGAATTTGAATACAATTTGTATGTACATAACTGCATATAAAATAACATATTACTTATTAGTGGGTCCCTGAGAATCAGGTTACAGATAGTTCAGCAGAAACACTGTATATATATATATATAAATATATATATATATATATATATATATATATATATATATATATATATGTATATATGTATATATATATATATATATGTATATATATATATATATGTATGTATATATATATATGTATATATATATATATATATATATATATATATATATATATATATATATATATATATATATATATGTATATATATATATATATGTATATATATATGTATATATATATGTATATATATATATATATATATATATATATATATGTATATATATATATATGTATATATATATGTATATATATATATATATGTATATATATATATATATATGTATATATATATATAAAAATATATATATATATATATATATATATATATATATATGTATATATATACATATGTGTATATATATATATATATATATATATATATATATATATATATATATATATACATACACACTGTGTGTGTGTTTAAGATATTAAAATTATTACACCTAAAATATCTATCTAAAATTATCCTTTCTAATTTTAATATATCTTACATTCATAATTTTCAGTTGAGTTTAGTTGTTTTGTAAAGGAAACTATAAATCTCAAAGCTAGTTGCTTCTTATCATACCCTACCCTAAAATGATTTTAATCAATACCTTAACATAGCAGTTCCTAAGATGTGAATTTCAGCACCCTGATGGAAAGACTACATTTTTTTGCTGAAACTCAAGATGTTATACAACTTTTATAATTTCAAAATTACTTTTATAATACTAAATTTGCTTTTATTTAAAAAATAAATAAATAAATATGAGAAAAAGAAAATTTAAATGAAGATGAAAGCAATCAATAGTTGAAATTAATTTTTCTCGAAGCAGAAAATCTATTTTTGAAGAACACTAATTACAATTTATTATCCCATTTGAAAAGTACTTCCAAAATTATTATTTCAATAAATTTACATGGATCTGAGATCTTTTAAATATTTTTGCAACAGAAGTTTTCTTCATTTTCTTGTAGATAAAGACAGAATTTTTATAAATGCTTTCCCTCTTTTGAACAGTTTGTTTAATATTCTCTCTTTGTAGATGAACGATGGCTGATTGGTTAGGGTGCTGACCTTCGGTAGCGGAGTGCATGGGTTCGAATCCCAAAGTGGCATGGATGTTCGTATCCGTTCTGAAGCGGCTTTAATCTGTAGGTCCAAGTCTCATTATCCTTCGTGTTGAGCAAAGTAGACTGTAGCACTCCAAACCAAACCATTGTTACTTTGTACAACAATAAGTGGATGGGAAGGATTAAATGGAATTTTTAGAGCAGAGTGAAATGTAACTGTTCAAAAATAAGACTGATAATAAACATTATTGATAAGGGTAGTTCTGACAGTAGAACAGAGTATCATAGTGGAAGAAAGTTATTAGGGCATATCTAGACAAGGCTTGTACCTTTGAAATTTACTGTGCATAGTTGGAATATAGAACAACCCTTCCACGAAATGTTAATAACTGGTACTTCTGAATTGACTGCTTTGTAAGAAGAAAATCTGATTGTGTTATTTTGTATTCAGTAAAAACAAAATGTGTTGTAATGTTAACTTGATAAAAGATTAATATCAACTCTTTGTAAAGCTCAGAGAATTTTAATTCCATTTGCTATTTATTTATCTAAAGCTTAATTTTTGGCACTTGCTGCCATAAAAATAAACACAAAAATCAATTTGAAAATAGAAATTAGGTTAGCTATGTTGAGTTTTATTCTTTGATAGCAGAAAATGTATAGTGATCAACAGGTTCATTTATTTCTTTTATTACTATATTTAACCCTTAATTTGGCAAGATGTTTTTTCAAATATTTTTTAATTTTAATTTCTGTTATTTTCCCATGTCTGTATAGACATTAGGATCTCTGTAAAATAAACAAAAAAATATATCATTTTCCATTTTTAATTAATGTCTGCTAGATTAGATAATTAATGTCTGCTGTGGCGAACATTGACAATTACATTATATAGTTGTTATAAATATACATGTCTGGTGTAGCGGTCCTAGTCAAATTAAGGGTTAAATTTGGTAACTTCATTAACTCTAAAATATATTTTCTTTATTTTTACCAAACACCAAAAATTATTGTTTTGCAGAAAGTTATTATTAGAATTTTTTATATTATGCTTTGAAATAAACTAAATTCATCAAGGACTCAGATAGTAAAAAAGTTTAAGAGGTACTCTCTTAATGGCATTAGGAAAAATATTTTAATTGGCAAAAGTATGCTTTTAGTTGACTTTAAAAAGATTGTTAGAAATAATGAAAAGGGGTTTTTATTGTGTTTGTAAGACTAACTTTGATTAGATATACTGTATTCTTGCTTTTAAAATTGCTTATCATGTTTTGGGGTTATAAAATATCTCATCTGAGAATCATTGCTACTGATTATTTTTATGATCAAAGAATGCTTCAAACTGGAGACGGTGCTAAAAGTGATTAATAGCTGTATTCTTATAGTTTTCTAATACATTTTGTATTTTAACAACATTTATTTCATATTGAGTTATATGGAGAATCAGTACAGATCTAAAACTTTGAATTTGCTCATTTTTTTCTTTTTTACTTATTTCATTTTGTAAGTGATCAGTACTACACACTGAACAGTCAACACAATTTTGATCATCCTAAAGAGGAGGTATTTTTCTTTCCATACTCCTTTTCCATCTGCTAGCTAGGTGAATGTAACAGGTTTTATCAGCATCTACTCTGCTTTTACAGGGGAGAGATGCATTTTTAAATGTCTTCCAGTTTTAAATCTGGCATAATAATCTACTAGATCATTTCAGACATGAAATAAAGATTTATCTCTCTGAATTGATATGTAACACACACAAAAAAAATATGTAAATAAATAAAAATTTTAAAAAATAGTGTATGCTTTGTACTTTTTAAAATTGTGGTTACATAACATCTTGTTGTTTAATATGTTAAATAAACCATATATTTTTTACATATATGAGTAAAAAAAAGAGAGAGATTAAGATTCATAATGTCCAATCATTCATATGACAGGCAAAGCTGTGGAAGGATTTCAGTTTAGTCCAAAACCTCAATTCTTTTAAAGAGGTAACAGCCCAACCTGACTTCAAAACTTTACCAAAATATTTAGGATTCAGGATTTTTGGACACCACTTAGATAGCTTTTAGACCCACGAATGAATTTATATGTAGGGCAGCTGATGGGTCTCCTACAGCTGGGCACTGCAACTATAAGTTTGTTGTATCCAAACCCAAGAAAACACAACCTGAAGAGTGTCTAGAAAAAGAGGCCAATAGTTGATACAATGCTCAGACACTTGACAGGAATATGTTGTAGCTCCCAAGGCTTGATAAGATAGGTACTTGAATGCTGGAACATGTGAGCCAAGAAAAACAGTCACACAAGATATGGCAAGGAGTCTCCTACTCAAAATAGAATCCTCAACAAAAGGGATCAATACTTATCCTTATTACTTTAAGATGCTTTCTGAGAGCACAATGACCTGTCAGCTGCCCAGCCATTCCTGTGAAGCTCCAAAGCTTCTTTATAACTTAAACTGGAGCAATCACAATTAAGCTCTTTGGTTTCTTTATGATCTTCTCCATTTTGTCAGTCAATGTATTAAATACATTTAAAATAATGGAATACAAAGTTCCTTATAAATCTAGGAGCAATACCTAGGACAGGCTTAACCATTAAAAGAAATGTTGAAGCTCATTCTAACCAGTTCATATAACAATCTTACTCTGAATGCCTGTGTGATTGGACATCCAATAAAGGTTGACCTTGTTGTTTGAAGCAAGGTCTCAAAGAACTTCCAGACCAAAAAAAGATGTGATTTTGCACCTCAACAGGGCCAGAAAGGTATCTTAGCTATCAAAATAGGTTATGAACAGAAATGGTTTGCTTATAAAAAGCCTTTCAAAGGCAAGTCCAACAATTAGTAGCAGTCTGCTCAGTCAGCATGAGAGTTAGAGCATTCGTCCACCATGCTGGAGAGTGTAGATTCAAATCCTGCATGAGGCTTAGTTGTCAGTTTGTGTTGTCTCCTCATAGAGAGTAAAGTTGACCACCTATATGGTTATCCAATAGTAAAATGGTCAACAATTATCAAATTATGGTATTATCTGTGTAGGCTTAGCAGAAATTGTAGACATCTAAGATATGCTTATTAATTTTGATATATGAGTTGAAATGGGAAGACCTCCACCCCCTCCTCTTATGAAAAATGTCTTGCTGCACCCCTGCCTACAACACATGTAAATTGTAAAGACTTCAACATGGAAAGCAATTGTATATATACGAAGAGGATTAAGCTTAGAATTGTCAGTAAACCATATCCTATAATTGCCCTTAAATCAACTAGGATTCTTGATCCAATCTGCCTGGGATAGAAGATTAATGTTATAAGGTTTATGAAAAGCAATCCTAATTCCATCATTAAGCATAGAAAAATGTGTTATACCAACCACATAAGAATCAAAAGTCCACAAGAGAGGTACAGAGAGTCACTCTCCAGAGACCTAGAATCTTGAAGCACATCATACAAATTATACCTTCAGCTTCAGTCCAAGAATCCAAAAGATGCATTCCCAATAAAAGTTCAAGTATAGCGTTAGTTGTTATCCTAATGCAACCCAACAAAGCTATACAGATCATTCTATGCATGCTTGTTTAGATCAGACCTAACACAGTCAAGTCAGGTCCTGAACCACCAGGCAATAGAACCGTAGGTAATAATGTAACAAATCACTATGTTTTAGATCTAGTTAAACAGCCTTAGGACTTAAGAATAAGCCCTACCAGTTGAATTCCTACAGCACCCGATTTCAGACCTAAAAATATCTGCAGATTTTATACTTTCACAAAGTAAAGTTTAGGTATATACTAGACGCAAATCCTACATCTTGTGAAGTTAGCCCACTGTGTTGTTAACGGATTCATACATGAACAGTGGAGTACGCAGGATTTTTTCAAGGGGGGGGAGTCATAATTCTAAAAAATAATAGCCCGCATAATTTCTACTAAAATTTTTATTTTTGCCATTTTGTCTGAACTCAAGGGGGTTGTTTAAACCCCTAACCTCCTCCCCCCTTGCGTACGCTCCTGCACTTGAACAAAATCGGTATTTCAGTTGAAATCTGATGACCGGAAGTTTTCACGATTACAATAGTTACTTCATACAAGAAAGTAAAAGCTTTTCAAACATGATTATAAAATATTAATAATTTATGTTTGGCTATATGCAAAATATTCGACGTAATCCATGAATAGCCAGTCCACACCTCTTTATAAACACGTTAATACTTAATTTTAAAAATCACATTTGTCTTAAAATATATCTTTTCAAACCCTTTATTTTTTGTTTTATTTGCCAAATACGGTAGAGAGGAAAATTGATCGAGAATACTTTATAAAAATGTTAAAAGGGTAGCAAAAAAAAAAAAAGAGTAGAAACGATGTTGTATATTCGCATTCTACTTTCTGTTTATATAAAATATTTATATATTTTTTCTATTTCTGTTTCTTTTGCGAAAGTTTAAAAGTCAGGCGCAAAAAAGAAACCAATTTTCAACCGACTCTTAAAAAAGTATAACCTGTTTTACAAGTTCTCTTCTTTCTTCCTTTTCTCTTCCTGGCGCCATAATACACAGCGTTGCGCCAAGGTAAATCGTCATTTGATAATGTAGCTGAAGAACGAGGTACTCTGTTCAGCTGAGTCAACATTTAAGGTGAATTATGCAAATCGAAGCTAAATATAAATATCACTTGCTATTTTTAAAGTTTTTAATGGCGTAAAGGAGTTTTTCTGTCACCAAATAAATAAAACTCCGAAGTCTGAAATTTGAATGTCGTAAGACGATATAGGCATTAGAAATCGTAAGATAACACCTACCACTAGATTTTGGAATTGTATTTTAATCATGTATGTAAGATATCCCGTGAAACAATCAGAGGAATTCTGTCCTAAACGTCAAGGTTTAAAAAGAGAAAACAAACACCAAATTTGTGAAAAGTTATAGTGCGAAAAATACGCTTATTTATAGACTATCTCAAAGATTTTTCAAAAATAAATTTGGTAATGAAATCCCCAAATGAAGTAGTTATTGAACCGTGGTCAGCGGAATCCGAGTTGCTCTCATTTCCGAGAGGTACGTGGACAAGGCCATAGGCAAGGGAAGGAATTTAGGGGACCGGTTCCCCTCCGAAATTCCAAAAAGACCGTTTTACGGAAAGAAAATGAACCATTCGTGTGGTTGTGTCATCTGCCTAGCTGTGCATACACAACAGTGCGTTTAGAACAATGTTTTTAGTGACGTTGAGTTAAAAAGAAGGTGCAAATTTTATTCGACAAGTAAGAACAGATTGACTAGCACTCATATTAACTCATCACAATATTGACTGGCCGATTGTGTTGGGGTAAATTTCATGGATGTTTATTCGTCCAGATCGAACGACAAAATATATATATATATATATATATATATATATATATATATATATATATATATATATATATATATATATATATACAAGGCATTAAAATCAAATTTAAGAAAGCATTTTTAAACATGGTACGTCGATTTTGTTTACCAACATATTTATTAACATCAGAATAAGAGACAAGGCAAAAGCAGGGCAAGCCCGGAGCCTACCGGGGAAGTTAATTTATATCATGGCTGACTCAATATATTTACATAAAATGAAATTCGGTTACGACCGAAATAATTTGTATCAATGAACCTTTCCAACAGATTGGTTAGAACGCTGATCGTCGATACCAGAGTTCGTGGGTTCGAATCCCACTATGGCATGGATGTTCGTAGCCGTTCGGAATCGGCTTTAAGTTGTAGGTCCCGGTCTCATTAGCCTTCGTGTGCAAAACAGTAGACCGTAGCGCTCCAAACCAAACCATCACAATATTGATACACAGTCGGAAGAAATTGTGAAAAGTTTTTATAAATGTTCAAGGCGGGCATATTTTATAATATACAAGTAAAAAATTTAGACATGTTCAATTTCTTTCAAATTATTCTTTGGTTATACTTCTGTTTAAAAAATTAGAATTTACTATTATGTTAATACCTCTTCAATTTTAATTTTTTTACTAAATTCATTGGGCAGTTCCTTCATTACTTAATCTAGGCTTTAAATTTGTTTATATCCATTTTTTAATCATTTTGATATTTTAAATCCGCATTGTATTAGGATACTCATTAGGTATATACATACATAAGAAAACTTGTCGTTTTACTAAAGTATCATTCACAAAAAAATGTTCTCTCAGTCCCCCCTCCGAATATAATTTCTGGATACTGCCCTGTACCTGGATATTATATAAAACCAATCTCAAACCAATACTCCTTTACGCTGCCCTGGTCAGGGGTTTGCTTCTAACTGGCAGATCCAGAGGCTACAAATTATACAAAATGCCTTCTTGGAAATATATGTATTTTTCCAAGTCGATCAAGAATGTCTACTTTTTTATACCGGCAGCGGGATTCGAACCCATTGATTCCGATACTCAAAGGAATCGACCTAAGTTTCGGCCATAATCCGGCTGTGACACGATAAAATACTTAGTAAATGCCCACTTGGAATTATATGTATTTTTTTAATTTGAAGCTGAATATTAGTTTTACTAGCATATAGCCCGTCCTATGACGGGATCAGTAAAATTTTTAATTTTCCAGAATTGTAAAGAACCCTATGAAGCAAGTAAAAAAAATATTTTTTTTTTTTTTTTTTTTTTTTTTTTTACCGAGAATTACCTTTTACCAAAAATAATCGATAAAAATATTACTCTCCGCCTTTGCCATCCTATCAAGAATGAATTTAGTATAGAATAAGAGCAAGGGTAAGGCTTGAAATAATAGCATTAAACGCTCGAAAAGGGGGGATGGGTGGATTTCGAACTCGCTTTCAATTTTGCTAACCCTAACTCATGAAAAATCCAATATGAATGCCTGTATCCATTCCAGGTACAACCGCTTCAGAAATTCGCGGACAGACAACTTAGGCTATTATTATATAGGGGATATTTTTCGTATACTTCGGAATGCAAAATGCCGAGAACAATTCACCTATTTTCCTAGACCAAAACTCGCAACATTAGCTCGGATGTAATTACAATTAATGTGGTAATAATTGTTATCAGTATTCTTCTTTCCGTGAAGACGCTATAGCATGTTAGTATCCACGGCTGTCGCTAATATTTGTTTCCATTGGGTCCTATACATAGCGAGGTAACTCCAGTTTCCTTTATTTACAAGGCTAAAGTCCCTCTCCACTGATTCAAACCATCTAATTAGTGATATTCCTCGTTCTCTATTTCCCATGGGCATAAGCGTAATTTTTTGGGGGGTAGGGGCAATGCCCTCCCCAAATTACGCTCATTCAAATTTTATGGCCGATGCCTCCCTACCCTCGAAATTCTAAAATTCTATAAGACCGTGTCGTGGGAAGAAAATGGACCATGTGTACCCTCTGATTGGCTATAGACAATAGTTTTCTTAGAAAAAGACCGTTTCGGTCAGAAATGTCTTGCGGCGCTACAAGTAGAGTTGTGGGTAGTGGAATAAACCCGGAAAAAAACCGGGTTTTTTGGGAAGGGAATTTTGAAAATTTCCAAAACATGGGAATTTTGAAGTCGCCAATTCCTATGGCACAATGAGAACCACCATTTTTTTCTGTCTTAGTTGTAGACCTCAAAAGCTGATATTTTCACAAAATTTAACTATTATATGCTATGAAAAAAAATTGAATAATTGGGATTAACTAACTATATTTGGCAAGGTATCCTGTTTAGTATGAAAGTATGAGTATACTTTTCCTTTGACAAATATCCAATATTTTTATTATTACATAAATATCAGGCAATAATCTGTAGTGTCACAAAACCCATAAATCATTATTTTTCTTGGATAACATCTCTCTCTCTCTCTCTCTATATATATATATATATATATATATATATATATATATATATATATATATATATATATATATATAAAATGTGTGTGTAGGAATTGGACACAAAATGCAACAGTGTCATTTGATGACACCTTTAAATGATATATGCATTAAAAAATAATAAACTGTTATTTTATATTTAAAGATATTTATTTTTATATTATAAAAGGAGGGGGGAAAGTTTAACATAAAGCAATTTACATGATAAATAATGATCAAAAATAATGTATATAATTATTATATTAGCAATTAAAATTGAAGCAACCAGTTATGTGTTTGATAAGACTAACAGGGTATGAATTACATAAGTACTATTATAAAATCATTTAAATGCTCATTGCTATTATTTCTTGAATATATATATATATATATATATATATATATATATATATATTTCCAAAAGTTAAAAAAAATCTCTTAGAAATAATATGCTAGTTCTTAAATTAGCCACTGTTAAAAAAATAAATGTAAACATTGTTAAAATGATTTCTTCCCAAAGTTCCCAAAATTGCAGGTTTATTCCCCAAAATTTCCGGGTTTATTCCCACCTGTTCAAAATTCAAGGTTTTTTACATCTCTAGCTACAAGCTTTCTCCACCCCGTGTGGTTGTCAAGATACGGGGTGTGCTGATTCCCGTAATCTTTGACATTCATTTTGGCATTGACCGCTGAGCAATTGAAGGGTCTAAATAGGTTGTAGAAATGTCTGTATATGTTTGTGGAGGGTATTCACTAAAATACTACGTGAAACTAAACACTTCGAGTGTTGAAAATGCCCAAGAAGTACGAGCTGGCAGATAAAAGGACACAATATGGGGTGCGCATGGGAGGTGTCATTAGGAGTATACCAAAGTACTTTCCCACGGTGATCTGCACGTGCATGCACAGCCGTGGGAGAGATTTCCTAGAGGAATTTAGGACTCCAATCGTGCACGTCTAGTTTAAAGACCCCCGCAGAGAAGGTATAGATCCCTGAATGGCAGCGTAACGGTCAAGCTCGCACGGAGATGTAACCGTGAGTTATGGGAGCAAGGGCTAAAAAGTAATGTCAGCTTGCACAAAAGGGGCTACTTTAATGAGCCCACCGGCACTCCAGAAGGGGGTGCAGATGTGGGAAAATTTCACCAAACAAGCGATTGGCAAAGGAAGAAAAGGGGACGTTGGAACCGAGGTGAGGACTTGGGAAACGAAGTTAAGGAGAGGAGTTGAAGTCGGGATTCGAGAGAAGTGGGACAAGAATCCACCAGCACCGACTCGTCCTATGCGCCCGAACACCCGGACCGACTCACCGCATGAGAAAAGCCTCTACCTGACCCTCTGCACCAACTGAAGACTGACTCATCGCATGAGAAAAGCCCCTGTACCTTTAATGGAGGTAATTTATAAAATAATATTTACAGTCACTTAACTTAGGCCTCTGTTAATAATTTAACCTTGTGATTGAATAATAGTTCTTTATAAAGAGAATTGTAATAATTATAGTGTAAATATAAGACATAAATAATTGATGATTATGATATATGATAACCAAGGATCTATTTGTAAATGAATGTACAGAATAAATGTCTGAATCTCAATATAAAGTATTATATTCTTTCTGTGTTTCCCCCTTGTAACCGAACACTGGTGTTTAGGTTGTAAGCACATTGCAACAAGGAACAAAACTGATTAAAGAGCCATTTACCCCAAAAAAATCTTGTCTTGAATCGAACTTTTTCTCCTTGGAGAGGGAATTGCACAACTGGTCGGCATAAGTTTCGTGTAACCTAAAGCTCTACGGCTTTACTATACCTGGAATCGTTTGCAAGACTGGGCTAGGTATGTTACTAATCCATTAAATAAACGTCAATTTAAACAGAAAAGGCATGATTTAAGTCTTAAGGATAGAAAACTCATACAAATATTCCACCCTAACTAGTAGGGTGGATATTCCTCTTTTAGATGTACTTCATTATCGGTCTAAAGAACGATTTATACAATAAAATTTTCAGTGACAGACTTAACAAAAGGACTAGGTCAAGGGAGTCAGTCCATCATTCGTTTAGAGTTTAGGTGATAGAGTAGTTGCGCTTTGAAAAAAGATATTGGCAGCCTTCGGCAATTTAAGATTTTCAAATTAGATACGTGGGATATGATTAGATATGTTTGATTAAAGCGCATAGACTTCCACTGAAATGACAAACATCAAGCAAACTGGTAAGTATTTTTTAATTTTTTTTTCAGTTTTTATGTTTAGCTTTAATGTTTGTGTATGTATATAGGCGTACAAGTATTATATATTTTGGAGAAAAAAAAACAGGATTTAAAAGGTCATCAAAAGTTTTTAAAAACTACTTCAATCAGCGAGATCCTTAAAAATTGGGTTCTTTAAATCTTTAATTTTAAACTAGGCCCCATAAAAAAAACCTTTAAAAATTTTATGGATTCCTTAAATTTTTATGCCAAAAAGAGACGTATTTTGTTTGATTAAGATTCCATTCTTTGTATTATTTAGTCTGTATTATTTTATTTAATCGCGTAAGTAATCATCAACTTGTATAGTTTTTGTACTAAAATGATTTTTATAGTTGTTTAAATTGAATCTAATGTTGTTCTTTCGAATGACACTAAAATTGTCCCAAAATTCCAACATGTGGGGGGTGGGGTGAAAATTTGGATTTGGGGACACCTTGAGGGGTAATTTGGGGCATTTTTGGTGTTGATTAAACCCCAAAAATGGTTGATCTAATCTGACCTAATGGCTCTTATTCGAATGATATATCGTTCATGTTTATAAGATCATTTTAAAAAATCCATAAGGATATTCCCCTGCCCCTTAGATATTTAAAAAATTTTTTAAATTGATCAAACAATGATCAAATGAATGACGTACTCTGAAATGTTAGTTTCCGTCATGGGGGGGGGACTAACTTTATCAGAGTTTATTTTCAGTTACATTTAGATATTGAATTGACATTAATGCCTATCAAAATTACATTTTAAAAAATTCTTAAATTAGGTGGGTTTTTTTTTTAATCGTTTAATCATTTAATATAAGTGAAAGAAAAAAATATCTATGTATTGAAATAGTCTGTAGTTTTTGGATAATATTTATTATAAATTTCGATTAACAAAATTCTTATCATTGAATTAATATTAAGGAGACATTTAAATATGTATATAAAAAAATTTGAAAGTTGATGCGAGAAATGATTTTGTTCACTGAAAAAAAGTTTGAGCATGTTGAAATAGTCAGTCGTTTCTGAATAATTATTATAATATTTAGTTAACGAAAAATTTTCAAAATATACATTCACAATGAAGTTTTGTTTCCTAGTTTATAAAAAATAAAATTTTAGTGCAAAATATCTCTTAGGAGTTTAATGTTTTAAATACTAAAATGAGGTTAATACTTTTACAGTTTTAGCATTTTAATTTAATTTAACTGAAAGTATTTTCATGGTATATATAACATTTTTGTATACCTATTATTTTTTTATTGATTTCTTAAATTCTGTCTATTAATTTTTTCATAATCTTTATATTTATGCTATGTGGATGTCATTAAAATTATATTATATTGGTGGATATTACGAAAATTTATATTTAAATATCAACTCTGAGTTATGAAACTTTTTATACGCATAAATTGAAGTATTAGTAAATTAATCACAGATTTTTCTTAATTTAAAATCCGATGTGTTTAAAAATCAGTTTTTTTACGAATATTTTTTAATATTTAAAATGCTCTTCGTCCTAGCGACCTAACTTGTTAAAGATTTTTTTAAAAATGTTTAGAAAATACTTTTTTTTTTGTTTTAAAAAAATCTGGGTTATCCACTTTAAATTTTGAATTTATTACAATTAAAACTAAATTTAACTGAAATTTTAGATATGTGTCATTAAAATTCAACGTGCAATTAAAAAATATTCCCCTTAAATTAACTATTCAGTTTATCTGCAAAATAATACCTCCTAGGTGTTCAAAAATATTTATAAGAATGAGAAATTTTCACGTTTTCTAATTTTGATTTTAAACGATAGAAGACAAAAAAGTAAGCAGGATAGTAGCTATTTTTCTTTCATTTGGGGGCCTAATGAGTGATTTCTGATGGGTTTTATAGCGGACTCTTTAACGTCTCTCAAAAACGATACTTTTTCTCCGCCGAGTTTGTGACGTCATCGTTCATGTCGACACCGACCGCCTATGCTGTTTACATGTTAAAAGGCGACTTTTAAATTTGTTTCTGTGTAAAGTATCGCATGTAATAGAAATTTTTTTATTATGTCTAGCATTAAAAAATCATAGTATAAATATTGTATTGTGCCACTCTGTCAAAATACAGCAACTAATTGCAAAGAGAAAATATTTTTCAGCGTTTCCAAAGATCCACATACACGTAAAATCTGGACAACTGCGATGAAAAGGGATGAGAAATTAAACCCCAAATTATCATATAAATCATCTCTATGGGTTTGGGAAGACCATTTTTAGGTAAATAAATGCTTGCTTTTGTTTAAATATTACTAGTTTAGAAAAAGTAAAGTATATAAAAATACATATATACCTTTAAAAGAACTGTTGATTAACCAGTGCTATTTAACTTTTAAAACTGCTCATTTTCGAGTATTATCAAAGAGTTCAACTACAATAAATGTTTGATAAAGCATATAAATATCGTAAAACATATAAATATCTAAAGCATATAATTATCTAATAAATAACTCGGGGGAGGGGAAAGTTTTGTATTTCTAAGGTATTATAAATATTTTCTTCAAAGATGCAAACTGTCTTAATTGAATCAATTCACAGTGATATTTTTCGATTAAATTAGTGACTAATTTGAAAAAAGTATATAATATTTTTAAAATACTTATAATGATATTACTTTAAAAATCAAATTTAATTTCAGAAACTTTATACATTTTTTAATTTAACATTAACATTAAAGACAATAAAATTGTATTGCTATTTAAAAAAGCATAAATAATTAAGTAAAGCCTTTTAAAGATTTTAAATTTCTTTTCATCAAATTTAAAATTCTTAAGAATTAGTTTGGTTTTGGAGCGCTACGATCTACTTTTTGCAACAAGAAGGCTAAAGGCTTTCAATCCAGAGGATTCTGTCAGTAAGCACAAAAATGACAACGAGCGAAAAATAAACACATAAAAGAGCAAAGTAATAGAAGGGTGGATTCGTGAGTTCATAGCACAATAACTCGAGAGTAGAAAGTTTAGGGATGGAAAAACATAAAATATTTTTGCGGCCATGACATCCGTATAAAATAAACAAAAAATAATGAATTTAAATGTCAAAATCGAAAAAATTGAAAATTTTGAAAAAGCAAAAAATAAATGTTTTAAAAATAATTAAATTGCATTAAAAATCCGAAAAAGGCCTAAAGAATAATAAATAAACATAAAAAACAATTTTTAACAATTTAAATTAAGTTCTTGAATTTTTGTATCGTCGGGAATAGAACCGAGCACCCGAGGAGAACGATGATACTATGCAGCAGGCTTAACCACGGTAAAATTAGAAAAAACGGTAAAATTAGAAGAAAAAATTAATGTACAAGGAATATTTAAAAAATTAACAAAAGATTTCAAAGTATTGATTTAAAAAAAACACCTAATTTAAGAAATTTTTAAAATGTAATTTTGATAGGTTTGGCATTAATGTCAATTCAATATCTAAATGTAACTGAAAATAAACCGTGATAAAGTTATTCCCCCCCCCCTATGACGGATACTATGAAGTTCATTTTGAGTATTAATAAACTTCAAAGTTCTACTCCGTTAGACTTCGCTTCTTTTACATGGAGTCATAACTACAAATTACGTAACTCATTTCTCAGTAAGCCCGGGCAATTTAAACAACTAAAACCAAAGTTCAAAAGGCTAAAACCTTATTATAACTGCGATAATAAAATTCGCATTATATATATGTATATGTGTGTGTGTGTAATGATATTTTTAAACCTAAAAACACAACCAACAAATCGTATCTTAAAGCCATTTGCAAGTGATTCTATCATTTAATGGCAAACTTTGGCGACTCTTTTTTTTTCTTTGCTTTGGCGAGTACGAAAACACCAAAATTAATTCCTTTTGACTTCAACCCTTCTTATGTAATTTAGTGACGCTTCTTCCCGAATTAATTACATGACTAACAGCTAAAACTCTGACTGGCTGGCTCACACACCTATAAATTGTCATGTGCTGGTTTTTCATCTCTGAAATCTTTCATAGAACTTGCTAATTCTTTTTTCAAAATATCGTTCCTTGTTCTCTCGACTACTGGATTGAATAGTTAATGAATCTCAAATTTGAATAATCATGAATCTTGAACTTTGGTTTTTAAGAATTATTGTAAGCCAATTAATAATTGTAAATGTTCAACAATAGTCAATAATCAAATCAAATAATTGCTTACCTTCTTTTTATCCTTTTGATTTGCTATGAAAGATCTGTAGAAACCGAAATTATGGATGAAAACAGAAGTATATTGTCGAACACAACTTTCTTTTAACTATGCAACACATCACTCTGAATTCATAGTACACAACATGAATTAAGAATTATGTTAGGTTTTAAATACCTTAAATGTTTTCTAGATGAATAAAATACAGATTAAATGAATAGAATTAAACACACTTTTAAAAATACAACCCAAATCCCATTAGACTAGTCTATCACGCATATATTTTGGTTTTACACAATTGCTGAATAGCGCCATATAGAGTTCGGTGGAGAAATTAATCTAAGAACTACCTTACTTACGTTTGCACCCAAATATATGTATACAGGGTGTCCAAACAAGATCAGGTCATTCTAATCTCTCTTCTCTGATTATCAGACATTATGTTCAATTTTTTTTTTTTAATTTTTAGATTCTGCCTTTGATTATTCTTATTTCTGTGGTTTTTTTTTTTTTGTGTGTGTGTGTGTGTGTGTGTGTGCTTAACCAGTGAAAATATTCTTCACTGTCTACACCCCCTATTATTTAGTTTGCCCGGGCTTGCTAGGCAAAAAGAACTCCTAGTCAAAATACCGTCTTAAAGCTATTTAAAAAACGAAGTATAACTTATTTAACTTACTGAAGATCAGAAAGCATTAATCTACCTACCATCTTTACAGTGCAACAGCTCTGCGTAGAATGCCCCAAGAATATACACATTTGTCACCGATGTCGGCTCCAAAGTGAGATAATCATGTAATTTTGGGCAAATAAAGATGGATCAGCACTTTGGGAACACAGGAGTCAACCTTGATCATTTAAGCTAGCTAGGAAATCACACAGGTAGCAATTTAAGTATTGTAGATTTAATCAATGCCTTTCTCCTGAGACAGATGAAAAATACTAGCAGTGGACAGGAAATTAGCATTAACCCCTGCGATAGCTTTGAGAGATGGATAAAAAAGAATTTAAGTCGGAGAACATTTCTTAATCCGACATTCGCGATTTATATCATTATTTGCACAGTCCAGACATATTAATGTGGCTGTCGCGAGCTCGGCTGTTTTTGTTGTCCTGCCGGTGGCAACATGGAAGATGATGGAAAGAAAATAAAAGGGTTGTTGTTGCTGATGTCGAATGTTTCATTTTTGTATAAATTGCTCTCCCAAAGACTATTTTTTAGAGAATAGAACAGTAGCTACCGCCTACTTTTGACGTCAACGTTAAATAACCAATCGCGGAAGGAACGTATCATCAGTAAATTTGGTGGACATATAAAGTATGTTGTAGGCATTCGGAAAACATTTCACTTCTTGCAGTCACGCAGAAATAGAGAGATTTCTCTGAGGTCCAAAACGGTATGATCATTAGCTTTTTGGCCAAGGGTAGAAGCATTTACGAAACGGCTAATTTTGTAAACTGTTCATGGACCGCCGTGGTAAAAGTATACCTTGAATAGCAAAATGGCACTATACTAAATCAACGATATGGCAATTGTTGTACACCACGAGCTATAGATGGCAGAGGTGGACGACGACTACGGAGATGCGTTCGGGCGATTGACGTGCAACCGTTGAGCAACTGACAGCCCAGATGAACCACGGAGTTACTAACAGTGTCTGCACAACGACGGTTCAGCAAACGTTACTGTGTAGGTGGCTTCCATAGCAAAGACCTGTTTAATCCATTTATACTGACTGCTGTTCATCGGCGACGAAGGCTGGAATTTGCACGACAGTACCGCGACTGCACTTTCACTATGTGGTTTCTTGACGTTTTATTCTCCGTCGGACAAATTCACGGGGTATACGGCATGAAACGTCTGAAAGCAAACAACCTGCAACAATTGCTGGAAGGGTCCAAGCTATAAGTGGGAGCATTATGGTCTGGGGAATGTTTGTGGTACTGTTTGGGTTGACTCATCATTGTAGAAAGCAAGATAGATCAACACAAGTATGCATCTATCCTTTCAGACCATGTTCACCTGTAAATGGTAATTGTTTTTTCTCAAGATGATGGCGTCGACCAGCAGGACAATGCGACGTACCATAAAGCTCGCAGTGTACGTGCCTGATTCAAAGAACGCCAAGATGAGTTTATCGTCCAGCACATCTCCGGACTTGAATCCAATAGAGAATCTGTGGGACCACCTCGATAGGGTTGTTTGCATCCTTGATTTTCCCCTGCTAACCTAGTGCAGCTGGTCATGGCACTGGAGTCGGCATGACTCAACATCCCAATGAGCTCCTTCAGGAACCTAATTGACTTTCTACCTGCACATCTCGCAGCGGTCTGCTCTGCGAAAGGTGGTAATTCTGGATTTTGACAGGTGGGCGACTGGATTGTGTATATCAAAGTGATTTAAATCAAATCAATCCTGATTCCAACGGCTGCCATAATGAAGTCCTATTTTTGCGGTGATGGATTGATGATTGACTATCCCCACAGCGCATGAAGTATCATATAAGTTATCGATGTTACAATCTTGCATCTATATGTGTATATAACACTCAATTTGGTAAAGTCAGTTACCTGGCAGAGTTATCGTTTGATGAAAAAAGAAATACTCAGAAGATAAAAGTTGGTTGGTTTTCCTTCTAGGTGACAGAATTCTCCTTTGACCAAGCCGGAGCCATACAGAAACTAATGACGTAGTCGCCACGACGTAACCACAACACCATAAAGATGCTGCTGACCTACGAGAGGTTCCGTCTTCGCTCGAGGATTAATGTGGTCAACCCCAGTAAGGAACAAGCTCTACAGAGGCAAGTTCTGGACTACCAGGGAAGACGAAGAATAAAGATCACTCAGGTGAACCCCGCACGCGTGACACCCGTGTATACCTAAAGGAGGCATACCCCTGAGGTTGTCTCTTACTTAGCACTACCCGGAGGGCACGTACGGCTTGAAGCTCGTGACCGTGGACGCGAGAGACGTTGCCCCCCTAGGTGAGAGAAAACAATTTTACAATTTCACGGAACTTCATTTATGAAATCATAATATTAAATATAATAATACTCATTTCCTAACAGTATCTCTTCGCCAAGTGTTTTTTATGATTGAATATTTGGAATTTCTTCACTGGGTATATATTTTGGTTTTGTTTTTACATCCTGAAACCTTTTCGATAATTATACTTAAGGTATCCGTCTACGTTCGAAGAACTTTTTTCTTTAAACGTAGAAATTAGTTCATGTTTTTACATTTTTAGATTTATTTTTTATATTATAGAGAACTGAACTTAAAAATTTTATTCCAGGAGAAGTTTTTACAAAATTTCTAATAAATGAAGAAAATTTAGTAAAATAATAGGTTTTTTTTCAAAAGGTCTAATTTTTTAATAAATTAAATTATTTCAATATTTTTTTATGCAAAAAATTTCTTATACACTGGACTAGTGAATCACCTAAAATCTTTGCTTAATTTACCTTTGGTAAAAAATTTTGGTCCTTCAAAATCATACACATTGAATTTTTAACGAATTTTCATTACCTTTATATCTAACTATGAGTGTAACATCATTAAAAATTATCCAAATTTAAAGCTTTTAGGTCATTTACTAGTATATACTATCAAAAGCATTTATAATAATTTTCAACAAAATATTTTAAGAAACTTTTGGGAAATCGCATATCAAGTTTTAACATTTTACTAAAAATACCGTTCTGATAAAAACACATTTGAAGTTTATGAAAGCAACTTTAACTATTAAAAAATTAAAATACATGTTTAAAATTCCCCCCACTTTCTTGATTCAAAACTTTCTAATTGCCAAATTGCTAATTATTAAAAATACTAAAAAAAAAATGTTTAAACTAATCTTCATGAAAATATAAAAAGTTTTTTCCAAAAAATGCTCTTTAAAAGGCTTTAAATTCACAACTTCTGGTTCTGAAGTCGCTACTTCCGTTTTGTTTTGACCTCTAGCATTGATGTTTAAACAGTTGTAACTTTCTTTAAAATGCCGTAGAGACAAAACAAAAACAGATTTAGAAGCCTAAAAGGTGAAATTTTACAACAGAGAAAAAAAAATTATGATTTTGGGCAAAAAATGACCTTTTCAACGTAGACGGATACCTTAAAGTAAGCACCGAAGATCCGCTTGCTCAGGCGCCAGCAACTGTAGGGTGGGTCGTTTATCGAGCACTCGTCGAACTACTTTTGAGCAGAAAACGCTTAGCAATTATTTTTGCTTTGAGTTCACCGCGGAGTAAGAATAAAGAAAGATATACATTCATGTACAATTTAAAAGACGGCATAAGTACAGAATTTCCTGCAGACACGAAAGTTAAGTAAAGAAAATGGGTCAATTTAACTATTAATATAGCATTCTATGTTAATACTCTTTGGCTTATCATAAGTTAGAAAAATCTGAACTAGAGAGCAAGGCCCGGGAAGTTCAGAACATTCCATTTGTTGTGAAGATGTCTATGAACCCTTAACAGAGGGGAATAAATGCAAAAAAAAAAAAAAAAAAAAAAAAAAAAAAAAAAAACCTTTTCTAATTATAATTTGTGCATTAACTTTAGCTCTCTAAATACACCACAGTCACCCTCCTGTCCTTCTGGAAATTCATAGCAGTACAGGCTGTAGCGTTTTTGCTGTCTTAGGCGATATGCCCCCTCCCCTCCCTGGAGATTCGATATAAATTTAAAATTAAATATATATATATATATATATATATATATATATATATATATATATATATATATATATATATATATAAAGATAAAATTATATTAACAAGAGAAATAACATAGAAATGATTTAAAACAGTAATACTAAAACAGATTTACAAAAGTGGAATTGTCGGAAAATAAAATTTGTGTATTTACTGAGTTAATGATAATTTGAATTTACAAATTAAAACCAGTATCGAGCATTTGATTTCACTACACTTATTTTTTAGATCCAAGTAATCGAAATATGTTTTTGTGGATTGTGTTTATGCATTTATTTTGTGATCTAGTTCAAATGATTTTGACACCATAGACAACCTTGCCTAGGGCTAGCTTTGGTAAAGAGTTTCAGCTTTTAGATTATTTTTTAAATACTAAAAATAGGTTGATAGTGTGAAGCAATAGCTTAAGAATACTGGTGTTTCGGTTGGAGAACAAAAGTACTCTGAATAGGTCTGGATGATTTGAACCAGGGGTTCTCAAACCTTTTGCACTCTCAAGAACACTTTGAGTTTATCGTTTTCTTGAAGGAACTTCTTGATTAAGAAGCAAAAATAGGATATCAGTTTTATTCTACTCAAATTTCCAAAATTATTATTGCATCTTTATTTTATCACAAGACAAACATCTTTGTAAAATATTGTATGGTAAGGTATCTAAAAGGGCTTTTTTTTTAGTTTTGTAAAATATATTCTATGAATAATAAACAAAAGCAACAATATTTTAAATTAAAACTGTTTAACAGAACGGACGAACGTTAACTACTTTAAACTTTGTCACACCTTAGTCTGACCTGTGTGACACATTTTGGCTCCTATTGATAAATGAAAATTGTATTGATGAGTATAGATGATGTCTTTCTTCCAACAATGAAATTTAATTTATTTACAAGAAAAACGTAATCAAAAATGACTACAGCTTTCCCAAATAATACGAAAGTAAAGTATGGAATAGTGGACTTTTCAAAATAGTAACAACATTTTTGCCTAATAAAAGAGGCACAAATGTACCCAGCTGTTGAAATAAATTTATTTTATACATTTCTCAAATAATACAAAAATATAAATAAGAACCTTTAACGTGCTGAAGGACCATAATAAATTTTTAGAATTTTTTACATATTGTTGCGTATTTTACATTGTATACTTTTAAGTTCTCATTTACCCTGGTCAAAGTTTTTTTTCTTTTTTAAAGGGTGAGTTTTTGAATTTTAAGCTAGTTATCTAGAATAGTTTCCCCGTTGAATATATTACAGGAATAAAAAAAGCTACTACAATATTTTACAGGAAATTAATTACCATGTTCGTAGACAATTAACTGGATTCGGAACTAGGTACTAAACGAAAAATAAATCCATTAGTTTGTAGTTAATAGGTAAGAAACTTGCGGTGAATTACCATATGATTGCGTGGTTGTTAATTACAGCTGTGTAAGACAATATGAAGATCTAGGTTAACGTTTAGTTTATTTTCAGATTAACGACAAAAATTACTTAAAAATGTTACATTATTTTGAAACGTGAAAAAAAGTTGAGTGAAAGGTTAACGAATGTTTTACTCTATAAACTGTGAAGAGAAGTTTGGGAGAAAGAATCATATAATGAATGAAATGTTCAGATACTTAAATTTTTGACTAAAGAATGATAAATTACAATTTTTTAGCTACTTCTTAAAGAAAAAAAAAACAAAAACTATTGAATAACCGTAACTGAAATTTGGAGAACACCGCTAACTTCTGCGAACGGCGCGCGCATGAATTCTATGAGCACGATTCCAATCAACGGGAGCAGCCATTTTGTAATTCAGTTGCTTTGCTGTAACGACGCTTAGATTAATGGTTCCGCTGGTTTTGTCACCAATATTCTCTTTGTTCTCATAAATTAATATTATTTGCTCGAGTCTAAGGCTGTACGGGCTATGCCGAATTTCGCTAGTGCGAAGTACAGTGCGTGACATTCGTGAAGTTATTTTTTTAGATGTCTAGTGCTACAGATTCTCGCACTATTACTGATCAAAGCCTGAGCCCACCGGCGAAGAAACGAAAGGCCGAATATAAATTCCACTCAAATTCCTTTTCTGAAAATAACAGCTCAGTAAGTTTTGTTACACTTAATTCATTCCAAAATTTAAGTCATAAATACTGTAATATAATAATCAAAGAGCAATTTTTTTCTTTGTTTGTTAATTTTAGACTCACGCTAATATTTTTGTTCAGAGAATAGTCAGTCGTGCTGTGAAACCCTTTCATCTACGATTATCTTTTTCGTTGCATCACTCCATACTCTAAGGAAATGCGTAATTAAAACTTTCCCAAGTTACGACGTGTGTAACTTTCATTTACACATCACAATGACATTTGAAACATCAGACCACTGCACACCTTAGATAACTTGAATTTGTGCTCAACATTTATACTTTAAGTGTTATGAAGTCTTAATTGAAGTTGACATTTGTAGATTGCAATTTTTCATTACTATTACAAATACGTATGTCGTAAAATACTTGCAAGTCATTGCTTCATCTGTATCCTAGTTTTCCTGCACATCAGGAAACAAACCATAGTATCCATTTAACTTATCGTTCATTTAATAATTCATCTAATAATTCTCCCCCAATTTAATAGTTTTACTTTCTGTGCCTCTAATTCCTGTTGCTCCTTATAATTCTCCAGTTCCATCGTTTATTTTAAAGAGACGTAATGTGATCATATATACTCATACCACCATAACTAAGAGGCTGGGTTATTTAAATTCCGAAGAATTAAAAGGATTTGCGACTTAAAGATTTAAGGAAATATTAAACAGACAATTGGAATGCATACAGTGTTTTATGATTTAATGTGAACAATTTACTTCTATTTAAAATTATAAATTCTTTTCTTACCTTTGTGTAAATTCTTTGGAAAAAAAAATGAAATTTTACATTTATTTTCTGTGAAGTCGCAGCTAAGTGTTAAAATGTTTTTTGTATCAAACTATTTTGAAGTTGAATAGCTCAAGATTGGAAGAGTACTCATACTTTTTATAACTGTACAAATATTTTTCATTATGCTTAAATTTATTTTTTACATTATTTTATGTCCAGGATTTGAAGTCTGATGTATAATAAATCACCATTATATTTCAATCTTAGTAATTCTCAACAATAATTTTTTTTATTAATAAACATTCATGGATGTCTACAAGAGTTCTCAGTCTTCAAAAATTGTACTTTTGAAAATTATTAGTTCATGCATTAGAGTTCAATATTTTGATACATATGTTTGATCTTTTAATTGCATATTCAAATAATTTGTTTAATTACTGAAGTTTCTGTAGTTTAAAATATCCAGTTTTGTTCGTAAGTGAAAATCACTGAACTGAACCAATTGACTATCAGAATTGTAAATTGTTAAATCTTTCATTTAAATTTTTTTAATCCTTATTTTGTGTATTTTAATAATTTAAAAAGCTTCAAAATTGCTGTAAAAATAGATGTTTCTTTATTGTACAAAACCTAATAAAACCCAATTAATCTTTTACTTGATAAACCTAATTGTAGACATTGTTTTAAGTCATTTTCCATTAAATGCATCAATAAATGTACTCTTAAGCCTTTTAAACGGTATCAGTAAAATGTCAAATGTAAGAAAATTTCTGGCCATTGTTATTTAACACAAGTAAAACAGTTTGCTGCTATCATGTTATTAGTGTGAACAGCAAGTATGCTCTTTGCTTTTTGTCCCAGTTTCTCATGTTAAGTAAACATAAATCCAAACAAGATTTTTTTAAATGTGGCATTTGGAACCAAATCTTGATTTGTTTTATCAAGCTATTTTAAAACTATAGCTCTGAATTGCAGTTACGTTATGTATAGTTTTCTTACTCTTGTATAAAGAAAAAGTTAGTGTTAATCCCATGCTAGTGAAATTCCTTGTACAGTAATTAATACATATTTTATTAAAATTCATTTAAGTTGTAAACCAAATTTTTTATATCTAACCTTTTGTGTACATGGTTGGGATTGTGATGGTCTGGTCTTCAGTAACAATCCCCTGTATGGGCAAGCCTGGGTCAGATTAGGCTGATTAACCTTTTGTACAGTACTGGGAGATGACCAATATAATGCAATAAGATTTTAAGTTATAGATATTATTGGAATAATTTATGGGATATATTTGTATAACATTCTGTTAGACCAGTGGTTCTTGACCTTCTCTGGACCATAGCCCCCTTTACAAAAAAGTATTTGAATGCCCCCCTTTTCCATAATAGCTAATTATACCAAATATTGAAGTATTGTATGTTATCTATGTCTATTTTGTCTATATCTACTAAGAATCAATGTCAAATTTAATTAAAATAGCCATCAAATATAGGATTTAATTGTTTATTAAAATTTTAAAAATAATCTTAAAATTAATGAGTGTCAGATGGTTGCCGAGCTGGGTGAGGCTGGTGGAGTTTTAATTTGTTTGTTTGAATTTCATTGTCATTTGTAAATCTCCAATATACCTTTTCCTATGCCTCTTCCACATTATGGCCAATTTTTCATCACAGCAGCCCTAATGGTGACCTTAGATGATGGTTCATGGGTTGTATCCATATATTAGGTGACAATATGAGCTGAGTGTGGATGCATTCATAGTGTGCACTTTTATTAGAGCTCTTTTTGATGGAGAAAAACTGCTTCTGAAGCCATCATTTGCCAAGGCTATTTTATCGCCTGTCAATGTTGACTCAATAAGCCATACCTATTCACATAGTGGTAATAATGGTTTGTAGTGACCATAGTATAGAGGGGCCTTTAGACAGTCAACTAGTTTATTGAAATCAAATACGAATTATCACCCAAATAAGAAGAAAGAAATGTGAATAAAATATGTTCTCTACGCCAGGGGTAATGAAATGGCAGTCTACGAAATTTATAATTGAAAGGATATATTATTGGAAATCACTGTTCAATTGATTTAATGATTTGTCTAGATATTATGTCTACTGGCTGGTGCCCTTGACTGCCATAACACACATTTCCCTTTGAACCTGCTACTACCCTCCTGGATTGCTTCAGCACCTACCTATGTGTTGACAATAGTGGTTGGTGATAAATATCCCCTTTAAATTTTCTAAAATGTTAGTTGTAAAAATTTTGTATAAATATTTCTAATTTAATGTAAAAATTTTAATTGAAATTTGTGTTAATTCATAATGTGTAAGAGGTCAGGATATTAAAAGCTGTTGCAAATAACAAATACTTAAACTTAAAACATTTATTAGTGCCGAATGATGGCCAAATGGTACAGCACTGCTCTTTGGTACCACAATGGTTCGAATGACACTGGGGTCTCATTAGCCATAGAGTGCAAAACAGTAGACCATAGTGCTCCAAGCCAAACGAATGACACTGATGGCATGGATGTTTGTAACCGTTTGAAATTAGCTTTAAGCATTAGGATCCTGGTCTCATTAGCCTCATCTAGCAAAACAGTAAACTGTAGGGCCATACCAAAACATTTGTATGGAAGGACAAGAATTACTATTCAGAATAGTATTCTTTAAATATTAATGTTTCGGAGGATAAATATTTAAACTCCATATTTTTTTATGACTTAATAAGCTCAGTACATGAGGATGAACAAGTTTAAATTGATTGCTTTAAATTAATCCAAAAAATGTTTCAAGAAATTGATTATTCATAGATTGATCAATTGTTAGAATAAGATAATTTTTTAAAATTATGTATATTATATATTTAACTCCTTAAATTTAGTTATTTTCATGGTGTACTTATTTTGGGGGTAAAATGTAGAATTATATGCTCATTTTGTATTAAAGAGTTGACCATTTTAATATTCTTTGATCAGTAATAAATTTGCAGATTCATATTTCTTTTAAATAGGAGCAGCATACATTAATAAAAAAATAATAAAAGGGAGCAGTTATGTCAAATGAAAGGACACTTTTGCATCATACTGGGACTATGTCAGTAAAGCCTGTGTTTCATGTAAAAATTGGTTGTGTTAAATATTTACATGAAATAATTTCACTTTGGATATACTCTAAGATCTGACACACATTTCTTTTACTGTTACATACTCTGTATGGTAAATTTATAGAACAGATAACTTTAACTAAAAAAAAAAAGGAATCAAATAAAACATGTTTAATTTTTTAAGACAAACTAATATTCTACACAAAATATCAACGAGATCAACAGCAGATATATAATTTGGTTCCTCACTCAGAACATCAGGATAGGTGAATCACATAGAATTTCAAATTTCCAAGTACTCACATGTTCCCCCGTACCATCCCAAAAAATAAATACAGGGTTAAAGTAAATATATTCAGAAAAGGGTAGGGTGTAACATCCTTTGAAAAATGTCAAGTATTGAAAATGAAGTTAAACCTTGACTTCTGTTTGGATATCTCTTTTTAGTAAGTGTTAACATCCAGCATTGAACTTGTTGCTGTTTAAGTTATTTTGGTTTATCAATAAGTGAAATATAGATTAAACTTTAGATATTGAGATATGTCTATATTGCTGTGAATACATGTGCTATATGAGTAAGGTTATGTTATGGACAAATGATTAAAGTAGTCCAACATCATAGTATGGTTTATTTTATGATCAGGCCCTGTTTACTGTAAAGGCACAGGAAGTATATACCTCCTTTGAACAGAGCCTGCTAAATAATTGAAAATAGAGCCTTATATTCTTAATTTTGTTTTTAAAAAGTTTTATATATTAAGAAGCCTACAAACTACTAATGTGCCTAATATCCAAGTTATAGATGGGTTTTATAAATATTGGAATTTTCTCAGATTAGAAAATATTTTAATGTAATGTATTTATATAATTGAGTAGCATTTTAAGTCTCCTGAAACAATTTTTATTAGAGGCTTTCTCTAAAAAACTGTAGTAAATGAATAGATGGTCTGTATTTTTGTGCCTATTGATTGCCTCTATTCAGATGGACACAGGCTGAAGTAATTTAATTCACTTTTATAAAATATCTTGTATTTTTTTTACTGTAGTTAGAGAAGATGAATCCTTTCTTCCTAAGGCTAATTACTATAAGAAACTATATTTGATTATAAATTTTTCAGATTTTATGTGTAATTTACCTTAAATGAGAAAGTTAAATTACTTGCTATACACTTCATTATGGTAAAATAGTTTAATTTAGTAATAGTTTTAATAGGTTAATTTACCTGATGAACAAATTATTTTATGGAAACATTTCTCTATTAAAAGAAACTGGGTTTTGAATTTTGAATTTTTTTCAAATATAAATATTACTTCAATTACTTGATTATAAATGAAAGTAAAATGCATTTTGATCAAATATGAAATTAATATTGCTTCTTTTCTTTTTTTTTTACTTATATTGATATAATAAACTTGCCAATAATCATCTCGCATTTTAATGCTTCTTAATATTTTAATGTGCATAAATACAATATTAAAATAAAGTGAATAACTCGAACGAGTTATTTATTACTTTAATTACCGCCGTCCGAATTTCACTATGGTTTGCATGTTTTTTTACGTGTTCAATTTTGAACAAAAACCCTTTTCAAAGCCTTCAATAAGTCCTTGTGTAGCTAAAAACTTTATAGCACCTCGATAAAACCAAATCAAAGAAAAATCGAAAGATAATGGTTTTTTTTTTTTCTTGCAGCTTATTTCGATTTTATAGATAAGTTTTAAAACTTTACTTATTTTGTGGTTTAAGGAATAGATTCGATGCACAGTCTCTTTTAAATTCAAAAGTTGGCGGGTTCAAGTTTAATAAGAAAAATTCTGCATCACGTCGGAAAAAATAGAAGCCATACAAATTTTTGCATTTGTCACGTGCGTTCCAGCTTATGAAAAAGTCTAGTTTACAAGCAAGCTTATCAAATTTTTATTAATAAAAAATATTCCTTGCTAGTTTTGCCTCCATTTCTAACCTGTTGTTTCTTTCGAAACTTGAAGCGAAGCGTGGGTTATTGTTTGAAACTTCCAAACCCGCCATTTAATTTTCAGTAAGAACGCATGCGTGTATCCAATGTAGCTGTACTCTCGTATGTAAAAAATAAAAAAATAACCTTACGTCATAGCTTTAGCTTGCGTCATATCAGATTCGGCATTCACTTCAGCGATGCGTTGGCCGACAGCGGGGGTAAGTTTCGTGAATTAACCTTATTCTAATGGTATTAAATGCTGTAATTCTATTCAGTTTTTATAAATTTCGTGAAATTACGTCTCTTACGCCCAATTGATTCTATTTTAGTAGAATTTTAGTTGGTTTTAATGAATTCCCGGTTTCACGAAGAGCATTTACTTTCTTTGACCTGGAAAACTTACGCCGGGCTCCTTTATTGGTTATGATAGCTGTCATAACAAAAAGCGACAATTTATTTTAAAATTATTAAGTTGTTTAAAAATATACTGCACAAAATTGGGCCTAATGTTGTTGATTGCCAGCAATGAAAACTAAAACCTCCCAATTTGCTGATAAGCATTCTGCCGTCATTTTCAAAGGGATTTTTTTTAATACAGGAAAATCTGAATAAGCTGTTTTATTGTTATTCAAGGGATGCATAGATTTGTGATACAGCGTGCTCTGATCGAATTATATTAAAAAAAAAAAAAAAATTCCCGGAAAGTTATTTTTGAGTTTTCAAAATTCAGTTTATAAAGTACTGCATGTAACTAATATTTTCGATTCTTATATCTAGTGAAATCTCCTGTTTCCCTTTTGTTTATTTTCGAGAATGAAGGTATTTTAGTATAATGTTCAACTTTTTGTAATATAGTTGTGCTTAATGCGTGCAATTTTTGAACTTTAATCATGTGCCTTTAATTCACAAATACGTTCATGCAGTGATTGCATTCAGAGATTTTCGTTGAAAGGAAAATTCTTTGGCTTGGTGAATTCATATTTTTAGCAAAATAGGATGTATGTGTTAATAGGAAATCATATATCTAGCTTTAATTTATTAAAAATATTATCAGGAATTTTTTTCATTGTTTAGTTTTTTGTATAGTTGTGATTTGGATACCTTTGTGATTTTATAATTTTTCTGTGAAGTAAATACTATATGCATTTTTTAATGATTTTATAATTTTACAATCATTTGAATGCTGTATTATTCAATTGTAAATAGGAAAAATACTAGTTTTCTAGAAACATACAAAGGGACACCTTTTTTTTTTAACTGAAATTTACAAGTACAAAAGTCATCACTGTTGATTTTGTCCTAATTTTTCAATTATATCCTTTTAATGTAGATTAGAATTGGTAGTGTTTTTCCTTACACGTGGACATTCTTATAAAAGAATTTAATGTTTTAATTTGAAATGTAAATACCTCATCTAGTGACACATTTAACATTCTATGACCTAATAGATATTTTTGAAATTTACAGGCGAATTTAAGTTTGAATTCGATAATAATGCTTATATTTTTCAAAACTTGAATACTTATATCAAAGTTGCCGTTATAAAGTAGTCTATTTATGAATATGCTTTGCTTTGAATGTTTAAACCTTTTCTTACATATTTTGGCATTTAAATGAAACTCTTGATAATATACAGGCAGATTCATAAAACTTAAAGTCCTAATTAAACATTTAAAATTCTTTTTATATTGTCCTAAACACACAAAGAACTGAGGTCAAACATTTATTGTTTCTGCATATACTGGATTGTCTTGTAGGGTTTGAAAACTAAATTAACAGTATTCTGTGCTTCAAAAATGTGTTGAGCTCAATTTTTCAGTAACAAACTAATGCAACCTATTATTTGGATATGTTTATTTAGGTAAGCATCTAAATGTCAAAGCCTTTGTTATATTTTCTTACTTGTCAATTCTATGCATGAGTTTATTATTAACTTAAAAGCTTTTACTTCCCAACTGTTCTTTGTATTGCCTCTGCCAGATACAATGAAAAATAAAAATAGTACCTGTTAAATGTTTATGAAGCTTAACTAGTAATTTTATTGTAGTATCAAATATTAGACTTGGCTAAATAACATCTGTAGAATGAATTTTTACCATTACCTATGTGTATACTTTATTCATAGAATTTTCTTTTTTAATCAGTTACTAAAATCATCTAAATTATCTAGTTACTTAAAATTATTTACTTACTAATGACAATAATTTTGCTGTCATAATTGTCATTTACTCCCTTATGTAATTAAACTATCTGTAAAGGGCATAAATTTGTGTGCTACATTTTCTTCCTAATTGGAACTAGTTCCATATTTCTGAAAAAGAAATTATTAACTTACCTAAAAGATGACATACTTTTTAATTTCTCACTATGTGTGTGGAAAGTCTTGATTGTTTCTGTACAATGGTCTTTAAACTTCTGGTCAGCTGAAACTAATAAAATTTGCTGTGCAAAAAAATTGAGAAAAGTTATTTTAACATGACTAAAATTTATCTACACAAACCAATTAATGCCAGAGTTATTTCTGGGGAATATATATATTGTTGAATATCTTAAATGTAAAATATATTGCATAGAGTAAAACAAATATGAAACTAACTCTTTAATGCCAGTCATATCTGCTGATTACATATTGATGCATTTCTTAAATCTCAGTTATGGTGCACTGCACAGTATAAAATAAATATGAAGTTATTTTGAATACTACAGTAAGTCGTGTTAGTGATCATCTATTGTTTTAAACATCATAGGATGCCATTTATGAAAAGTAAAACTTTGTGACAAAAGATTTATTTGGTATTGAATGTAAAATAAGGACTGTCAAATAGTTTATATTGCATAAAGAAATTTGTCATGATTTCAGTCTGTTTCCTGCTGAAAAGGTAAATTTATGTGCACTATTAAAAAAATTAAAGTTCTTATCCAAATGGAAAATATAGAAATACTTGAAAATTTTGTAGATTGTTTATAAGATTGCCCTTGACCTAATCAAAAGGAAATATCATTCTAAGCAAACAAATTCTACAGATAATTTTCTAACTTCTTATAAAAAGGGATACTAGTTATTAATGGGTTAATGCCTCTGTAGTGTATAAATTTGGTTCTAGATTTAGTGCTTCTAAGAGTTATTCAATGGCATACACATCTGTATGCAGTTATAAGAGTCAAATTGTAGCTTTGAGACTGACTTAAGTTTAATGTGATTAGGAAATTATTTTAGTGTTTGCATTAGAATCTGTCATATCAAATAAACAAATGAAATGTTTTAAGTATATTTTTTGTATTTGCAGAAGATATGTTACAAAAGCTTGTCAATTTCTAAATAAAACAGCTCAGTTATTGCTGTCTAAAATTATAACTTTCCCTCTCCTTAAAAAGTTTTAAAATTGAATCCTTGAACAATGTTTAAGTTAGGGGAAAGATTCATGTGGAGACACTTTCCAATAAGTTTATGGCTGCCAAATGTATGTACAATATTTAAATGTCGTGTAGCTAAAGATTAAAGTTTTAACCTTAGTATGCTATCCTGCTTTTGTTTAATGTTACTAAGTTACAGCTTCAAAAAAATTTATTTTTAAAAGAATTTTAAATGCAGGAAAAGGGCATGTGTTTTTATTTTAAAATTGAATTTTCCAAGTTATTTTCAGCTTTTAACAATTATCGCTGCCTGTATTTTAATCAAATTTTTCCTGTGTTTTTGTTAAACCTTGATTAATACCAAAAAAAATCTATATTATCCTATATAAGTATTGTACATAAATTGATAACTTAAATAAATTCAGAATTTAATGTAAAATTTAAATGCTTAATAGCTATTGCAGAAGTATTAGAAATTTATAAATCAGTCTTGCTTAAAAATTGAAAAAAATTCCTAATTATGATTTTATTAATTTTATATAGTAATAAAACGAATGATTACTGAGTAGAAACACTTTATTATCTCAACACTTAAAATGAAACTGAAACATAAAAAGAACACTAGGCCATGAAAACTTTTGTTAGTCAGTTCTAAAGGAAGTGGATATTTTCCTCTAAAATGATAAACATTTGTATGTGTAAATCAAAGTGCAAGACCCATTAAAACAAAAATCCTGAATTAAAGATATAAAGTTAGTCTTTAATTTGACCTAAAAGGGCAAAATTGTCCTTGATTTATGATCAATGTTTAGTTCTGCTAAAAATTAATAAGATATTTTGCCCTGAAGAGTTGAGTGTTCTAAAAAAATATTCCGAAAACCATTTTACATTGAATGTTTTCTAGGTGATTTTTAACTTAGATGAACCTTTGTATCCTATGGTTGCTCTCCCCCCCCCCCCCCCAAAAAAAAAAATCTTTTAAAAAATGGTTTGAAAAAACACTGAATTTGAAAATACATATTTTTTGTTAATAAGTAGCAGTATGCTTGATTTACTGGTGGTTATTGATGTGATATTCTGCTAACTAATCTGCAGTTCACTTTTAAATCTAAGAATTATGTTGGGAGGTATTTAAGAATCTGCAATAAACAAATGTTCAAGTATGTCAAAAAATATTTAGTAAAATGATTTCACAACTTTGCTTTGACAAATTTAGAACTCTTGTTGGTTGTGAGTGTGAAATAAACTTGAATGTAATAAATACAAATTTTATATCTAACAATAAAAAAAATGGTTGATTATCAAATATATCTTGTAGTTTATATGTAACAGTGGTGGTTTGCAGTTTATTTTAGTGGAGGTTCGCAAAACCAATTTTGTAAATGAAATATGCAAATGACATCTTATTTTAAAATATATTTTTTTCAAAAATTACAGAAAAACAATGCAACTTAATTCTCTTAAAAAAATTAATACTTTCCTGAAAACTGCGATTGCTTTAGTTCTGAAACACTGATTTTATTATGTACCTTAACAATTTTTCTTCACAAAAATATACTATAAAAATTGATACCAAGAAATTATTAAAATTTGAAAAATTAACCTACTAAATATAGTAAACAGTTTTTTTAATGATATAACTGCAAACAATGTGAGCTGGCACATACAATTAGTATGAAGGGAATATTAGCAACACCTCTTTCCTTTTCTGCTTCTGTCTGCATTTTTTCCTAAAAGTACCAAGTTGTCTTTGCTGTAGTAATTTACAACAGTGTTAGCTATGTATTTAAAAAGAGAATTGGAGCTCAAAAATGACAATATGAAAGTGTATTTCTTCATCTATCATTGGGAGGGGGGGGGAACTCATGTACTCAAGTACAAGAACTGCCTCTGATGTATTTATCTTATAAATTTCACTGTGAAAATTTCAAAACATAGCAAAGGACAAAATTCAATATGAATACAAAATATTAAAGAAATAAAAAGAAGCATGTAAGTAATACTGAGTTCACTTTTATTGATGTAGTTTTCTCCGTCGTATGACATGTGGCATCAACCATACACAAATGAACAAGCCCAACATATTACATAACACAATTTGCTACTAAGAAAGGCCTACAATATACATTTACATATTGTGATGAGACATGGAAACTTTTTTAAAAATTTTAAACTAATGTTGGAATAACTTTATTGTTTAACTAGAAATGCATTTTTTTAAATAATAGCATTATGCTTATTGCTCTAAAAATTTACACTTAATCCATTTTTACTTGACTGGATATATATTTTTGGAAAAGGTAAATCATTTTATAGAATACTCTTTTCTGAATAGACAGTGGTGTCTGGTGAGGGGAATAAAAGGGCTAGAAATTTTTGGTGTTGGTCTAGTATGGTGTTTAATTACTTATACTATTAATTTGGCACTAAAACAGTCCTATAGAACTTAATAGTATGCGATTGTTTTACTAATTTTTATTAAAAATGAAAACTGGTTTCATGTTTGCTTGCCTTTTACAAGTTTTTCTTTTAGTAAATATCTCAAGTACCTTACTAATTTAATAAGAGCATATTTAGGCTATGTGCTGTAGTAATATTATCTTTAAATATTTAGATTTTCTTAATTATTGAGAAAGATTGACACAGTTACATATTTAATGTTTTATGAAATATTTCAAAAGATGATTAAGCTGCATTTCAGTGACATTTTCATTTGATTAAAGAAAATGATCTTGTATCAGTTTATTAGCGCTAAACTAAAATTAACTAGTTACCTTATGTGTTTGAAGATTAAATGTCATTCTGTGTTTGACCAGAATAGGACTTGCTGTATATTATACGAGTGTACATGTTATAAATATTAAGGCTTGTCTTAAAGGAAAAATAAAAATCTTATTAGTAAAATGGATTGATTGAAACATCACAAGCATGCAATACAAAGAGAGGGTAATTCCTAAATTTCTCATTTTTATTACTTGTGGTACAACTGCTGTAACTGAACTTTAGTATCTAATATTGAAATTTCCTTTCCCTCTTTATTTCAATATTTTGTGGTTTAACATAATTACCAATGTTAACAGAATGTTTTTTATTGCAGTAAATTTTTGTCTGGATTTAGTTTTGCCATTTTAATTTTGCAATTTTTTATTTCATAACTTATATTTTGAGGCTGAAATTCCCATTAAAGACATTAAACCATATCTTGGTTTCCAGTTACATTTCACTTTAAAGGCATGTCTATATATAAATATGTGCCTGTGAAATTTTTTGTAATTAAAAGTTTGGTTCAGGCAGGCACATTGGTTGATATATTATTGCAAGACACCTAATCATTTTAGGACCTACTGTTTAAAGCTGATTCCACATGAACCAAAACATCTATACCAACATTCTAGGATACTAATCAGCCATCATCCACCTTGTCTTAAGTAGAAACTGCTGTATATTCCTGTCAGCTGTCTGCTGACATTTTCTTTAGCCACATGCTTCTTTACTTTTCTTGGTGCTGTTGGGGTTTTCTTGAATTTAGGTACTATAGATCTCCGATTATTTTGCCTTGCGCTTAAGGAACTCTCCAAGAGCTAACCTAAAGGTGAATTTATTCAATTAGCCATCATTTAAGTCACTGTATATGTGCTTTAGTTAAGTTTGTATTTTGGGACCTTTAATCAGGCTTGCATTTTTGTAGAAAGATTATTTGCCAGTAAAAATATTTTAACTAGAATGGCAAGTAGTGGGGAAAAAACCAAGCAGAAATTTAAATAAATGGGGGAAACTGATAAATCTTCTTGCATATTTTACTTAATTTTCACTTTATACAACACTTTACGCTTTAATAGAAATTTCTAAAGAGATTTAATTTAAAGATTATTTTCAATATGTAATGAGTAATTTGATCATAATTAACATGAAATAACATTTGTATTTTTACTTTAAATGAAACGAAAGGTAATGCATTTAAAACAAATTCCTAAAATTATTTAAAAATTTCCACTGTTAGAGTAAAAGTTTCAAGGACGTGTCCAGTTACAAGTTCTTAAATAGAACTAAGACAAGTTTCTAAATGTGATAAAGTTTTAGAATTTCGCAGTATTTGCAAGCTGTAACCGACTCAATAAGTAATTGAAAAGTGTTACGATCGATTTCTTGTCAACATTCTAGCAATTTCAAAGACTGCACCATCATAGATCAAGTTGAAATATTGTGTATTATTCCATAAAGCTTAATTTAAAATTTTTAAAATATGCTAAAATGTCGTTTTATTATGATCAATTTAACTGAAAGAGAGGGGCAAAAGCCTCACCGCGTTTGGAAAACGGTAAAGTACAATTTTCCAAGTATTTTAACGAATATTTAAACAAATTTTAACTCATCTTGTTCCACTTCAATAATTATTTGACTTTTCTTTGTTCCCTGGCACTTCCTGTTGTTTTTTCCTCAAACAGTTCGTTCACTTTGAGCTTGAACCGTCTTGTAATCCATAGGATATTGCCCTGTGCCTATTGTATTCATAATATAATAGCGCGCGTTTCGTGCGTTTTTGAATGCTTCTAAAAAAAAGAGAAACGATGCATTTGTTTTTAATTCCGAGAATTTGGGATTAAGCTCAGGAATAAATTAGGCAGTTAAATCTGTTAGTCTCAGAACCCTTTATCGAATATAGTTGGTAGTGTTACGTCTTCAAACAACTTTTTAAAAATTCGTTTTAAAGCAAGGGAAGACGAGTTATAGATATGCTTTCATTGAACAAAATGACTTTGTTGAACATTAAAATTTTCAGCTTCTATCTTAAAATTACGGAACGTCTCAGAGACGAATAGCGTTCTAAGTTAATACCTTACGTTCTTATTAAAATTTTTTATTATAAATACTTAACAGACAAAATACTATATTGATATTAGTAGTTACATTGATTATAATGTTTAAAGAATAGAGCAATTTGTCGCAACGTCACGAACTACTATAATGCCCTTCCCATTCATTTTCATGTTTACAACAGTCAATAGAAAAACAGCCCTTCCATTTGAAACTAAAGCCAGAATTGTCATAAGTTGAGATGCCCTACTGCGTGAAATCGCCTTATGAATAGACATGATTAAGTCTATTTATTTAAAACAATTTTAATATTTAATTTCTCGATCTAAGTTTTTGTTTGCCATAAATTATACGTTTAGCAACAGCTGCCTAAAAGAGTCCTTGGTGTTTCTCTAAAAACCATTCTACAATTCAAAACATTGCCAAGTATGTGGAGATGTAGTATGATTAACATTTATGCGTACTGCAAAAATCTTAAGATCTCAAATGCCTTTTTTTCTCTGTTCTCAATGTAAATCGGGGTATCCTGCTCTTGGCTAAAATCACGAAAGTTATAATTTAACAAGTTTTGCTTTGTACAATATTCGATCTATTATATTTATGAATAATGTATTTTTTAATTTTTTTCCCTAACCGTTTGAGTGCGGCGAAGCGCTATCGCGCTTCACTTGTTATGTGCCACAAATGCGGAGAAGCTCGATAGCGCTTCCCTTGTTTTGTACCGAAAATGCGGAGACGCTGCTGTTGATTAGTATAATTTTCGCATCTATTGAGAGCAGTTGAATTCATATCAATCGCAGTTTGTATTAATTTTGCTCAATTGTGATTTTTAATAATATAAGAATTAAAATAAAATGCAGTGGTAAGTTGTAATGCAGTAGAGCCGTGGATTGTGGTGCGGTAGACAAAATGAGTTCGCTTTATTTATTTGTAGTAAAAAAAAAAAAATAAAACTTTTCGTTGTTGTATAGAAATTTGAAACTGTTTTCACTTTCTCAACAAGTGTTATACTGATCATTATTAATGCTATAGAGGAGGAATGATTAGCAAGCTAAAACCACACAAAGTACAATGTTTTCTTAAGAAAATTGCCTGGGCGAAACATGCGACAAATGATGTATACAGAAAAAAAAAGTAATGGAATTAGACGATCCAACTTAATTTGCGCTATATGTAAAAAAGGAATTCGTGGAATTTGTGCAGCAAAACATTCTTGTAATAAGTAAGAATAAAGAATATTTTTGTCGATTAAAAATTACTTGTTACGTAATAATTGTTAATTATAACCATTTCTGTTCTAAAAAATACGCATTTCATTCCGCACTATTAGCATATAAGAAAACTCTTCATCACTCAAACGGTTAATGTATGTGCTCGCCAAGTTGGCTAGGCCTGATTATAAAATAAATTCATTTCTTGTGTAAAATGAAAATCGTAAACCAGTAGGACCCGGTCTAGCCCTTTAAAAGAGAAAGAAGGCTCCCCTCTTTTTAAATGAAATCGATGATAACTCGTTTGTTTTTAAAATCTAAGCATAATCATCACGATTAGATGACTCATAAGGGCTTACAATTTCCTTAAAATAAACCATTGTAGTTCTAGAAACTTAACTAATTATCCAGGAATTATAAATACCCTAGGTTTTTCCGAAACGATTTTACTTTAAATTGTAAGGTATGCTCGCTTATTTTTCAGGTAGTATATCTAAATATTGTTACTTTATCGATGCTAGCTAATAAACAGATTACTTTAAACTACTGTATCCATGCAACGTTTTCCCCCTCGCTTGGTTACAGGTAATGGTTTTAAAGAAAAAATGTGTAAAACATTGGGATGTGTGTGTATGGGAGTTGCATAATCGTTACTTGTACTCCTGTTCTCTTGCTTTATTTAAAAAAAAATTATTTGCTTTAAAAAATGTATTTAAATGTTAAGGTAATTTTGTGGGGTTTCATAGATTGGGTTTGAATCCCGAAAATGTCATGGGCGCTCTTCGCCGTTCGGAATCATAAGCAGCGTGTCCAGGTCTAATTTAATTAAGCTTCGATTTTGAAAACTTGATTGTAGCGCGAATTCAGATTTCTGTCTAATTGATATCTAATGAAAATAATATATCCCTGATTCAAGTGCTCGCATGCTAATATTAATGTTGACCATTGTTTAACTCTGTTTCGTATACAATCTCAGTGACGGCATAATTGAATTTTGAGTAGGAAAGTTTCATTTTCTAAAAAATACTTAATTTCTTTGTACTAATATATAGCATTACGTGTACGAAGAAAGTTTTTTCACCATCCAATAGCGCATCTATGTTTCTACTACTTTGTACGAAATAAAGGAAATATAATCTCGAAAACTGTCTTGATATATCAGTAGAAATAACGATTTTGACCATAACTGAATAAATTTTTATTAGTTTCGATGTTACGACAGTACAAGCAGGTACTAGGTAACTTTATAATATTCATTTTGACCACACCTGAATGAATTTTGACTTGCTTTGATGTGACGCATGTACACGCCTATCTAGCGTAAATAAACAGTAAAATGTTGAAATTTTATATTTCGGATTATCAACATCTAGTTGGGATTTTCCATTTTTGATTGTAACAAGTTTAACGAAATATCGGTATATCACGGACATAATGTTACCGGTTTACAATATGCAACAGAAATATCGGCGTATTCATATACATTTGAAACAATACTTTCCATCTTTAAAATGCAAAAATATTTTCAGAGAATTATCTTAATTTTTTTCTACGTACCCTTTAACTCCATGATAGGGTGTAATAAACTCCTTAGTACCGAGTAAATGAAGTATAATTAAAGGATTGTAATCGCTAACAATTATGGTTTAGAACAAAGTATCTAGCAAAAACTGGTTGTATGAATATTAAAACTCCGGCAGATGGCAGTACATGAGCTCTACTGTGACACCACCTGTACCTAAAGCGAAACAAACTTTGAACCTTTAAAGAAATGTCATAATAATTCTGAGGGCTTATAGTAGTTAAGATGGAAGTACTCTTTATAATGAGTTGAAAATTTGTTTTTAAATTAAATGGTGAAAGGGAATTTAGCGAAGCTAATAACTGAATGCGATCCGTAAAAGTGGGACACGATTATAAACTTCAGGGTCAAAATGTGGAAAACTAGAAGAAATATTAATATTTCACTTGACGCATTTTTAAACTAGTCTCGTTTTTATGCCATATTTTTAGTCTTTTGATGGGACAAATTATGAATTTTTACCATTGCAATTCAGTGTTAAGCCAAAATTATCAAATGTGTGTTTATATTACGTGATGTGTTTGAGTGGGAGAAACGCGTTACATCGTTTAGTTTTATATCAACAGGTTTTGCTTGGTGTAAAAAAATATCGGAGTGGAAGGTACAAACTATTAACAAACCTTTAGAGTCCAAACTTTACTTTTATAGTGCATAAATATTTGTTTGAAACCGATATCTAAATTTGTGTAGTTTAGTCAGTACTAGCCCTCGGACTCATTGTCAGATTTTACGGGTATATGTTTGTATTGGCTCCGAATTTTAGCTATTGATTTTTGTATATATCATTATTTTATTGTAGACAGATATGCATGAATAACTAAGCAACTGTACACATCTGTACATTCCAAGAATTCAGTCGCATGTCGCACACCATTGGCTGGTCTGTGTCCTTCAAGTGACGTTCGACTGATTCATTGATCGGTAGATTTGTTTTAAGTCTTCTTTCAGTTTGTGTTAGTCAGCGATGTATTTTGAAAGATTGCTCTTGCAATTTCGCTATCTGTTAAGTTTAATATTTACAGTTTAAAAATTGCAAGCCTTAAACATTTCTCTATCTCGGAAATCATACGTACATATTTTGCATGTTAAAAAATAAGGAATGGTAACTTACCTTTCGTATCTTTCTCATTCATGGTCATTGTATTTGGAAGTTCTTAGTAATGAAATCAAACAGCTGAAATAATTAGTGGTAATACTCTAAGAATATCTTGTCTTCAAGATGATCTCGGTCCTTTACTTACCGTTGCTATGCGCTCTAGTGTTGTTTGGGTAGCGGTAACCATGGGAACAGCGTGTAGTTCGGCTGCTGGCAGTAGCGCCAATGGTGAAATAGAAGAACCGCAAGAAATGGCCGCCGAGGACGCAGAAGAAACTTGCGAAAATGGCTGGGTAGTTTTGGATTTGGTTTGATATATTTGCGCATGATAATTTTATCAATCGTAATATAAAAACGCATTTTAATGGATTCTATGATATTTTAATTCTTATTTTATTAGTTTTGATCTTTTTCTCTAAATGCTAAAAAAAAATTTTTTTTTACTAAGTTTTAGTGAGAAATGGGAATTTAGTTGCTGTTTTGTTACTTTCATCTTATTTCTTCTTAATATTTTGTGTTCATCTTTATTTTAAGTTTTAAAAATAATTTTGCTTTGAGTTAAATCTTTTTATTGCTAAATTTTAGGGTGAAATGGCACAGAATGGATCTACCAACCAGTCTAATGCAGATACCAATAGTATTGATGAAGGACTATATTCTCGCCAACTGTAAGTTTCTGATTAAACAAAGTTTAATGTTTAGTTGTTGAATTTAAATTTTTGTAATTATAAATTATAGTATGCATCAAACTGTTTAATAATATTAAATATTTTATCTTTTTCATTTTTTCTAATCTCTAGTAGGAATGTTTTATCTAAAAACAGTCAATTTGTTTCTCTATTTTATTTTTCCATGAGTTTCATCATTTTGTGTAATTAATCTTTAAAAACTTTTGAATTAACTTTTTATTGTGTTTCATATTAGTAAACTTTTTTTTTTTTTTTGTGATCTAAAAGTTTCAATAAATAATATTTGCTTAATTTAATGGAGGTATTTGAAAAAAAGCTAATTTCCATTGATGGGTCAATCAAGTGGAATTAATTAAATTTTTATAACCATATTTTTAACTAAGTAATTGTTCAGAAATGGAGAAAGTTTTCTATAAAATTGAATTACATTTTTCAGGTATGTACTTGGCCATGAAGCTATGCGTCGAATGGCAACTGCTGAAGTCTTAATATGTGGTGCTCGTGGTTTAGGTTTAGAAGTTGCTAAAAATATTATCTTGGGTGGAGTAAAGAGTGTTACCATTCATGACACCGATGTTTGTGAAATCAAGGATCTTTCTTCACAGGTAATTTACAAGATTGTTAAATATATAAACCCACAGTATCGAATGGTTTTATTTAATTGTATTGTAATGCATTAAGGAGTTATTCATTGATAATGTTTGACTCAATAACTGAAATATAATTTATTTAAGAGCAAAACCTTGTCATTTCCTTAAACTGATAAAAATTAATCATGATTTCTCAAGTGTTTTTCGTATTAATTTTTTTTTTTCTTTAACACCTTCAACTTTTATAAGATTGAATTTGAATTTATCCAGATTATTGCTCCTTCAGTGATTAAACCATTTTTTACTTAAACTTTGAACAGACATTTGATTGATTACTCTCTTAAGGAATTTCTGAAATGCTTCTTAAGGTGGGTAAGATTAAGCTACCCAAGATGTTTAAAACTTCTAAAATAATGTTTGAAGATCCAAATGTGTTTTAAAATGTCTTTGCAAATACTAAATACTTTAATGAAAAATATATCAAAATACTTTTGATGTGGCATATAGAAAACTAGTTCATACCTATTGATTATATTTTTTCTCCAGTAATTTCCTTAATTTGTACTTAATGAAAAACCTTTTATCATCTCTTTATACATGTATGCAATATATCTTCATTGTTGCTGAAAATTAATCTTTTATTATTTGTATAATCTTTCATATATACTCAATGTCAAATTTCTCTACCTTCTGTAATTAACTTCAATTATTTAAAGATAAAGTGTATAAGAGAGGCATTCTAACATGATTGCTTTTATTTATATTTATATAGTATTATCTCACAGAAGCTGATATTGGTAAAAATAGAGCTTTAGCCAGCTTAGAGAGCCTGAGAGAACTCAATAGTTATGTTACAGTTCATGCTCATTCAGAAAGTCTCTCGGAAGACTTTTTAAAAAAGTTTAGAGTAAGTTTTTAGAAGTTTATATTTTTATCATGTTTTATTAGTGTTATTTATAAAATAAAATTTTTATGTATTTTTATAAAACTGGGATAAAATTTCTAAATTTCCAAAATACATTTTATATTTAATTCTTTGTACTCTTAATCGCAATACTTGCTAAGAGTAAATACATGGTTTCCGCGCACCTGGAAAGTCGGGGAAAATCATGGATTTAGACAATGAATTTTGTCATGGAAAGTCTTGATTTTTCAAGCAAAATGAGTAAATTTCATAGAAAGTCATAGATCTGCTAAACTACCGATTAAAAAAAAATGCATTGAATTGTTTAATTCTGTTTTTACTTGTCATTTGGTTGAAGTTACTGAGTTTGGTATTTATGTATTATCCTATTGACCCTATTGCCAAGTAAAATTTGTTCACCAAGGAAACTCAAAGCAAGAAAGCTTAATGGGTGGGTAAATGTATATTATTCTGTTTTTTTTTTCCTTAAATTGTAGATTAAAATTTTATTAATATAATTATTTAATAAAAATTAAGATTTTTGCACAAAATATAAGTTTATCTCTAGGGATATTGTATATAAACATTATAGGGTTATATTTGGCTATTATTCATGGTCACCTGAATAATACCAAAGTACCCTGAATTCAAATTGGAAACATTTTGATTGAAAAATTGGTATATGATTAAACTTAGGTATGTAAATACAATTTATTTTTATGTATGTGAGTTTATTAACACTTATAAAGTTTATAGTTTTTTTATGATAAAATTCCTGTAATTTCTCTAAAAGCATATAATTTATTTGTATGTACATCAGAAGTTTTATTCATATATACTTTTAACGAAAGCTTTTTAAAGTCATGGTAAATGATCTGCTAAATCAGGGAAAGTCATGGATTTGAAAAATTGTATTTTGGCAGATACCCTGTAAATATGAATTTCATTCTCAACTGTACAAATCTTTTGTGATAGAATTTATATTCAAAATAGGTTACATATAACTGATTTTATGAAGACTTTGTGATCAAGTCATATCCCACAGATTTTCCCCTTAATTCTTAAGACCTCCCTCTTTCTATAATTTTTATTCTTGGAAGTTTCAAGAACATTATCATAATACGCACTTGCAATTTCATACTATTTGTTGAAATCTTACATTTTTATGAAAAAGCATTGTTCCTGCTCAATGTTGCTTTGTTCCTATTACTGATACAACTGCAGTTATCAAAGTTGAGTTGTAAACAATATATTGACTAAAAAATTACATGATTATGGTTAACTGTGGTATTAGGGGATATACTAAAAAATTCAATCTTAACGTCGGTGTTATAAAATGTTTATATTCATTCTTGATAGAAATTTATTGTATAAATCACATATAAGAGAAATTACTGTGTATAAGCTAAGAATTTTACAGGCATTTCATAAACACAAGTGGAGGGTTTGGTTTATATATTGATTCGTGTAACAGGTATAGTATATAGCCTGTTTAGCAACATTTTTTATTAGCGACATAAAGTTGCCAAATTAGCTATACTAAACTCTTTTAAAAAATCATAGAATAATGGAAAGAAAATATATAATGGCAAAAATAGATATATTAAAGTGGGAAACAAAATTGAAAATATTAATTTTCAGTGATTTGTATTATAATCATGTCAAAATAGCAATACTACATTTGTAGCGAATGGGTTAATCTTCTAAAAAACATAGTTCTACGTAAGCAGTTATATTTATAAATAGCCCTAAATAGCAGTTTTTATTTTTGGTTATACTGTTTAAGATTATGAAAGAGTGCTACAGATGGGGTTGCAGGAGTTGACTTGTTATTGGAGCTTAAGTAAAAAGAAAATCATTGGCTGCATATATCTAGTGCTGCGATTCTCAAACTGAGTGCCATGGCAGTAATCTACTGAAGCATAAATTAATAAATTTCATAATATTATGCTTTAGTAGAGTATGCTAAAGTAATTTAAAATTTGTTTTTTACATTAGCTTTCTACACATACAAGAAATGTCCTTGTATTTGTCTCGGGGTCAGGCTAATCTTCTGCCTCTCCTGTACTGAGATTGGAAGCTACTGTGAAAAAGTTAGAGATTAGAAGCGTTGGCCTAGCATTTTATGTTACATCAATTTGATTGGAGTTACATTTAACCAGGGTTGGCAAAAACCCGGGTTTTTTTTTTTTTTAGAAAAAAACCAACCCAGTGGGTTTTTTTCAGGGTTTTTTTCGGGTTTTTTCAGGGTTTTTTGGTTTTTTTACAGGTTTTATCAGGGTTTTGTCTCTATAATTTATATGTAAGAGGACAGGATATATAATTGCTTGATCAAAATAAATTTAAAATGTTAGTCACTTTTTAAAGTTAAAAATTTAAAAAATCAATTTTAAGTTATGCAGAAGAAATTTTTGCTTTAATTAAAAGAAATTTTGAAATTTTAAAATTATTTTTTACATATTCTAAAATTTTTCTAACAAATAAAATATCTTAAAATTTAAATGAGATTTTCAGTTACTATTATGTTTTTTACATCTTGATTTTTAAATGTGAGTAAAGAAACATATATATATAATGGATAGTCAATCTTTTATCAACAATCAATAAAGAATATCTTGTCATTTTACCCCTAAGCATGGGATATTCCTATGCATAAATTAATTTGTCATAGATCAGTATTTATTTAATAATCACATTTATTACACTTGTATCTATATAAGAGGGAAAACTTAAAAACAATTTCATAAAAGTTTAATGTTTTTATTTAGAATTTTACATACTAATTTAATTTTATATCACTAAATCGTATTAAAATACCCTTGTTTCAAGTAACAGTTAATTGGTCAATTGTTTGTATAAACAAGTTTTTCCCTTATATCATAACAGCTGATAAAGAAACTTATATCACTGACTGGATAACATTTAGAATAAGTTGTATACAATATAGAAAGTTCTAATTTGTTTATGGTCTTGTAAATATACTCAAGCCCTCTGGGTAATTGTTTTTTAGCCATATTATTTCTTTTTAATATTGGCTGAAAGACGTTAGTTTTTATCATCTTGGCAGAAATACTGGTTGTTTTGATTTTTAATTGCTTCTATAATCTTATCATTGTATGTTATACAAATAACTATTATTCTCTGAAATTTTTTTAAGTTTTTGTTTTTTTTCTAGCAGTTTAGACCTCCTCAAATTAAAAAAAAAATTCTACTCTCATTGTCAAAGATGAAATATGTAATATATATTATAGATTTAACTCAATATTTCTACTATTAGTTAAATATGTGGAATTTTAAATAATGATTTTGAAAAAACCCAATTTTGAAAAAACCCACTTGGGTTTTTTCAAGTGGGTTTTTTTGAAAAAACCCACCCGGGTTTTTTTGGGTTGGGCAAATTAAGCCAACCCTGCATTTAACTCATTTTATCTGCTTGACGATATATTTGTATGTTATTTTAGTTTAAATACAAGATTTGAATTTTGAGTAACTTTTTGAAGAGAAATCATACTCTCAACTTATACACAAATAGGCTTATATTCAGAAATATACAGTATATTTGTGATAGCACAAATAAAGTTTAATGTGTGGTCATTTATTTTACTTATCATCTGGTTTTAAATTGTAAATGTAAACTAATATTACACTATTCAGAGTTCATCTTCCTTTTTCAAGTTAGTTTTTAATTATGTTAATAGTTCAAATGTCTACATAATTAGTTGTGTAACAGCCCTGTACAAGGGAGAAAGTCATTATATATATATATATATATATATATATGTGTGTGTGCATGCAATTGTAATAAAAATTTTGTATTAAAACAGTATTCTCAAAAAGTAGGGCTAAACCCAAGTCCTTGGTCATAATTACCAAATTCTAGACACCTTATTTTTGAGAACCCTTGCAATTATGTTAAGTCTTATTTTGTTAAAGTATTTATGTGTAATTTTTTTAAGCTTATTAATGGGATTGTTTAAATGTTATCGTATTTACAAACTGAACATACCTTGACATCATTTTGGTGATCATATCCTGAATTTGCCAAAAAGGAATTAATGGCCCCCCAAAATTAGATTCTGCCATTAGTTACTGGGCATTAATTTTTAAAATGGTTTGGATGAATTTTGAATAAAAGGACACCCAAAACTTCTTCAGTTAGTGAAACAGTAGAATAGGAATACAGAAAAGATATTAGAAGAATGCAATCCTGAAAATAGTTAGAAGCAAACTTGGGTAACATCACTAAATTAACCCCTTCTGAGGCTGAGGTTTATATACCTACCACAAAAGTCACTATTTTTAAAAGTGTATTGCAAACCATTTTACCACCTCTCACCATATTTCTGCCATTTATTAACTTAAGTAATTACAAAGAAATGACTCAACATTGTAACATGATTTTGACATTTAGGTTATCTTTGTATGAAGGCATAAGGAAGCCAATTTCTTCTGCACATAACTTTGTTCATTAGTTTGTTTCATTTGATATAAATTCTTTTTCAGATTGTGGTATCTGCAAAATATGCTTTGTAAATATCATGTAGTACAATATAAATATTAATATGATGCCTAAAATGTCCTGTTTTTTAATGGCACTAAGTTGGCAGTGGTAAACATACTTCCAATTAAAAAAAAAACAAAAAAACTTTGAAATAGAAACTTGGTTAAAATCAAATTAACAATCTAAATTTAAACAAGTTTAAATTTATTTCCATTAATCAGTTCAAAATTATTTTAATATACTATTGTATTGCTGTATAGAATAATTTTTTTCTAATGTAATTAATAATGTAATTTTTTATAATATTAATCTGTTTAAACTTTTAATTCTATAAAAATTTAATTTATAGGTTATTGTTCTGACTAACTCCAGTTTAGAAGAACAGTACAGTATAGGTGAATTTGCTCATAGTAATGGCATTGCCTTAATCATAGCTGATACAAAAGGTCTCTTTGGGTAAGTAATGCTACATTTTGATTATCATAAATTGCTCATCATTGAAAGTAAGTTCAAACCTTTGTACAGGAATAAAAATCTCATGTAGTGCAGATTCACTCCATGCTCAATCCACTATAGCTAGTTATTTAAATAAATTTCAGTTGCTACTGAATAGATTAACTATTATGTTAGGAAAGATTTTGTACCAAAATCCACACTTTCACAAGCAATTTCAAGCAACATCTAGTAAAAACATTCAATCTTTTATCACATTTTGGAAAAATTTAAATTTATTAAATGTTGAGAATATTGGACACACATGAAATGAAGTGACTAAAAATAATTTTAAAACAATGTGCAAATCTGTTTTGCTTCATTGCAGTAATGATTTTTGTAACTTTGATATTCAAATGCTTATAATCTCAGATATTGTGAAACTGACATGATTCAGGCTTTGATTGTTGCTTAGTATCATGAAGTGTATCAGCTATTGCACTTAAGTGCTTACTCTCAGCCTCTTGCTGCCAAAACTCTTAACATAAAGAATATACGATTATGTATAAAAGAGTGAGACTGAACGAAATGCTAAACATATAAAAATGAAGAGGTTAAGAGAACAAAGAATGTTGACATACTATATCTGGACTTCCTCTCCTCTATAGAAATATATTATTTCCCTTGTTTGGAAAATGAACTTCGAGCTACATTGCTAAGTTTCGATTTGCATAGATTCTATGTAAGGACTATGCAATTCTTATTTAATTTTCCTTTTAATGTGTTGCAAAATAAAACAGGTTTCAGTTTTCTGTTGAGTTTAAAATTATCTAAGTTGAATAACTAGATGTTTTAGTTATGTTGATGCAGTTTATGGTTTACTAAATTGCAACGTTATTGATTTTCAACCAAAATGTTTTTATCTAGGCAAGTGTTCTGTGATTTTGGAGAGGATTTTACTGTTCATGATGTTAAAGGAGAGCAACCTCTGTCTGCTATGATAGCTTCAGTTAGTAAAGTAAGTTTAAATTTTTGTTAAATCTCCCTAGTTTATATATTTTTAAAATTTACTTCTTAAATAAGTAAGCTTACATTTTAATTCAATCTTATGTTTTTAAAAACTTAACTGGTTAAGATTGTTCGTCATTGCCATTCGTAGTTAATATTGTATTAGGTTTTTATTATATTGAGAATATTCTGTAGTGATAATACTCCCTTTAATGAAAATATGTACCTGTAATTTATCACTAGCTTATTAACTTTATCTTATACAGAAGGGATTTTAATATTGATTTATATATTGTTAAGTGTTTAAGAAAAATTTACAAATACTATTTAAGTATTTACTGCAAATAAAGTTCAAAGCAAATCTCTCTTTTAGCATTCGTGGATTTTGATTATTTTAAAATAAAAGTTGATACATATTCTATCCATAAAATTTTAATGTTTCCTAAAACACTCTAAAATTTACTTACTGAAGGAATTTTTAAAGCTCTTTTTGCTAAATGTGTATATATTAGACAAGAGAGAAAATCCTCTTTTTACTTTGAATTCTTAATTTTGGAGAAATTTTGTTTGGATATTAAAATTGCTCAAAAACTTATTACTACTTTTATGCATTACATAAAATACTTTTTATCTAGGATAAAAATTCTGTGGTAACTTGCTTAGAAGAAACTAGGCATGGCTTTGAAGATGGTGATTATGTCACTTTTTCTGAGGTGCAGGGAATGGTTGAATTAAATGGCTGCGAACCTCGAAAAGTGCAAGTTTTTGGTAAGTGTTTATTATTATTATTGTTTTAAATTTTGCTATTTTTATTCTTTTGTGTGTTTTCAATTTTAATTAGTATTCTTATATTAAAGCTACTTACTTTCCATAATTCACTTTTTTTTTTTTTTTTTTTTTAATTTTATTTTTTTAAATCCATAATGATCTTAAAAAGTTATCCATGTTGTATAAAGTGCAGTCATTAGGCTTTAAAAGAAATCAGAAAAATTTGGAGATATAAATTTTGTGTTTATTCAGACAATCCATCTTGGTGCTCTCGTCTTATATAGTGCCATGAAGGCACAAGTATACTGGCATTCACTTAGTTAAACTAAGTTACGTAAATGAGTAATGCAAGATTAATATAGCTAAATAGAAATTTGGTATTCCTCAATTTTCGTAGGTCATTTTAGGGGTAGAATTGCCAAAACCTTAGAATAAAATATCATGTGTGTGTGCACCCATGCACATTTAAGAAATCATTAGTTCACTTTGTATTTACTAAGGTACTATCAATGAATAAAATATCCAAATAAATATTGGGGTTAATGTCAAACTTCTGATTACATAATTCATATTTTTTCCTTCTCATACATATTTGCATGTTTGTGTAGGAGAAAAAATTATTTCATGTCATTCCAGTCATAACCACAAATTTTGTTAATCTTAACTAAAGTTTTTTTTTTGTTTCCCCCTCTAATCTCATTAATTTTAAATAAATTAATGAGATAAAAGCTTTTTACTTTGTAGTTGTAATGTTAAGTACTTATATATATATATATATATGTATATATAAAAATCATTCCCGTAAAGGTGGTGTGTGCTGGCAACCATTGACTCTCTTGATCTTTTCTTTTTCTCATTATTTCTCTTTCTCTTTTCATTATCTTTGATCTTTTTGTACCCTGATTCAAATTTGAAAATGTGTTTGCCCTTGGAAATGAAAACTTTAGTTGTACTTTAAATTTATCTATTACACTTTGAGGTAATAACTTACATTGGATCATTTAAATACTCATGTTTAACCCATGCTTGAATATCAAAATTCAATTAGACAGGCATGTATATATGTTTGTATCTAAAATTTATTTCTCATTCTGAGTTAGGTATTATTAGTGTTGCAAGTTTTTGCTACTCCTAACAAGTAATTTTCCCCCATTTTATTAGTTTTAAATAATTTCACAGTATTTGAACCAGTTTAGTAGTAGCTATAAGTGTGGAAATGTTTGTAAATGAATAATTTTTTTATAGGAATTTGTGTACCTTGTTTTATTGTGCTAATGTTTTTTTTCTCTAACTAGGCCCTTATACATTTGGCATTGGGGACACCTCAAACTTCAGTGATTATATTAGAGGTGGTGTTGCAACACAGGTTAATATGCCAAAAAAGATAAGTTTTGTAAGTTATTTTATATTTTTCTATATTAGTGATTTAGTCTATGTAAATTTAATATTCATAGAAAGTTTTTTTGTGGTTTTCTGTGTGTGCATATCAGTATATAATTTAAATGATAGTGACAGTATCATTTTATTCATTTATTCTGATGGACTAGTGAGGTAACTTGGGCTTGCTTTAAACAGACATGACAACTACTCCTGATTCTCTAAAGTTGCTCCAGAGAAATGAGTTAATCTGATAATTCTGGAAACTCGTCAGATTGCTCTAGAAAATGAGAAAAATTTTGAACTGAAAGATCACAATTCAGCAATAAAATACAAAGTCTTGTGAAAAGTAATGCTGATTATTACTCTTTTCACACAGTAATGCTGCATGTTAGTTTTCAGTACTGAGCAGAAACCAAACTGAATTTAGGTCAAATTTGAGTAGACAAACTATAGGATCTCTGTTGATTAAAAAAAAAAAAAAAAAAAAAAAAAAATTTAATCAGTCAATTTGCTCCAAGAAAATTTCTAAAAGTTAAAAAAGCTACTTATTAAATACATAAATTTTAATTTCTCTTTATAATTTGCTACTGTATGTTTATTTTAATTTGCTTGATTTAATTTAGAAACCAATATAATATGTAATTGTTTTATTATTTGGGGTTTGTTTTTGTGATACATAAGTAAATTGCTTACGGGTGTACTTTGTGCATGCAAAAGTGCACCTGTACTATGTTAAATTTTAATTTCTAAAATGTTGCTCCTGACAGAGGTTCCTGATGTTGGCATGTCTGCTGTAAGCCTCCTTTTGTTATATTTGTATTGCAGTCTCAATTGTAACAATTTCAAACGGATGATTCAAGTGCAAAAAGGCTGGTTTTTGTACCAGAGCCTTTGAGTTTGATTTGGCTTAAAGTAGCAGGTTCTTCCTTCATAGGCTCAAAATAGCCACAAGTTCCAAAAATTAACCACAATTTGTAGTGTCTGTATTATTAGACTTTCCCTAAACTATACTGCTTGAGTTGCTAACTACTTACATTAAAGTCAGATTTTTCAACCATCAGGATAAAAACAAAATATTCTCTATGCCCATAATCTTTAGATGGAAGATATCTTTATAAAGATTTTCCAGTATGTTTGTATTTGGCAATAATGTAAATTTAGTGTCAAGTAAATTAAGCAATATTAAAAAAAATTTTTATTGATATTTCATGCCTTAGTTTACTTCCCTTAGTTGCATACTTTATCTAGTTCTATTTGCTATTTTCAGAAATCTTTCAAAGATGCTATTGCTGATCCAGAATTCATAATGTCAGATTTTGCTAAACTTGATCGCCCACCTCAGCTTCACTTAGCATTTCAAGGAGTGCTTATGTTCAAGCAAAAGAATAACAGATTACCAAAACCTTGGAATGAGGTATGACTAATATACTTTTAATTTCTCTCTATATATGTAATGTTTGAGTCTGTTAATATATATATATATATACATATATACATACATACATATATATATATATATATATATATATATATATATATATATATATATATATATATATATGGGTAAGAGTGTTGATGCTGTCCCAGCCTAAGCCATCCAGATCTGAATACATTTGGGTAAGGGGAATAAACTTTTCTTAATAATGTGTGGGAAAATTTTCATTGTTATATTTGGGTTATAAAAAGTAGTATTGAAAATAAAGTAACCTTGTCTAAATCCCTTTGTGTGTAGGAAGATGCTGATGAACTTCTAGGCATTGTCAAAGAATTAAATTCAAAAAACTCAAGTCCAGTTGAGTTGGATGAAAATATTATAAGGAAGTTTTCACACATTGCCGAAGGTGATCTCTCTCCTATGCAAGCTGTGATTGGTGGTATTACTGCTCAAGAAATAATGAAGGTAAGAGTTATAAATATTTTAATGAATTTGCACTTTCTTTTAAAATTTTATTAAAGGTGTTCTGTATTAAATATACTTTTTTTAACACTTGTTAAATTATTTCAGGCATGCAGTGGAAAATTTCACCCTATTGTACAGTGGCTTTACTTTGATGCATGTGAATGTTTACCAGAAGAAGGAT